>CM056201.1:104197555-104545055 GCA_029692085.1 Gymnothorax javanicus | reverse complement strand
GGGGTCCCTAAGATTCAGTTCAGTGAATGTTACTGTTCGAAATGTGTTTCTTCCTCGTATTTGGGAACTTTCCCACCACTAAACTAAGTTTTAGGATAATAGTAACATTGGTGGGGGACTTGTGGGGGTCAGAAAACCACTTCGGACCAAAATGATCCTCTCAGACCCTGGACTTCAGACACCCAGATGACCCTGTGGGCACTGGATGATGGTAATGGCATTTATACTAGACAATTATACATATTTAAACATTCATTTAATGAAATAAAAACTTTGATTATCAACCTCCTTCTATATGAACATATTTTATGAAAAAAGGCATTCTGAGACCCTTTTTAAGCATTTCGAAGTCCAGAAACTAGGTCAAACAGGATTACATAGAAAGAGTGGACTAAACTCTCTAAAATTTGTTATAATTAAATTAATACAGATGTTCATCAATGAAAACCTGAGGTAAGCATCCAAAATGATGCAGAAAGGGACTTAAACCCCTTGTACACCATAACACGACCATGACCTAATGTAGTGCGAAACCAGGTTACAACATACTGCCAACAATTGTTCAAGATGTAGTTTCAGCACATAAGCAACATAATTTATTGGGACACGTGGTAGTATTCTGTTGTTACCAGGAAAAAGGAATACCATTTATTCAGAATCCTTCAGGTCTTTTGTCCTACAAATTGAGGAAGCAGCAACATGATTTTTTGATGGTCATATTCCGCAACTTTGTACTGGCACGCACTACGTCCATGAATTTCAGGTGCTTCTATACAGCGGATAATATGCTGGAATGGCACCCAGCATAGAACCTGTTCCTGGTCAGATGGTCAAGAAGGGATATTGTAGGCACTTTTCATGAATTTCACATAGACGTCACCATGTTGCTTCTTCCTCACGTGTCTTGCATCACTTGGAATCCTTGCAAATTCATTCTGATTGAGTTCCAGCGAATTGACACTACCCTTGCTTAGACATACAGTACTTGGGCCCTTATTTTAACCCTTAGCTATATCTCATTTGGTAGGAATCATAAACAGCATAATTTATTGGGACACATGGTAGTATAACATGGGATGCCTGATCTTGCATGGAGTGATCAACCTTGACCATGCTGACAGTATGTTGTAACCTGGTTTCCCACTACATTAGGTCATGGTCGTGTTATGGTGTACTAGGGGTTAAAGTCCCTTTTTGCATAATTTTGGATACTTACCTCAGGTGTTTATTGATGAACATCTGTATTAATGTTATTATAACTGATTTTTGACTATTTTTCTACATAATCCTGTTTCTGGACTTAGAAATTTCTGCCGAATAAGGGTCTCAGAATGCCTTTTTTCGTAAAATGCGTTCATATAGAAGGAGGTTGATAATCAACATTTTTATTTCATTAAATGAATGTTTAAATATGCATATTTGTCTGGTTAAAATGCCATTACCATCATCCAGTGCCCACAGGGTCATCTGGGTGTCTGAAGTCCAGGGTCTGAGAGGATCATTTTGGTCCGAAGTAGTTTTCTGACCCCCACAAGTCCTCCACCAATGGTACTATTATCCTAAAACTTATTTTGGTGGTGGGAAAGTTCCCAAATATGAGGGAGAAACACATTTCAAACAGTAACATTCACTGAACTGTATCTTAGGGACCCCCAAAAAGAGAAAAATCACTTGCCGCCTTAAAAAAAAATTGAATTTTGGGGGCCCTCCTCTCACCCCTCTGATCTCTCATGGTGATTCTGACTGCAGAATCCTGATATATGGGCCAGAATGTATGAGCACATGAAATTTCAGCTTCCTGTCTCTATTACGTGAGAAGTTATGGTCCTTCCAAAATGCTACAAAATGAAATGACCAATTCACACAAGTCAAAAAGGGGCGTTTCACCCAAATTTCAAGAAATTTTCACGCTGAAACCGGCCGGAGATACTGACATGAAACTTGGGATTCTTTTTGTTGGTACCATAAAGTATTTTTGGACAAAATTTGAGCAAAATCTTAGAGGTGTCATGTACAAGGCACCTCAATATTGGCTGTTTTGACATGGAATGACCCTAGTGAGGAAAAATCCCTCCACAACAGTTTGCCAGATCAATAACACTTTCCAGGAGGTAAGCATATCTTTGTTCATATCAACAATCAAGAGAGACTTCAGCGTAAATACAGAGGGTTTACCACAAGATGCAACACACTGGTAACTCTCAAAATCAGGATGTTTGCCAAAAAACTTCTAAAAAAAAGTCTGTACAGTTCTCGAACAACAAACAGTATAAGCGCAGATGAAACAAAGATAAACTCGAACCAGAATGGAGGGAAGAACAGAGCATGGAGAAGGGCAGGAAATGCTTGTGATTCAAAACACACCTCCTCATCTGTGAAGTGCGCTCAAGTGTGGGCATGTATGGCTCCCAGTGGAACCAGTTCCATTGTATTTATTGATGATTTGACTGCTAACAAAGGCAGCAGGATGAATTCTGAATTCTAAAAGACTATCCACTTTATTCATAGGGGGACTACCATGAGTTGTATTCTTGTGACGTCATCGACCAAACCGCATTAAGTGTTAGCCATTTTTCTTCCCTAGCTTGTATTTCATAGTGAAAATATATCATGTTTGTTGTACCAGGGTCATCAACGGCCTTAATTATTATGAAACCCTGATTATTATTTCTAACCAGGATGACAAAACTTACAAGATAAGTGAAGAAAGACTGGTTGTAGAAATGTGCTAAAATAAGAGACATTTTGTCTCTGAAGTAGAATCGTGCCATTATATGTTCAAATCATTTTGTCAATGACAAGGTAATTATTTTTCTCATTTCAGACATATAACAGGCCATAGTTAGAAAGCTAAAATACAGATAATTATTATTATTCAAATATTAACTTGAAATGTTTTCTGGGAAGTGCAATACCATGTAAGCAGACTAGATGTCCTGGTAAAATTGGAACAGTATCATTGTCCATCACTAAATGAGGTTATCATTTAATAGCTGCATTTTCTGTTTACTCGTTCTGTTTAAAGTCATATTAAAATTAGTTGGATGATCTGAAACATTACAGTATGAAAAATAAGCAAAAATAAAAGAAATCAGGAAGGGGGCAAATTCTTTTTCACAGCACTGTAATCCTATCTGGAATTAAATTCACTTGCTGAAGAGGAGAGCCCACACAGTAAAGTCCCAAAATGCATTTCAGAATAATTGATTTCAATAGATTTGCAGTATTAATTGCATATAAGAGCTGTGCTACCAAATAATTTGAAAAATGTAAGAACTAAACTCAAAAAATAACTGTTCTTGTATAATAAAGCATAATTTCATACCATCTGATTGAATTTTTGGTGGATATTTAACTTGGGGGCACACTTTTGAACCACCAAATGACCAAAGGTACACCCTTAGGCCCCCACAGTTTTATTGGGTACTCACAAATAAACACTTTAAGCGTGCCATTGTGGGAACTGGGACAAGGCATCAGTGAATTACTCAGCCTCTTGTAAGCCGCTAGCGTGGAGGACAATAAAGTCCTTAATATGAGAATTGTCCTTTTTGATCTAATATGCAACAAAACAAACGCGTTACTATCATAGATATCAACACTATACTTTTTTTTTTTTTTTTTAAAGGAGTGGAGACCATTTCATATTTTGAGTGCGGTCCCTTAATACTCTTGCCATTCACACCTGACTTGCACCATAATTCAATAGGCTGCGACACAATCTTGGTATTTGGGCGATTTTGGCCGAGTCAATCACCATATTTGAATCCAACTGAACATGCATTTTAGACGCTGAAGAGAAGAATGAAGATGGATGCATCTCTAGCGAGGCAAAGCATCACCAGGGAAGATAAGCAGCATTTGGTGATGTATATATAACACAGACTTCATGCAGTAACTGCTTGCAAAGGATATGAGACCAAATATTTAAAATGATCACTTACTTTGCAATATGTTATCAAGTCCTATATTACATCAGAAAACGGGGGAGACTGTGTACAAAAGGACCTGTCATTTCTGAGTGGTTCAACTGATGTTGTCGAAAACATCCTGAAATGAAAACTAACAATCTGCACTTCAACCTCATTATTTTAGTATCTTTTCAAACAAAGAAGTTCCATAGCATAGAACAAAAAAAAGGAAATGTTTCACTGCATAATTAATTATGTCCAATGAATCCAATTATTACTTTGTTGTAAATCCTTTCCATGCAAGTAGCTACTAGAATTCTATTCTTCACATGGAGATGCTGCTCTATCAGACAGAACAGCAGCTATCTAGAGCCCTTACTTGGTCTGGGGGTCTAATGTCCTTCAATTGTCTCTTCCTGAAGTCATTCCATAGGTTGGAGCCCCTCCTGAAATTTCCTCTGCGGGAGGGTCTTTTGGGAATGCAGTAAAATTTATCTCGATGACTAGATAAAAGGAGAGAGCCCGGGCGCCAGCCCCAGCAGCAGGAAATAGCTGAAAAAGTAAGCAGGAAGCAGAGATGACGTGATGACAGGTCTGAACCTGAAAGGCCTTGCAGCTCATGGAAACTGATCAATAACATAAACAATGTGGTTTGGCCATATACCAATCTACACGCTACCAAAATTTTAGGTCAAAATGTGCTCCCACGCGAACACAAAATACCAAAATAAATAACTAAATAAATAAAACTGCTGCATACTAGATAAGTTTTAAAACTTACGAACTGTTACAAAATTACGATTTTGGCATTTGTGTCTGTAGAACATACGGGAATGAGTTTAACAGCGCAACTGGACGATACTGTGCATATAGCACTACCTCAGTTCCCTTCATCGGGCTTCCAGATTTATCAGCAAACATTACCTACTGTTGATCAGCGGTAACATTTCACCCCAGCCACTTCCCCTCCGTCCCACGGCTCTGCTGTGAAACCTGAACAGCCCCTTATTGTCTGCGATTGTCCAGGAGCCAAAGGCAAACGGCTCTCGAATGGCAGGCCTGAAAGGCAACAGGAAATTGGCAAACCGCTAATCTGCGCTAAACTATTCATAGTAACAAAAGGTACATTCCTCCCCGAGAGAGAAGGGAGAAAGGGGGAGGGCGCTAAGTGAAAAGGAGAAGAGTAATTCTATAAAAGCCCATTTAGGGGAGTTTCTTTTTACCGCAGACTGCTGACCCTCACAAAAAAACGATACACATGCCCTCACGCACATGCACGCATGCATATACAAACATGCACACGCACCTGGCGCGTTTTCACCGTTTCCGAATAAATTAAACCGATAGTTGTTAAAATATCTCTACAATCGTCCGAGCCGCAACACTCGCAGTCGACGTGTGAAAGAACCACTGGGGTCCGCATGGCTCGTTTCCAATGACGCATAGTTGATTGTTGAGGGAAAAATGTGGGTGGGGAAAGAGTTTTGAATTGCTATTCCATCGTCTTTGTATTCGTGTTCAGCTTAAGAAACCAGAGCCGCAATTCAACAAAATGCCATAAGCTCTCAATCCATGTTGCCCATGTTACACAGGCTCGAAGGCACTACCATGGAAAATCTAAAAATACTCCGCGGTCAGTTACTCACGAAGGGACTTCTGAGACAGAAATATAAGGTATTTCAGGATGGCCGGGCACCTCTCTGCACTGTCACAACCATAGGAGGCGTCTGTCATACATAGAGAAATTTAACTGCAGGGAAAGTTTCCAGCCTCTTTCCCCATCAATTCCTACAACACTAATGCCATGCAATAAAAACCAGCTCCACTTAAGGTTTATGGCCTTTGAACAGGTGTCCACTGGTTGAGAAAACAGTTCTTTCTTCTGAGACACCATTTTAGTGTGCTTGTTGGCACCAGAAAACTTCCTAAATAATGCAAGGAAAACCACAGCGATCTCAAAGCTACTTTCCTTCAACCTTTCCATTGACCTGGAGGTGCAAGAGCTGTTGGTTTAATAAGAGTGCAGAAGTTAGGTCGAAGCTTAAAAAGAAGCCGATTCTGTACCATGTTTTCAGCCTGTCCACAAATACTTTTAGGAAAACTAGTAGCAAAATGAAGCTGCAATAAATTTGCATTATCCAGTTTAAACGCGTGCCACCTGCAAATTTGGACGACATAAATCCAGCCTTAGCTTCTGGAATAACTATTCAGAATCCCCTTAAATCTAAATGATTATCTACAGAAACTTAATCCATCATACTAAATTTGTGCCAGTCAGTCAATCTCGAATTGGAATAACCAATTAGTAAAACAATTAACCTTAAACAGCATTGTTATTAAACACCGCAAATGGATGCTTAAACTGAAATGTGGATCAAGGGAACTGAAAGAAAACTCAAGACATGAAGGCAAGGTTTCTCATTAATTAATATATTTCTGCATTATAGTTAACATAGTTTTTCTTTTGTGCCACCCTTTAATTTTTCATTAAAGTATTGATATTTTGTTATATTCAAACATGAGTAATTTTTCACGACTGTCTTTTGCAATAAATATCATAAAATAATAGCGCTTGACATAATAAATATTCTTTACAACAAAAATCTTTTCACAGACTTTTCTTTACAAAATAGCCAGAGTTTCATATTTAAAATTTATACAAACAATTTACAACAACAAAAAATGCCACAGAGTGAATAAAGAAGTTGGGAGTGGGGGAAAAAAAAAAAAAAAATGCTGGTATTTCTACAAGAAAAATTAGCTTCCCAAAATGCCATTAGAGCAGGAAGACATTAAATGAATTCATCACGGCTTCATGCGGCCAACAGTGAGAGTGAGGGAAAAAGATCAGCCTTGGTTGCTACAGATATCTGGTAACAGTGACATTTTCCAGATAATACTTCACAGAATTGGCAAGAGGCTACCCTCACGTTAGGTCAAGAAAAACAAGAGAACTTCCTAGCTGAAAAAAAAATTCTTTGCAGAGAGTCTATGAGAATTTTTGGACAGCATCGCAAGGCCAACGCTGGTTTATAGAGGAGTACTGCAGCAAAATTTGAAAGTGGTTTTTCTAACTCCAAGACTGGGCTGAAAAAAGATTTTCTAAGGAGAACTTAAAGAGAGTGGGTAGTGGATTGGGGCGGTAGGTGCTCAAACATTTTCATAAACGTTAATTACTAGTATTATTATCGCCATTATAATCGAGCAAACTAATCCTCCCCATTCCTTATCAAACAGAGAGAACGTGGAAAGCTCCCCATGAGTATATCTGCAAGTGACCAGCTCCCCAGTTTGTGGCAGATGGAATCAAGAAGGCTTTCCAGGGGCCCTTGCTGACGACCAGTCCTCCAGCTTGCAGTAGACGGTGTTAGAGTTCTTACAGCGGCACCCAGGCCGCTTGACCTGGTCGTAGCAGTGATGGCAGGCCTTGACGCAGCCCTTGGCGGGCGGGTAGCACAGTAAACAAGGGAAGAGGACCGACATTAATCCCATGCACAGGAAGCGCGAGCAGCAGTGAGAGCGAGACAGCGAGCAGGGACTGTCGGCGCAGGAGTCCCCCTCGTCGTCATTGGAGCAGTGGTAGAAGAGGCCTTTGACCAGGCACATGCAGGTGCCGTGTTCCAGCAGTGTTTCGGCAGAGCACAGGCACTGACCCCTGCAGGCCAGGCACGAGGGGAGCGTCCTGGGAGCCACGCACTCCGCGCACTTGCATCTCCCGCACTGCTCGCACACGAAACGGTGCCCCGAGGCACAGTCCGCCTCCTTCCACGTGGTAGCGGGCTTCAGCACCTCCTCCGCGAGAGGCTGGGCCCGGGCTTTGGGCTGAGTCCGAACAGCGCCGTTAGACCAGGGCAGCGAGGTCACCAGAGCGGGCGGAGGGCGACCCAAAAGGCCCTGCTCCGAGGAAACACTGCTGTTGCTCCCAGAGCTGGCTGCACTCCCCGTGCTGGTGGACCGGCTCAGGACCGGGGCCCTGGGGCCGTATTGGGCCCCTGCGTGGACGGGCCCCCGATGCTCGTAGTTGTTGTTGACGCTGATGACCTCATGAGTTCGCTCTGGCTTTTCAGGCCGGGGTGCGGTCCTTGGAGGGGTGGTCCTCCGGGGCGCAGTGGGGCCCTCGGTGTAGTTGTTGCAGGAGCGGATGGCCTTGATCTGGTCCAGTGAGAGGACGGCACTGCGCTGTAGGTTCCTATCAAACTCCAGCCGGGGCCGCCCCTCTGACGAGAGTGGCTGCAGAGAACTTAGCGTCCCGCCATCGCCACCGGGCTGACTCTGCTGCTCCATCTGGGGCGATCACCACTTCCGACGTTCACCGCGGACTTGGCACACATCTGAAATCCTGCTGAGCGCCAAGAACCACCAAAAGGAACAGGATGGGAAAGAAAAAAAAACACAAAGAACCAAAATGAAGGCATAGTCTCTCCATAATAACAGACCGACAAATGGGGCTAGCAGAGCATGCCAGTTGCTGTCAAATCGTAAAATGCATTTATGACATTTCAAGCATTCTTAAAGTATCTTTGAAATTAATTGCAACTCGCCCAAAGATAAAGCCATAAAGGCCTCATTTAGGAAAAGCTTGACATTTTTCAATAAGCATACTAACAGAGTAGCCACACAAAACTTTACCGAAATAATTCAGGAAGTTAACTTGTCATAACTTGCGCCACATGCAGTAGTGCTTTGCGTTCATGCATCAAAAAATTACGGGCTGCGGACAATATCGTTTTCCATCATGCAAGATGTGCGACATTGCACAACTACTTAGACCGCACTAAAATAACTGGAAAGGAAGTGAAACCACAAGAGAGCTGGCCATTACCATGACTTACAGGCTTCTACAATACGAACAGTGAACTTCAGTACAAATACTTCCCTTCCTCATTTACATTTGTATAACTAGTTATCATTAAAATGCGCCATAGCGGCGGAACACCGGTCCATGTAGGCGACGTGATCGTCTGGGAATCCAAAAATTTTACATGGATGTAGCCCATTTCATGTGTGCAAAATTACATTACAAAATAAGCTCATTGTAGCCGGTAAATAAAACTGATTAATTGTTTCCTTTATCCATATCAACTTCATACTGACGTTCAATCAGTAGTTCAAAGTATCACACTCACGCAAACTAATTTCACGACGCGAATCGAAGAATCAGTAGACCTACTGCGTTCTTTTGAAAAATAAATACATAAAACGAAACTTCATGAAAAGCTAATACACACCATGAAAGATTGTTTTTGTGCGTCATGTAAACACAAGCACAGAACAGACCCACGTTCCCGAAGCACTACTCAGCGGACCATGTAGAATAAGAAGTAGGATATTGTCTTTCAACAGAAGACGTGGTCGGGTAGTGGGTCTTACCTTGATTTATGATCCCATGGTAAAACAAATACTAAACTAAAATCCACGATTGTCTCTATGCGGTTGAGAGAGTTCATGTGCCCGGCTAGAGAATAAGTCTCAATCCCACCCAAGTTTTTCCTCGACAATCTGTAGCCTATACCATGCTAGCATGAAGCAAATAGCTTTCTATTCACAGCATTCGGCTACATGGTGCCGTAATCCAGATTAAATCTGGAGTGCTGCGCCCTTTGAATGCAATGGAAGTGATAGATAAACACATCCCGGAGACGAGCAGGGCGGAAGGAAAAGTTATGAATGAAAACAAGCACCGATGGGGGAGGGGGAGGCCTATTTGCTGGTAGCCGCAGGACAGCTAATTCTCCCACTATTAAAATAGTCTGCAGTCTATTCTTGGTAAGCATTAATGCTCGGTACACGCAATGCAACACATAAGAGCGGCAATAGAGTCAGAAAGCGACTAATATTATCGGACTAATCACGGAAACTTTATATTCACATAGTATGAAACGCAAACAGAAAAGTGCAATTTAGAAACCTACCCACGTTTAACGAAATCTTGAAATAGTTTAATGTTCATTCCGAGGATATTTTTTCGCCGAAAATACAAAATTAAAAACTGTGGACAGTGGTGCAGCAGTAGGCCTGATAGGACATCTCACGGTAAACGGAGATGGCACCAGGTTTCAGAGAAAAAGCAGCAATGTGCATGCAAATACTTACCTATATAGAACCATCCATGTATCTAGCCGGAACCCCTCAAACTATAAACCAAGAAGGGTCTGTCCACTGAACTTGTCCGATTGCATTAAGATCCAGCTCACACATTACCATACGTCTGTAATTCCCCACGCAAAAAAAAAAATCGAACGTTAAATCGATCCTCACGCTTTTGAACATGTAGAAAAACATGTAAAGAGAGTTCCAGAAAGGGGGTACATCCACGGTAAATGCTTGCAGAAACAGCGCCCGGTGCAGAGGAGATTGCGGGACGTCGACGTCAAATCAGCCAAAGCTGTTTTGCAACTTCAAAACGAGCCGCAAAAAAAGAGAAGATTAAAATGTTATTTCTTAACTTAGGTCCAATTCTATAAAAGTATTACATGCGTAATATCCAGAGAAATAGAACACATCCGATAGTATGTTTGGCTCTTGGAAGAGTAGCGTAAACAAAATATTTCGCCTACTTCGTCGCATGCAACATTACATGAAAGGCAGAGCCACCGAAATGCGACGCACGTTCATCAGTACTGTGCAGGGCTGTCTTAACCACTGTATGAATGAGTATGAAAAGTTCAGTGTTTGTTCAATTGGCCAACTCCCATTGGTCATTCACCCCACTGAAAAAGGATACATCGCATCCGCTCTTAATTCATTGGGCAGCTGTGGGGGGCTGGGCAATGGGAAACTGCGAGGAGCCTTTAAGGTGGATCCGTTTTACACTATTAAAAAAACACGAGAAATTTTCTTTTAGTGGTGTTGCTGGTAACGCACGAACTATATAAATAGGGAAATTCATGGGCAATAAAGGCTACATCCCTCCGCACTGAATTATCTAGGCCAAGGCCACACGTCCAACCAATCACTAAACAAATTGGGAAAGCAAAGTAGCCTACGTGTTATAGCGACTATAGCTCTGACCATCTACCGCGATTGACGACTGCAAAAAACTCCCAAGTACGTAAACAGGTGTACGGGTAAATCGAACAAATGAAGGAGTAAAAAAAAATAACTGAGAATGGAGTTGTAGAAAAACAGAGACTCGTTCTTATGCCAGAGGGCAGTCAATTCCAATCTCCCGAGTTTTTCGGCAGGCAAAGCTACCTTAAAAGGGAAGCGTCCCGCAAGGGTAAAAAGAGAAAAGATTAGATGTCCCGCTCCGTTCTTGACTGTCTGGTTTGATTGGTGTTTAGGATGCCTAGCATCCGGACCCATGAGAATGGGAAGTACAATGCAAAGTCAATCTGTCCTATTCAGATGGAAAAGTCCCGAAGACGACTGACATGGACTACAACCTCCATGTGCGGAAGTCTGAAATTGAATAGCTTTTTAAAAATAGCACAAAGTCCAGCAGTCTCATTTTATATTCATCTTATTTATTTGTTTATACCACTTTTCTCTCTTACTTGGACGTTTTTGGAAATGCATTGTGGAAGTATCGAGTTCCAAAGCATTCCATAGCAGGCGCCGGTACATTCTGTTCAAAGGAGCGGAAGGAAGTTATTAATTGATTGCAGCGATTAGCGACTTCAAGAGATTGTAAAAACGGTTGATGGTTTTCACCGTATTTCTTTTAACATAGATGTTATCTTACCTGTTGAATGATCAAACGTTGGAAGCTAACAAGATTGAAAATGTGTGCGAAAATATTGCATTTTATAAGTGTTCTCTACTCTTGAGACTCGTTTCCTATCTTTTGTTGTTGGTTTATTATGGCCATCAATAATGACTAATCATTTGATTTTCCCAATTCGTTTTAAAATATATTTTGATAACATGTTCCAACCTCAGAAACCACATCCTAAGAAGGGTTCTGACACGATCATTTGTTCATTAAACATTCATTACGAAATACAAAATGTTTTGTAATTCAAGTTGTCCCCATTTCCCCTGCCAAATAATTTTCTAAACCGAGCCGATCCGTTCATGCAGGAATGTGCTGGCGGTACGGCGCTCCCCGAAGGAATTCAGCTTGTGCGATCTGTGCGCGTGCAGGTCTACACGCCAATGTAGCCTATTAATTTAAATAAGAGTTTTGGTGCAGCCGCGCAACTTTCTTTATAATCAGTTTTATGCGCAGTGCATTTTCATGTAGTCCCAGAAGACATTGTATTGCAAAGGTATGTTTACACGACATCCTTTATGTAGCATAGACTAAATAAAATAAATAAATAAATAGTAGTAATAATAATAAATAAATATGCAGCTTGGAAGTATACCCCCGTTTCCAAAAAAAGTTGGGGCGCCTTGTAAAATGTAAATAAAAACCGAATGCTATGACTTGTAAATCATTTAGAATCTATACTTAATTGAAAATAGGACAAAGACAAAATATTTGATATTTATACTGAGATGTATTACTGTTTTTTTTTTTTTTTCGTTTTTTTTTAAATATATGCTCATTTTAATTTGATGCCTGCAACACATTTCAAAAAAAGTTAGGACAGGGGCTTGTTTAGAAATAATTGCATAACTTCTTTTAACAACACACTGTAAGCATTTAAGAAGTAAGGAGATCAACTGATGTAGTTTTAAAAGCAAAATATTCTCTCTTGATGTATGATTTCAGCTACTCAACACTTCCCCACCTCCTTTGTCATATATTTAGTTTCATAATGCACCAAATATTTTCAGTAGGTGACAGGTCTGGACTGCAGGGAGGCCAGTTTAGCACCCAGACTTTTTTACTACTGAGCAATGTAGTTGTATTGCAGGCAGAATGTGATATTTGGCATCGTCTTGCTGAAATAAGCAGGGCTTTCTCTGAAAAATACTGTAGGTCTTGATGGCAGTATATTTTGCTCCAAAACCTGCATATGTCATTCAGGCTTAATGGCGTCTTCACAGACAGAGGCAAAACAAATGCACATTTATGACTTCATTCAGTTTTCTTTAATTGAATTTTTTTTTATGCACTCTGAATGTTCTGTGGTCTGATTAGAAAAGCAGACTTTTCAGTTTGGCTGCACGATCTGCTCGCAGCGACACTAATGCCAGACTAAAACCATAAGATGCTCGGTATTCAGCCCTTTGAGTCCATTTTCGGCCAGCTCCTCGTCCTGGTAATGAGGATATGCAGCGTGGCTCGTTGGGTTACGGACGCCGTGCAGGCTCCACTGTTGAAGCTTTGTCATCTGCTTTTGACGAGGAGCGTCACTTTGCCTCATAGAGTGTGCGAACCACTCTTTTGCTGGAAGCGGACGTAGGATTGAATAAGGGAGTCAGGAATCCTGGGCTGCACCAAATCCAAGGCCCCGTCAAAGTGCCTTCCCATGATGCTCTGGGCTCCAATGTCCTCCTGCAGGGCCAAGAGGGCAGCCTCTCTGCATACAGCAGTTATCTGCACAAGGTAACCACAAAACAAAGGACAGAAGACAAGAGAGGGATGAAATGAGCCTTCAAGAAAGCCTGTAGCGGACAGAGCTAGCCTGCATGCTATCAACTGTCACCTTGAATCAATCACAATGTTCTCAATTGATATTATCTTGGTTGTAGGACTAGTGGTGTCAGCAAGCAACTAGGCCAATGCAGCCTCGGAATAATTCATGCCCACAACCTTGATGGATACACTGGTACGGGAACATGTCCTTGTTTACAAGGATGTATATTATACAGCAGGCTTCATGAGGCTAAAAAAAACAAGGATAATGCAACATTAATGATGTTTGCAAAGTTAAACTAGCAATTACACAGAATAAACTTGGCAGAGCACACCTCAATGCGGACTTGGGACACTGCAATGGGAAATTATATTCTCAAAAAAATAAACGATGGATTTAATTCAAAACAAAAAAAAAGATGTAAAGTCCAGACAAGCATGATATGTAACTCTAAGCCCGATTAATAAATCAAGTTACTTAGTCCTTTGGGAGGCTAAAATGCTGACATTCTTAAGTAAATATTTACACACACACACAAACAGATGGAGAAACATGCCACGCACATATATACACACAAATACCTTGCGGTCAAAGTATCTTGGCAGACTGAGTACAATGCTCAATACTTCTCGTCATTAGAGGAGAAAAAAACCAAAAAAACATGGGACTATTTTGTGCAGCTCATAGACAATCATTGGCATGTTCAAACATAGAGTCACCAAAAAAAAAAAAAAAAAAAAAAAACGTAAAGGCTTACATGTAGGTCAATCCATGTCGGCCACACCTAACACCTAAAAATACACCCATTATCCGAGCGATATGAAGATCGGGTTTTCTCAATACAATGCTGATGGAGGATACAGGAGTCGAGTTGAAAATGAATTAGATTAAGCCTATTCCGTTTGGGTCATTAACTTTTAAGTGGCCTACTTAAGTATTAAAATGTTCTTAGTCTTGCTTTATAACTTATGTAGTGACTACACTACCTGATTTAAAGATACAGCACCAATTAGCATGACAGCTAACACCCATTATCAATCCTTCATTACCATACTCTCAAAAAAAAATTTTTAACTGAGTGTGGCACTCAAGCAAGGTTGACAATGTGCACGTGCGCACACGTACGTGCAGCAATTAAAATGTCAGAGGCTGAAATTTTATTCCGGAAGTTTCCAAGGCCTGACAGTGTGCTTCAGGCTAAGAAAGAACTCGCAGACGAGGTCGGCTCAGTGTAAACAGCCACCGAGCACATCAGCAGCCTGAATACACACAGTTTACTCAAACTGCGGATCTTTGGCTTTGGTACCCTGTATAGAGAACAGTGTGAGCCGTGGGAGGCATTGCATTGGCATGCAGTACATTTGTCATGAGCACGTGGTTTTTTGGAAGCGACCTGCGTGATCTGGAAGGTGACAGCACAGCTCAGCGCGAGCCTGGCGTTCATCGCTCCGTACATTTCGGAAGTGACTCAGCTACCAGATATGACCAGAATTTTGTAAAAAAAAAATAAAAAAAAAAGTTTGCGGCCTACATTCAATGTTGTGGTTTCATAATACGTTTTAACATTGCAAAACACACAAAATACTCAGTCCACTCTCGCCCGGCACCTTACAGCAAGCGTAATCAATCTACAACAAACAAAACCATATAAGTCTCCCCCTCATCAGCCCAAATAAATGAATAATCAAAATAAAACTAACAGTTGCCTCTCCAGCAGTGGGTGTTTTTGCCATTCCTGGCTGCGCAGACAGCAACAGCTACTCAGAATGGACCGATTCACCAGATGCAACACATAGCAACTTTCTCTCATACATCTGCAGAGAAAACTGTAACTCCAGCTCACAGATCTAAAGAAACTTTTTCTGAGCGATGGGGTTTTGCCTCCCTGCACCTTCCTTTTCCAAATCTGACCTTTTTCCAAACCGAAACACAAATGCAGAACAAACCGGGTCACTGTCAAAGTGTTGTTTTTTTTTATGGTGGCCAGATGCAGGCCAGATGTCAGGAAGCGCATTTTTCGCAATTTCTTCCGAGCAGCCAATGACGAGTGGTTGGAGCAGTAAACGGTGGGGACAGCTTGTATTTATGCGAATGGTTCCTCTTAGATAGGGAATGATGCCTGTTGTTTTGAGAAAAACGATATCATACAACAGAGGAGGGGGGCATAAAAATATAACTACCAGCACTGACAGATGGAACAGGGGACACAGTCCAGGGTGCAGTGTGAAATTCTGGGCCCTGGACACAACCAGTCTCTGAGGTTCCCTGCCCTTCTCATTACTGATTCACACATTATAACACAATAACCCCATGAATTAACCATACAATCAGGGTGATCACTCATGAAATGTAACAAAACATCAGAACCAACAAGAGTCAAAATTGTGTGATATGTGCTTTAGTATATGCGGTGTTTGAAATGTTACTTTCCTGCCATCCTTCTACAGACCTTCCCAATCCTCTCTGTCTCACTGATAATTTGCGCATACAAGGGCCAACGAGAGCTGAAATACCTGCCTGAGTGCCCTCATGGAATGAAAGTGCTCTTACAGAGCTGTGATAGAATATTTGCCTCCTTCCCGATTTGTTATAGTTTTGCACATTCTCAGTTCTGGGACACTGGTGCTGGTGGGACACAACAAACTGCTCTACAGATACACATAACTCACTAGCACACACACACACGCACACACACACGTGCAAATACACACTTAATAGCATGTGTAAGATTCCATCACAGTAAAAATCTCAGTACTAATTCAACTCCAGCAGAGCTAATATAAGACCAACCCAGCCATCCTGGACTCAAATAAACTCTCTTGGAGTTGAATTAACACTGGAAATTTTACTGGGCAGTTAGTGTCATACTCCACTCAGGTTTTAAACACTCAAAAATCACTCATGCCAGTTGTGCAGACAGTTTGGGATCCACTGGCCATCAGAACAGTACTGCCGGTAAACTGAGGTGATGACTTGTTGCGTTAGGCACAGCCATTAATTGTAGAATAGCAACCGGGAGCAACAGGAAAACTTATTTAAACCAAAGATATCGTACTTGTTGGAAGGATGCCAAAGGAAGTCATTGGAAATACATGTACATTATTATGTCCAACCTATAAAACCCAATACGTCTAACCGATGTCAAAGCTGTGTGTATTTCTGAAGTAAGATAAAGTGATGTAGTTCATCCATCATGACTGTCTTACATAACAGTGCTGCAGTCCAAGAGACCTAGTTTTGGGAGATTCAAGGTTCAAACTGATTCAGTTGAAGCCAGTGTGTGTGCCATGATTTTCAGACCACAGCTGTTTTTTGGAAATGAACAATTTTTCCTCAAAGATTGGAAATATGGCCTTTATTCTTTACACACAAATGCGTGCGCACGCGTAAGCATACAAAAACACAGACACTCTGACTGAGGTCTGAACCGGCCCAAACTGCAGACTTCTCCATTCCTTACATCCCAAATGGAAATGCTGCGCTGTTAACGCGGCCGAGATGTCCCCTTCAAGGGGAAAAAAAAAGTAAGGTCAGAAGGAACAAAAATGCAGGCGATTTACTCCCAATTATTTTTTCCCAACCACGAAATGGGGAAAGGGAGGAAACGCGTCGCCCTTCCACAGAAATAATGGGAGGCTTTCGACTGGTTTAGAGCTATTTGTTTCGGCTCTAAATTTATGTGGCTATTTTAATTGATATTCAGTACCTGTCAAAAGTTTGGACACACCCACATTTTTCTTACAATATATTTTAAATAAAGAAATAAGCAGCCTTTATTTTGCAAAAAAAAAAAGATCTAATTCTTAAATCCATCAAATGAACCACCATTTGTTGTCATATTTGCAGAGCATTCTCACTTTTTTTTGACAAGGGCAGTCAAATGGCTATAATGAATTTGCAGCTGCACGGCTGTCCAACTTCCCAAAGACATGCTGCACTTGAGGTGACTTTTCATCGACCTTTTCGCCCAATAAGTCCAAAAACCGCTTGACTTTAATTCGGCTGTTGGAAAATAGAAGGAGCTTATTTGTCTGTTTGCAAAATATGGCTTCTTTAAGAATTCCAAAATTTGGACACTATTCAAACAAGTCAATTATTCTCTTTTCACTTCTGACTGTTTACCTTTTACAAGATTCCATTTGAGATTATATAGAGAAGTTAAGACATTTAAATTTCTCTAAAAACAGAGTGCTGCGACATTAGCAAAGCATGTCCAAACTTTTGACTGGTACTGTAAATGAACAAAGTCATCTGCTCTTCACCCAATCAGCCGATGCAGCATGTTAGCATTCCCTGGATTGGCTGGAGTCCAACAGTGTTTGTTCAGATTCTGTAATCCTACAGGCTGATGCCATTCCAGGTGCAAGTGCACAAACGGGCATTCTTTTTGAAGTTTTGACAATTCTCAGTTTCCCTCGGCCGACCATGTTAAACATCACACGTACACACATGCGCCTCATTCTGCGGCGACCCGAGGACAAGCCAAATGAACGATCACCATCATACATTTACTGACTGCAGTGAGGCCGTTTAAAAAGAAAATCAGTTGGTTAGCATCCTACACATTTCAATTATCAGGGGCGGGAGGGAGGTCTTTCTATTTTATTACCCCGACCCCACCCGAAGGGTGAGGGCAAGGGGTATTGTTTTTGGTTCAGGTTGTTTCTGTGTTTGTGTGTTTGTGCGTTTTTGCATTTGTTTGTTAACACTCTAGCGGCAAAACTAATGGGCACATTCACCCCAAATTCGGTTTAGGGATTGCCACTGACCCAGAATAGATCACTATTGAATTTCGTACAAGTAGGTGAAAGTATGTGCGAGGGGCGGGATTTGTTGTGCCTGGCACCACTTGTTATAATAGGAGTTTGAGATCCAAATAATGCAATAAATCCAAATTGCAAGCGCACGTATTAACGCAAAGAATCAAATCTGCCCATGCCATAGTATAAGCATTCTAGCAGTACATCATGCGTTATAGCCATTTTTACATTTCTCTTGTGATGCAGCAATCTATAGATTTATAAGAACAAAATCTGGTACATTGCCTTGAATTAAGGGAAGAAAAATGCATTTTGTGACGAAGCAACAATATATTCAAAAGTTATAAGCATTTTAGTAATGAGCCACACCCACAACAAGCATTATCAGTTTACTGCGGACATGTTTTTGGAAGATCAACTTTCTGCATGTAACCTTTTACGGGCAGGATCTACTGAGCAGCAATCCATGTTCACACGCCACATTGAGATTTTTGAAAAAGTTTTTCTAAGAAGTTTTACGTGCAATAAACAAAGCGCCATATACAGGGGAATATCCAACAGGACCAAAGATCCCAAGGACACTTTTGATGAGGGCAGCCCCAGCCTGCGTGCTTAAAATAACCTCCTTTAAATTCCAGCAGCATTTAAAGCCATGTCACAGCAGGAATGGAAATGGGCGGGGACAGAACTCTGACACAAGCCCTGGGTCTGCACATGCATGCAGAACATGGGTCACATGACAGGCCGGTTGGCTGACAAGGTAAAAATGGAGTGACATCACACCAGGCCCCAGACTCCCAGCATTCCACAGCTTCTGAGACATTTACCCGCTCATCCAAGAGCCTTCCACCCAGAAAGTACACCTCACTGACTGCAAAGCAGCCTTTCAGCAGTCTGGTTTGGTCTTAACTATTATTTCATTTTATTAGGTTTTCACTTTGCCAGCCTGAACAATGATTTTGCTTTATTTTATATTTACTCTCATGTCTTATAACTTATTGATTTTTATTGTTTGAGAATGTTGGTGTCAATAATTATTTTTTTTATTCTTACTTTATAATTTTACTTTAATTCCTACCGTATGCATATAATTTAATTGACATACCCCCTCTTAATTCTTACTGGTCGGTTGGTGATCTTAATTGTTTCATTTTCTGAGTGGTTTTAAACTCACATGAATAAGTTGTCTGTTTATTTGTGTTTACTTGTGTCTTCTGGTTTATGTTTACAGTGCCCACACAGTTTCTGTGGCTGAAACTTCCGTGGCGGCTCACAGGACATTGCGCTTCAGCCTGGAACAAAATGTGCCATATGAATAAAGTTCTGCATTGCTTTTTCTTAGCTTTGCTAAAAAAAAAAAAAAAAAGTCCTTAAGCAACTGCGAAAACTCCTTAAAAGACTCTGCTTCCAACTGGAAGGAAATGAAATGATATATAAATCAAACAGCGATGCTGTGACGGGGGGCGGGGGGGTGGGGGGAGGGAAAACAAACATCTCATTCTCTGGAAGGATGAGGGGAGGACACAGGCCTGACCTCAGCCCCACGTGGAACCCGTTTTAGGTAATCAGTGGGCCAGCGCAGGGTTAGAAAACCACTCCAGGAAATGGGGGAGAGCAAGGTTTGAGTGGGCGGGAGGTTAAAAAAAAAAAAAGTTGGGAGTACATTTAAAAATACATCTTCTCCTCCCCAGTCCATCTCAGCCCATTCATCCTGACTTTTCCGGGCAGGGACTGTGTTCTCAGTTTGCCTGAAGACTTACATGTTTCAGCAAGGACACAAACTGATCAGAAATAAGCCCAAAGAGACAGAAAATGAATGAAGTGACAATCAACTGTGCCATCTCTGTGCAGCCAGTGCACAGTGTCGAGAAAAAGTGCTTGCCCCCTTTTTCGATATCTTCTATTTTTGCATATTTGTCACTCTTCAATGTTTCAGTCAGATTCAACTCATTTCAATATTAGACATTGATAACCCAAGTAAACACAAAATGCAATTCAACCCTGACTGTCCTTATGTGAAAAAGTAACTGCCTCCCCCTCCAGTTACTAAATCAACCAATTAAACTAATTTAATTGATAATTGGGTTCCATTTCACTAGACACACTCAGGAATGAAAATTGCCAGTCCTGTTGAATCTAAGCATTACTTGAATATAACCTGCCGCCTAGCAATGTGAAGTAGGCAAAAAGCAGCACATGATGCTGCAATCAAAAGAAATTCAAGAAGATATGAGAAACAAATTTGTTGAATCTATCAGTCTGAACAGGGCTACAAAACCATTTATACGGCGCTGGGACTTCAGCAACCATAGTGGGAGCCATTGCCCACAAATGGAGAAAATCTGGAACAGTGGTGAACCTTCCCAGGAGTGGCCGGCTGACTGAATTCTTCCAAAAGCGCATCGACGACTCATCCAGGAGGTCACAAAAGAACCCAGACTAACAACTAAAGAACTGCAGCCCCAACTTGCCTTAGGTAAGATCAGTGTTCATAATTGCACAGTAAGAAAGAGACAGAGTAAAAATGGCATCCATGGGAGAGCTGTGAGCCAAAAACCACTGTTGACCAAAAAGAAAAACACAAAGGCTCATCTCACATTTGCCAAAAAGCATCTTGCTGACCATCAAGACTTCTGGGATTATATTCTGTGGACAGATGAGTCAAAAGTGGAAAGTTTTGGAAGACATGGGTCCTGTTACATCTGGCGTAAAGCTAACGCAGCATTGCACAACAAGAACATCATACCAACAGTCAAACACGATGGTGGTAGTGTGATGGTCAAGGGGTGCTTTGCTGCTTTCGTACAATGATGAGTTGCCATAATTGATGGAACCATGAATTCTGCTCTCTACCAGAAAATCCTGAAGGTGAATGTCCACCCATCAGTTTGTGACCTAAAGCTCAAGCACAGTTGGGTTATGCAGCAGCAATGACCCAAAACACACAAGCAAGTACACCTATGAATGGCTGAAAAGAAACAAAATGAAGGTTTCTTTGGCCTATTCAAAGCCCTGACTTTAATCTGATTGAGATGCAGTGGCATGACTTCAAACAGACAGTTCATGCTCAAAAACCCTCTAATGTGGCTGAATTAAAACATTCTGCAAAGAAGAGAGGGCCAAATTCCTCCATAGTGATGTAAAACACTCATTGCCAGTTATTACAAACTTTTGAAAGCAGTTGTTGCCACCAAGGGTACGCTCATATATTTCTGCATTTTAGCAACATATGTGTATTTTCCAAATATATTTATTTGTGTATTTCCCAAAAGAAAAGCAAAAAAAAAAAAAGACAGAAAGATCAAAAAAGCAGATTGTATAAATGGAGGGAAGTGCACCCCCCACACCAGTGTGAGGGAACACCTGTGGGCTGAGCTCAGGTGTTTTGTGAAGGCTGAGGAGGTGTGCAGCAGGTGGGGGCGTGCGTTCGGGGCATGTTTGTTCTCACCCCTTAATCTCAGAACTGAAAGCCGCACACTCGCACTGGCCTGGGGGATGAGAAGCCATATTTACCAAGCATGTCCACACTGGATCGGCCCCCACCCTCTTTCAGCACCCCATTCAAACAGCGCACCCCATGCGCACCCCCAACGTGAACATGAGCGCCCCGTCTCAGCAGGACAGCCCATTCCCTCATATACCACCCACCCCCCACCCCCCAAAATCTGTGTTCCAGCGCCAACGTGCAAAAGAATATAGCCTCGCCTGCTCACTCTCTCCATCTCTCTCTTTCTCTCTCTCTCTCTATCTCTCACTGTCTCTCCGCCGCTCTCTCCATCTCCTCCTCGGTCCCCGCCCACATTGCTGACTGAAAATACACCGGCACCTGCATAAACAGGCAGAGCGTTTCAAAAAAAAAAAAAGTGTTTTGGAAGTCATGCCGAATAAAGATGTCTATCAGTGAAATTCGTGAATGAATAAAACTGAGGCTGACTCCTGCTTTGTGATGCCAGGTGTTCTCTCCGCAAGAGGGATGAGGGCATCGGGGCAGAATCGGGAATGGCGGTGGGCTAAACGCCAGGATAAGGGGCTCAGTAAAAGCTTCACGGTGCTTCATCATGAAAGGCTAAACCCAACAAAGAGTAGGCTTTTGGAGGACTTTTTCCAAACTGTAAAGCTAGGTCCGCACTAATGCGTTTTCATTTTAAAATGCCGCTTTAAAGCGAAAACGATCTCCGAGCCCACTGAAATGCCATTCCGAAGTTTTCAAACTAAAAAAATGTCAGCAGCGTTTTGAAAAGTCTTTGTTTTAGGGATTTGAATATGCCAGAGTAGCATGGGCGCAAGGCGAAAACATGCGAAAGTTATGCATTTTAAAATTAAAGCTTATTAGTGTCAACGCAACTCAAGTCAAGGTAGTGGAACTCCAAGGTGCTACTGCAGCATTAGACAGTTCAATTAAAGACATTCTAAACACATATTTGTGACCTTGAATTAGGGGGCTGGGCAATATATCGACATTATAGCGATATTGCAATATAAGAAGATCACTGGGATTTTAGATATCATAATATCGTGATATGACATGTTTTTTTCCTTTTCTGGTTTTAAGAGCTGCTTTGCAGTAAACGGATGCAGTTGTCTGCACTTACTAGTGTTCTAGGTGCTGCCTGTACTTGCTTGGTCATAATATCCACATTACTCATGACTGTTTATCAAAATCGCACTATGTGAATATTTCCTGAAAGCTCCAATAGTTATTCCTACAATGTCGCTGCAATATCGATATCGTGGTATATGGTCGAAAGTACCGAGGGGTTTGATTTGGTCCATATCACCCAGCCCCTGCCTTACATCAAAAGGGATCAAAGGCCATAGAGCTTCGCACATACTGTACCAGTGTAATTAGATGGGCTGACTTCACATTCACTTCATCCAGGGCTACTTAGATAGCGTACATTATTTTTCATATGACCTGGATATTTGCCAAAGCAAAACAGGTCAAGTACCTTGCTCAAAAGTGTAACAGAAATGAAGCCGGAGATCAAATCTGAAACTTTTTTTAATTAAAACATTCTTTTCAGAGCAGATTGCCTTTCTTGAATTTAACGCCAATGCCAAAGATCTCAGCGAAACGTGCCATCTTAAGCCGTCACCACTGAACATGACAAGGTTGACAGAGGAAGTGCAAATTTCTCGGCACACGATGCAAATCCTAGGTATCAACTCTGTACCACATGGAGCGAGGGCATGGCAACACCATGACTCACTCGCACGCGCACACACACACACACACACACACAAGAACGCACGTAGACGCGAAACTCAACTGCTCGACGCGCCAATCTGCAAGAAGGATATACACTGCCACAACAACACATCAAAAACACTAAACACCCACACACAATGCAAATTAACCCCATAAACTCTAACTTTTAGTGCAAGCTTTCCCTCAAGACGGCTCAAAGTCAAAAACTTTTTTTTTTCTTTTTTTTAATAATGTAGGACGGTTCTTCAAAAATATTCTGTATTTGCTGGTTGCCATGCTTCACTGACGTTACATCACACTTATATTGAGAGAAATATTCAAATCCAGGACGCCATGTCTAATAGGCCACAACATTAACGAAAATGAAAAATATCTAGATCTTGTGCATCATGTTATACACATTTCCCTGTGATTCAGCAGGACATATCTGGGACTGCTGGAAACCTTGGGATCTCCGCTAGAATTTAAAATTGGACTTAAGGTTTGAATACCGCAACTACATTCGACGGGTCCATTTACGGGTCCATACGTTTAATTGGGCTAATTAACTAATGACTGCAATATTCACATCAACATCAACATGCACATGGATACATAATAACATTACGCTTACGAAACATAATTAACCTGCTTTGTCAGACGCAGTAAGATTCGCGGAAAACACGCCCTGGGAGACCACATACAGTGACACCACGTCAGGGCATGACTTCACAGCAAAACGCCACAGTAAATAAAATCCGACAAAGTGATTACGTCTGCAGTGAGTGCTAATTCCTGCTTTACACAGATGGCAGGATGTGATGCGATTTAAGGCCGAGGTGTCGGTACACCCTTAAAATTTACAAGCGCCTCAAATACACGTTGGCGAGAGAGAATATTGCCCAGTGGGGAAGTGGGAGAGCGGTAATTTCAGAAGTGACTTCAGGCTCGCCTGTTGTTAACCCTTAGAGCGCAACAGGCAGCTATAGTTGCCAAATGTTGTAAGATATCAAAATCAGATGCTGTTGAAAACCTATCAAGTGGCAACTTGTTTCCAAGAGCTCCCAGCTCTTTTAAACAAGTTGCCGCATGATAGATTTTCAACAGCTCAGGATAATTACATTTTTTAATTCCTTGAAAATGTATTCAGCACTCTAAGGGTTAAGTGTGGGCAAGTTTCAGGAGAGGAACTAACACTAACGAAGTTAATAAAAACAACAACGACCCCCTTCCAAGGCCGCAGACCTGATGCGGAGGGGAGGGAAATGGCATTTCCTGTTTTCTGATTGCCTAACAAAAGGTGCCTCTCAGGGGTGCCAAAGTGTTAAAAGCAGGCCACAAGCGGTGGCCAATGACAGATCCTCCATACCTGTCTATAAACTCCGCCCTCATTAGCAGGCAGGATGGTGGTAAATGTGCATATTTGGGGGGGGTCTCCACATTATCATTAACACTCTAAGCTCCCCACACCCCACCACTTCCTGTCCCTCCCGCGGAATCAGGATTTTGTGAAACCACAAGTTGGACAAGCAACATTTCCTTCTTTCGTGCTGCTCTACACAGAGCCAAAATGGAAGGATTTTCATTTTGGGAATACATAAGGGGGGACAGTTCACTTATGAAAGGAGGCATACTGATTGCATAGATTTTTCAGGTAGAATAGAGGAAGCTTGGAATTCATGTTGACAAGGGCTTAACAGTTAATTTATGATTGGGGGAAACAGAACACTTAGCCACAGTACACTGGAAACATAGCAGGCTGAAGGGTGGCATATATATAAAGTAAGGCATATATACACCAATAGCCAGTCTGAATGAGTATACGGCGCACCAAAGTCTCCAAAGCTTTTGTGAAACTGAATGCTTGGTTACATTATCTGACCAGTAAACAACACTTTTTCAAAGATGACTGTTAATATGCAATGGGTAGGACAATTCTGAATGGGTTAGCCAGCAAATCATTACTGTCATTATTGAGAATTATACATTTTGAAGCAACACTTTTTCACAAGTATTAGAATACTGCATTTCTCAAACTGCCTGTTTTTAAAGTGCACATTGTACACATATTTCAACAGCGTGGCTTCATCGTCACAGGAGGGTGCTAGACTGGCCTACCTGCAGCCCACACCGGTCTCCCATTGAAAATGTGTGGCAGATTATGAAGTGCAAAATTTAACGGAGACCCCACACTGTTGACCAACTGAAGACCAATATCAGGCAAGAATGGGAACAAATTCTGTCTTCAAAACTGTAACTATTAGTGTCCTCAGTTCAAAAACGGCTATGGTGTGCAATTAAAAAGAGACATGACTATCCAAACTTCATTGGTTGTGTGGCAAAGAACACATCTTGAAATAGCTATCATTTTAAAAAACAATAAAGTTGATGAATGAAAACATTATATATTTTTCATTGAACTTTTTTCAATGGAATACAGGTCAAAAGGGATTTGTAAATAATTACCTGCCGTTTTTATTTACATTCTTACAATATACCAATTCTTCTGGAATTGAGGCAGAAATTAACATGTGACTTCTGATGCGCGAGATCAAGAGAGATGTGAGAAAAAATAAGAGAGGCTACAGCAGCTCATCCCCGAAAGGGTTTCCCTCTTTTGCCCCAAATTTCATCAACCTTCCCCTTTAACTCACTGTGTCTCTGCCTGCAGCTCGCATTTAGGCTTATCTCACCCAATGAGCTCTCCAGGCCTGGCCACGCATCATTACACACGGGAGAGGGAAGTATAAATATCTTCCGTATAAATATATTCATTGCGTGTGGGGCAATGCCAAAACCAACTAAAGCCAAGTCCCTAAATCTGAAGGGCAATGATCACACCCATACACATAAATCAAAGATTAAAAAGGAAACAAGTCAGATCCCTTGCCACGGGATGGCTAAAAACTGGCCTGAAATCAAAATGCAGTGGAGGGACGGACAGACAAACGTGACGAATGGAAGTATGAAAAGGCACATCTACACGATAAGATGTGTAACTGTATATGAAATTTTGTTGAGAAATATTGAACGGTTTTGGAGTTTTGACCTGGAAAAGAACTATGATGGCTGATATCTGGCCTGGGGAAAAAAAACATGGTGGAGAAGATGGACGGACAGACAGAGAGACAGAAGTGTAAAAATTTACATCTACACAATAAGATTTATCCATATATGAAAATTTGCTGAGATATATTGAACGGCTTAGGAGATCTGGCCTGGTAAAGAAGTGTGACGGGGGGAGGGACAGATGGATAGACATTCGGATGGACAACACTCATGCCCGTATCCTCATCTACTTTGAGGCAGGTGATAAAAAGCTGATGCGTGCAGTCGAGGCAGAATAGATCTGTGATTTGCTCAGCACCTACAGCCCCAAATGTCCACACAGAGCAATCGTGTCCCCAGGCTGTCGAATGTAAGTGCTCAATGACTGCAGTATACTCTTCCAGAGTTACTTTCACACTGAGCACGGCTTACTCTAGCTAAGACTGGTATACAGTCCTTTTACATGGGTCTTCCGAGGTCAAAAGAGGGAAAGATTTACTTCGACTAGTAAAAATCAAGAGTCACAGGGAAGAGCTGAGAGAGTCAGACAGAAAAATAAGGGAATGAGGAGACGGGGGGGCACAGAATTGGGTGTCACTGACAGGATTAAGACCAGCTTTCAGAGATACGTGGGGTTTGCAGTGGGGGGGATGATCATGTCAGAGGCTTAGAAATCCAAAGCCTCTGAACCGTCAACACCTCCGAACAGATATCAACCCCCCACCCCCTTTCTACACACACACACGTGCACAGACACACACCTAGGTATAAACACACACACAAGCCCAAGCAAACACACACACCAGGCAGAAGGATGAGTAAGCTTCCTGCCCCTCAAGTCACTTCAGTCTTCCACTCATGGTAAATCTGTACAATTAGATTTTTGAAGTATGCTGAGCTTGCAAACAGGCAGAGTATTCATACTTCTGGAGTATACTACACACATGACACAGGCCTAGTAATCATACTTCTGCAAAGTATGGGGCAAAGTTGCTTTAGTTTTTTATTTGCAGAGAAAAAGAGTTGGTAATATCAAACCTCTCTGGCTAGCCTCTAAGCAAACCACTGAATAACTGCTGTTTAAAATTAGTGTGATGCAAGTTCAATTTTTATAGAAACGGACGTAATGCCGCCACTCATTACCAATCAACCCATCTTCATCTGTGCACAATATGAGGACGCACAATTTCTTCCATACGATCCTATTTTAGGGAAAACAGTGCAAATAATTATACTGTCTCAATAATGAGTTGAGAGACTTTAACACAAGTTATGCAATGTGGATGGCAGAAATACAGACTTACAAAGCAGGGGAACAGAATTGTGCACTGTTTGCACATAATGTGACTGGTGCGTGTGCGTGGAGTGAGTATGCTGATATTTTCAGAGGGACAAAAAAAAAAAAGACTATTCTGCATGTCAAGGCGAAATCTGACAGGCTCTTGGCTGACAGCAGGCGTGGTCTGTGAGTGACATCACGAGAAACATCCATGGCTGACCCTAGATCAGACTCTTAGTCGTGCTATAATAGTGAATTCCATTGAAAATTTAGAGCTGAAAACTTTTACAAAGTAGTCAGACAGAAGCCCAGCGAAAAAATTGTACGCCTAACTTTTTGTGAATTGAGAAGCTTCTCAAGGGCACCCATAATTTTCGTAAAATACTAGCAGATCGGTGGTAACACCGAATTACTCCCAGTGTGACAACAACATTCTCAGGGATACAAGAAAGGTACGACTGTGTTAGTATTGGCATTGCTATGCGTAGATTTATGAGCATTATTATTATCGAGTTCCTTTGCGAATATTTGCATGTATGGGTGGACTGCTACGACATGTTAAGTGTAAAAGCCAGCCCTACTCTTGACTGAAATATGGTAACAGCTCCTGTAGCCTGTTGACAGGACTCCAATTTCAATAAGAGCACCCAGATTTACAGCGGCCACTCATGGCGCTGGCTTTGATAAGCACAGCGGAATGATCTACGGCCAGCGGCGGCATGTGGCGACAGCCCGCTCTCTGCGGATCGCCCTCCTGACAGGACCAATATCGCCGCTAAATCATTCTGCCTGAGGACAAATACAAGCCCGTCTGACCGCCACAATATGGAGCAGCCATCCAGTAATGTAATACGCTTGTGACTTTTTAAACTCCCTCACCAAGTATTAGAGACCCACTATTAAACGGACATGTACAGCGAAGCTATTAAGACCGAACATTGTAACCTGGAGGTAGCAGGTTTGATTCACGGTGGCTAAGATTCTCTTTGCATGGCTAACAAGGACAATGGTTAGGGAATGAGCATTTAACTGAGGAGCTGAGGGTTCAATTTTCAGGCGTTAAATTACCACTGTACCCTTGAGCAAGGAAACAGACCAGCTGTATAATTTGGTTGGACTTCACTTCAAGTCTGTAAATCCATGAAGAGTTACTGGCAGTAATACATAAGTGATTTTACACATTTAAGCCCTGAGATTGCAAATATGTGCTTACTATGCTCTCTCGCCAAACATTCTAATAATCATCACTGGTTATTGAAAGAAACAGCACTCTGTAACACGAACTCAGAATTCTGAGTAAATATTTAACATTACAAAAACCAGCCACTGAGCTCAGGTATGTCATGTTACCCATCCTACCTTAATCAAAGCACCATCTAGGCTGGAAGCTAAGGGCATTGCTAATTCAGCATCATTCCCAGAAAAACTGGTCCTTGCTCTTTGAGGAGGTAGATCAAATGAGGCCTTTTCTGCCCCATAAAACCTACGGAACCATGTATGGGTCCCTCAAAAGCAGCTGCTGTATTCAAACCTGTGGAACTTCAGGCCTACTCTAGTGGAGATCCCAAGGTTTCCAACGATCCCAAATGTCCTGCTGAGTTCCAGGGAAATGTGCCTAAAACAATGTACAAATCTAGATATTTTCCATTAGATGTGATGATAGACCATAAAAACATGGTGTCCTGAGTTTGAATATTTCTCACAATCTTGTGATGTAGCTTCAGTGAAGCGCTGCTACTAGCAGAAAATGTATGTGAGAAATATGTATGTGACATTGTCCTACAATATGAAAAAAAGCTTTTCTGACTTCAAACCAACTTAAGGGAAAACTTAAGTGAAAAGTTAGATTTTAAGAGGTCAATGTGTTGGAAATGCTCTTGTAAGGTAATTTGAATGAATTTCTGGTGCCTCTAAATGCGACTCAAGTTGAAATAGATGGTTATTCATGTTACCGTTGCATGCAACTGCTATAAAACAATCCATTCAACTTCAAATTAAAACTATTGGGTTAAAATAACCATTTTACACCGACAACCCAGCGCTAAACAGAACAGAGATCGCGTAGCAACAATAGCGCAAACATTAAGCCACCACCTAATCTCAGACAGCTCCCACACTGACCGAGCACTTCCACAGGAAGTAGTGCAGTCATTAGAAGGATAACACTGTGGCTGAACATTCGAGACAAATCTAGTCTTTTTCCACTTGTAGCTCCATACCTAAGGAGTCAAGGGAGCATCTAAAACAATGCTTATCAGGTCGCTAACACTTTCTTAGCCATTGAATTTCTGTCAATCAACGTTTTCACTGCTCTACAGTACAGTGGCACTGCTATGGATCTTCTGACAAAAATGGGTCAAACCAACCAGAAAACTGCGCTCTGGGGCACCTCGCAAACAAGTAAAGATGGAAATTACGTTTTTTTTTCTTGGGCAAGTTCCATGATTACAAGCTTTTTCATGAGCTGAGATTAAGCTCTTCGATACTCGTGGACAACTTGAAAACAAAACAGCGGGTCAATATTAAATAACATCCGTACGCTTCTTTGGCTTTTTGTCCGAAATGTAGGTTTTTTTCTGTTAAAAGACCAATATTCACGTGTTTGTGACATGGTTTCTTGTGTCTAAAAGTAGAAGCTCCGTTCTTTCTGTTTACATATTAATTGAACTGAACATTCCGGGGTGTTGAAAGATCAGTGAAAATTGTTGAAAGTGCTGGTGGTAGCTGTCGAAATAAAAAATAAAAAAAACCCTGGCAGGGAAAGTGTTTGAAATGTTTATCTAGATATTACAGGCCAGGTAAATTCCCCATTTTTGTGTTTCTGGTCTATGTAAAAAACATACTGGCAGCACAAGGAGGTCACAAATACAAAGCCTGTCAAATCTTTTTGTATGCCAATAGAGATCTTTCGGCCTGAACTGCGCAGTGAACTCGCAAGGCTCGAATGCAACACTACCATGCCATTCACTTCCTTTAATTTTACCAGACCATTTTCCTGACAACAATATGAGTCAAAATAAATATCCTCATGTGACGTCTGGACCCTGCAGCTCTACTCGAAGGGTTCAAAATTCAGGATACTACTGCACGTTTTTCCAATACGTTTTCCATTGCAACTTCCTGTACAACTGAATATTGGACAGAGTTATGCCATAATTCACAGAAAAGTTGACATAGTGATACTCTCACATGAGCAAACCGGAAAATTGCAGAGCGTTCACCGAGGGAGGACAATGTTTTCTTTGTCAAGTTCAGAAGCCCTCTATTGAAACCCGGCCATTCATTACCGGCTTTCAGTTTGTGTACTTATCTTTATAATTAATTCACAGAGTCGGGAATATCTCACAAATGACTTCCTGAGACAAATATAAAGAGGAGCACGAACTGCTAGAAGCCACCACCTTAAGCGGAAACAAATTGTACAGCACAAAAAAAAATAAAATTCTTTTGACAAGCAACATTACAAACTTCAGTAAAGGCAACTTAACCCTCCTTCAACAGCCAAATTTAAGAATGACAGAAAATTACTTAAAATGGCCGGAGGGGGTCAAAGGGCAAGAGCATCAGCTGTTCCCACAGTTAGGACTGAGCGGGACACTTCCTGTGGGGGTGGCAAAGAGAAATCTGAAACTGAATCTTCTGGAAAATACACAGCAGTGGCAGCGGATTGCTTACCCTGACATACCTGGCATACCCTGACATATCATATTTTTATTCCTCATAGAATTCAAAGTAATTATTTCAGTCGTAATGTGGTTTAAGAGGGTAACTAATCAGTCTTACCATAAAAAACAACTAATCAAAAAAATAACAGCCTGTTAATATTCTGGGATTGCAATTGCAATTGAAATAAAAATCAGCATACACGGTGATCCTCCACCAAATTTGAGACCCAACAACCAAAAGGAACAGACAAAGGCAGGATAAGATAGTAACTAGCTGGTTCGCCATCACAAATATGATGCCCCCACATTCAAATTTTCCGAATAGTTTTCAAGAGTGTCATTTTCCTCATAATAGTTTTCAGCATATTGGACTGTGTGCATTGCAGTCAGACCCAAACCCAGCACTCTGCTGCCCAGCCAAACCCCACGATACCACTCCAACACAGCGAAACTCACCTCTGCTCCAGAGTACTTCTTTGTCCGGATCACCAGATCATCCAGGCTCACGTCAGGGCCAACTGGCATGCGGCCGAACTGAAGGGTCAGGATCTCTCGTCGTGTGGCTGCGTCTGGCAGGGGGATGTACACGATACGGTCCAGCCGGCCTGGCCGCATCAAGGCCTGCAAAAGACAGGCGTGACAGAGGTTGGTACACCTATCAAAACAAGCCGTAGCAACACTGTTTGGTACAGCTATCACAGTGAGCCGTAAAGACACCGGTTAGTACAGCTATCACAGTGACTCATAGAGACACCAGTCAGTGCAGCTAACACAGCGAGTCGTAATGACACTGGTTAGTACAGCTATCACAGTGAGTCATTAAAACACCGGTTAGTACAGCTATCACAGTGAGTCGTAAAAACACCGGTTAGTACAGCTGTCACAGTGAGTCATAAAAACACCGGTTAGTACAGCTATCACAGTGAGTCTTAAAAACACCGGTTAGTAAAGCTATCACAGTGAGTCGTAAAAACACCGGTTAGTACAGCAATCACAGTGAGTCATAAAAACACCGGTTAGTACAGCTATCACAGTGAGTCATAAAAACACCGGTTAGTACAGCTATCACAGTGAGTCATAAAAACACCGGTTAGTACAGCTATCACAGTGAGTCATAAAAACACCGGTTAGTACAGCTATCACAGTGAGTCATAAAAAACACCGTTAGTACAGCTATCACAGTGAGTCTTAAAAACACCGTTAAAAACACAGTGAGTCGGTTAGTGCAGCAATCACAGTGAGTCATAAAAACACCGGTTAGTACAGCTATCGAGTGAGTTGTAAAAACACCGGTTAGTACAGCTATCACAGTGACTCATAGAGACACCGGTCAGTGCAGCTATCACAGTGAGTCGTAATGACACCGGTTAGTACAGCTATCACAGTGACTCATAGAGACACCGGTTAGTACAGCTATCACAGTGAGTCGTAAAAACACCGGTTAGTACAGCTATCACAGTGAGTCATAAAAACACCGGTTAGTACAGCTATCACAGTGACTCATAGAGACACCGGTCAGTGCAGCTATCACAGTGAGTCGTAATGACACCGGTTAGTACAGCTATCACAGTGACTCATAGAGACACCGGTTAGTACAGCTATCACAGTGAGTCGTAAAAACACCGGTTAGTACAGCTATCACAGTGAGTCATAAAAACACCGGTTAGTACAGCTATCACAGTGAGTCGTAAAAACACCGGTTAGTACAGCTATCACAGTGAGTCATAAAAACACCGGTTAGTACAGCTATCACAGTGAGTCTTAAAAACACCGGTTAGTACAGCTATCACAGTGAGTCGTAAAAACACCGGTTAGTACAGCAATCACAGTGAGTCATAAAAACACCGGTTAGTACAGCTATCACAGTGAGTCGTAAAAACACCGGTTAGTACAGCTATCACAGTGAGTCATAAAAGCACCGGTTAGTACAGCTATCACAGTGACTCATAGAGACACCGGTCAGTGCAGCTATCACAGTGAGTCGTAATGACACCGGTTAGTACAGCTATCACAGTGACTCATAGAGACACCGGTTAGTACAGCTATCACAGTGAGTCGTAAAAACACCGGTTAGTACAGCTATCACAGTGAATCGTAAAAACACCGGTTAGTACAGCTATCACAGTGAGTCGTAGAGACACCAGTTAGTACAGCTATCACAGTGACCCATAGTGATACCGGTTGGTAAAGCTATCACAGTGAGTCGTAGAGACACCGGTTAGTACAGCTTTCACAGTGAGTCGTAAAAACACCGGTTAGTACAGCTATCACAGTGAATCGTAAAAACACCGGCTAGTACAGCTATCAAAGTGAGTCGTAGAGACACCAGTTAGTACAGCTTTCACAGTGGCCCATAGTGATACCGGTTGGTACAGCTGTCAAAGTGAGCCATAAAGATGCCGGTTGGTACAGCTATCACAGTGACTCATAGAGACAAAGGTTGGTACACTTATGTTAGTGGGCCGTAGAGACACCAGTTAGTACAGGCATCACAGTAAGTCGTAAAGACACCGGTTGGCACAGCCATAAAGTGACCCACAGAGACACCAGTTGGTACAGCTATCACAGAGAACTGTATAGACACCACTTGGTACACCTACAGCTGTGAGCCGCACAGACACTAGTCGATACAGCAATCACAGGGAGCCGTAGCAACAACGGTTGCTACAGGTATTGCAGTGAGCCTTACTGACACCGGTCAGTACTCCTGCAATTAAAGCTAGCCGTATATACACCAGTCACAACTGCTACCAAAGTGAGGGCGCGCAACAGGCAGCCGTATGAGCATTATAGTAGAAAGAAAGCCTAAAGTATCACATACAGCGTTTCAGAGACTTTTCATTTATTTATACATTCATTTACACAACAATTTTACTTGAATGATGCTCTATCATCAAATGTCTTACTGAACAACCACTGTCAAAACAAATTTTGAACTTTGACCCGGGGGATGGGGGGAATATATCTTAATAAAAGGGGTAGGATACGCGCAGCTGAAGCGAATTTGCAGATGCTTCGTAACAAGGAAAATGAGGGGAGTGCAGGTGATTGGGTTCGACAAGATGGCTGCCCTCTGGAATTTGTTTACAGTATCATCATGTCACTTTTCACACAGTCCGGAAGGCTCTCATCTCCAGGGCCAACTTTCAAAAATATTTCCCAAACAGAACTGCTGACCTGCCATGGTCCTGCAACATCCCTGATGAAAGAAAGTCAGCCGTGGGAAAGTGAGAGGGATTAGATTTTTTTCATAACCCCCCCAGGCCCCCTCCCTGCTTGCATCGTTTTGTTGCAATGACTATCGTCACCATCACTCCACAGATGGCTAAGTAACATGCTGAAAATTTCCAGCAACAATGACCGCCGGAGGAAAAGGGATTGAGGAAAATGGTTCCGCACTAACAGGGCCCAGCGAGGGCACAAAATGTGTGAATCTGCCCTTTCCCTTGACCAGGCAGTCGAGCGTGCGTTTATGCGCATGCCTGTTACCAAAGGTGTGTGTGCATTTCAGCGTGAGTGCATGCAAGGTGAGACTGCGAGTATCAGTGTGGCGTGAGAGAATGAGACTGAATGTGCGCAAGAGTTATTTTGTGTGTGGTTGCGTACGCATGTGATTTTGTGTGTTTGTGTCAGAGATACTTCCTCTCCCATCCCCAGTAAAAACAGCAGGCCATCCAAACCCGCCCAGTGATGCAGCGCTGGGCATGCTCCGACCCAGCTCAGTCAACAGTGGAAAACAAAGGGCGCAGTGTCGCCATTTCGCACGTTACCAGCTGCCCTGTCCTGGAGCTGCCGTCAGGAAGCTGCTCTTAGTGCGTCAGTCAAAATGCCGCCCAGCACGTTTCCCACGAACCTGCCTCTAATGTTCCAGCTCTATCTGGACCCAAAGCTAATCAAAAACTTAAGCAATACATAAGTAATGAGCAAAGTTAAATTATTCAGGTTTGCATTGATCTCATCATTAAATATTAGCGCAGGAAATAGTAGTGCTACTACAGGCCAAACTTCAGTCAACGTCAAATGTCCTATTAGAGACCCACTTCAGTGGGTCCATAAAAACAAAACTTTTAGATTGACAGGACAATATGTTACCATGGTTACAGAGAGGTTGGGCATTTGACCTATATTTTGAAAGCTTTACTACCCAGGATCTCAAATATATGTATGCTTAGGATTACTAAACTTAAGTGTGCTGATCAGTTGTTTGCAACAAGGAAAATTTGAGATGAAGTCTTGAAGGAAAACTCAGGAGGAAAAGGTTCGAATGCAGCCAGTGGAGCAGGCAGGCTTGGTGACGGCGAAAAAGAGAAGCTTAACTTTTCAGGTATACATCAGATGTGAATGTATAACGCATGTCCAGTTACAGCCAGGTCCATAAATATTAGGACTCTGCCCAAGGTATTGCTATTTTGGCTGTCAACCATGGCATAGTGGTGATGAAATTAAATATTGAATTTTAAAGTTCACGCTTTCAGTGTTAATTTGAGGTGAACATCCAAATTGGGAGAACAGTGTAGGAATCACAGCATTTTTTTAAATGTGGTCCCCTATTTTTAACAGACCAAATGCAACCGGACAACTGCCTGTACAGCAGTTCCATGACCATGAGTCTTGTTTATAAAAATGTGCACGGATTTCATACCAAAATACTGCGTGTGCTCAAAAAATGAAAAATGGCGTACCGTATTTTAATATCCTAAATTATAAAATCTTGGGTAAGCTAAACTGCATGCAATTTCTATTTAATTAATCAGGATCAGCTCTGAGGCTGCTTGCGCATCATCGCTGTTTGCAAACACACTAACCCATCAATAGACAGATGACGAGATCAACTTCTTCCAGAATGATGGAGACGGATGGGGGTTGGGAAGAGAAGGAACTCGTCACGATGCTGAGCGCCACCTCACCTGTGAGGCATGGTGGAGGTAGTGCTGTGGCGAGGGCATGTACAGGTGCCAATGGAACTGGTTCCGTTTTATTTAAAGATGGAGTGACTGCAGACAGAACCAGCAGGCTCATATTCAGCTTCAAGCTTCAAAACCCATTGGACAATGCTTCACAGAACAGGAGAACAGAGACCCAAAGCATATGGTGAAAACAACCAAAGACATTTTAAAGGCAAAAAACAGAACGTTCAACAGTGGTCAAGTCAATCACCTGACCTGAATCCCACTGAGCATGTATTTCACGAGAAGGCAAAACCTAAGGCAACGTGCGGCAGGAAGAAGCAGGAATTGCACACAGCTGCAGCGAAGGCCCGACAGACCAGGGATGTAAAGCCAGCATCTGATGATGTCACTGTGTTCCAGGCTTCAGGCAGCCATTAACTGCAAAGGTTCAGCAACCAAGTGCTGAAAATGACAATTTAATGTTAGTCATGGTAGTAGTCCAATTACTTTTGAGCCCCCAAAATTGGCGAGGAATGTATAAAAATGGCAGCAACTTTCACATATTTTTTTGAAAAAAACCATTACATTGAAACTCAAAGTCTACACTTCAAGCAGACTGTTTCATTTCAAATGAAAGCCAAAATTATGAAAACGTTGTCACAGCACTATGAAAGGAAACAGAATTAAACAAAAATTAAAAACAGATTAAAAAATAACATAATAGATGCAAAACTTGTATGCATGGACTCAATCACTCGCACAGGCACACAGAGAAAAGCACACATACGCAGAAATACACACACACACACACACACACACACACACACAATGTCTCTTTCCCAAATACTCACTTTCATGCACATACACACACAAACACACAAATGCTCTGCTGCTCTAAGATAGTGCACTGCGTGGGTCATCCAACTAGCCTGAGGCAGAGAAAGGCTTTTCTTCCTCTGTAAGAAGCAGGTCATCTATCAATAGCTGAGATGCTTCCTGTTTTCAAGCGATCCAGGAGGCAGACACTTCCAACTCAAACACTTGGCTTGGCCGGCGAGGCCCGCCGATGACAGACACCATTCTGTTCCGCGTGCTCCACCTAAAATCTCAGAGTCCTGGGGGAGGGGCCTCGCCGGGGAACTAACCTACAGTGACACTGAGCTTCTCCAAGCAAACTAGCCTGTACACACCAACAAAAAATTCATTATACTCATAATCTCTGAGTAATTTCAGATGGAATTCTCATGAAAGTTTGTGACCAGAGGAAATGCTTGTAGTGCAAAGCCACCCCACAAACAAACGAGCACAAACACAAAAAATGACACATCTCCTCGTCTCTTATAGTCGTAACAGTCCTTCCAGGGGGTGTAACATGGGCCTAACGTTTGATCTAAGGAGCGTACGTCCAGCGACAACAAACAGAGAAGATATGGCCTGGTGTGTGTGTGTGTGTGTGTGTGTGTGTGTGTGTAAGGAGGGACATGATATGAGTGTGCATCTGTGTGTAGTCACGAGTGCTCTCCCATCTCATTGCAGGGAAAAACAGAACGAGCTGTGGGCTACAAGCCTGCAGCCCCCTAACTACAGCTCCCAGAGTGAGACAGGAATCTTACATGGATGGATCCACTTCCTGCGAGAATAGCACAGTAATGACTTAACTGCCAGTATTTACAACGGTTCAGACTGTCTGTAATGTCTGTGAGATGCCTTTTTGTGTTCTTTTCGGTTGCCACAGCTGATGAAGGGAGCATTTTCAACTGACCTGAACACAAGTAGAAAAGGAAGTGGTTAAAAAAAATGTATACCATTTAAAACTGTACTCTTTGCTGTCATTTATCAGGGATTTACAGACACGCACTGGGCTGCAATTTAGATGTTAGAGGGGCTGCAAACCCAGTCACACCATGATAATGTTTCCCACGGAGAGAATTAATTACCAGCCTACTGTTTACTCTAGAGTCTCAACATAAGAGTCATGGCAACTCAAGAATAGGAGCCATTCTGTTTCAATCATGTAAAACAGAGTCATTTCGCACAATGGAATGTTGGATTTTATTGTTTATTGTTTATTACAAACAATGGTTTTGAAAAGCATAAGAGGGCAAAATGTTTGGAGACGAGAAGAGAGAAAACAGAAAAAAAAACTAATTCACTGTGTGATGGTGCCCAATAACATGATGGAAACAAAATGGCTCCATGATCAGACTTTCAGGAACCCTCATGTCGCACCCCTTTCTATCCAAGAACTCTAGTTTACAACTTAGAACAAGGGTAAGTGGGCCTTTGCCCTGATCTGAACTGGCAGACTGTCCAGGGTGTATTCTTGCCACTTGCTCATTTTAGATGCTCCAGCTCAACCATTACCCTGACCAGGAATATGCAAGTTATATAACAGAGAGGTGGACAATGACTTTACTCAAGGACTTAGGTGACAAATTATGCAGGAAACAAGACCATTTTCATGTCCAGTTGTCCTGGGAATGCCCCCTACCCACATTCCCTCTCGGCGATACCAACCATCGTGGAGCCAATGAGCGAGATGACGCACCCATGCCTCTCCAGCATCTTAAGGGTTATCGGAATTCTGAGATTACAGTGGCCCTGCATGCTGTTGACAGGGTATGTTGGACACGCCCCTGACAGAATACTGCGGCTCGTCTCTCCCAGGCTCCACCCCACTCTTGCTTTGCCACTACCACGGCCCTGATTTATGGCAGCAGGATGGACGCAGTGAAAATCCTGCTCTCGGAGAGTGCAGGGGCAGCTGTTGCCTAATTGTGTCCTGTCACTCATACTGATTTGTACCCTCTACTCTCCCTGCCCACAAGCCTCTCTCGGATTCCCCATCTTTCACAGCAAGTTCATGCTGTTTTCATTCTTTTTCTAAAAGAAGTGAAAGAGGTTTTAGGCCTTTGAATTATGCATTTTCTTTGGTTTGTTGGTGTGCTTGGCACCAAAGAGTCATGTGAGAACCCTCTGGACTTCTGTGGCGAGACCTTCATGCTCAGTATTTCTCGGAGGACTTCCATTCCAGGCCAGACTAGCCATTGCCATAGTAATGACCTCATGGCAGCCAGTGACGACAGATAGATATGGAGGGACACCCTGAGTGTTTATGAAAGAGAGAGAGAGAGAGCAATAGAGAATGATAAAGAAAAGGAGATAAAGAAAAAAGAAGAGAGACAGCTTAAGATTTAGAGCAAGAATAATTTAGACAGAATTTGAGAACAAAAGAACAAAGTAAAACTGTACAAGTAAGAACGGGTAATATATGACCAGATAAGTACCAGAGTTTCCGGAATCAAACAAATGTAAGCTGTCACCTGCTATGCGTAAGAATTTCAGTATGACATTCGCAGTGTCCACACTGGACTCAACCCTTGAGAACAATGGGACACTGTATGTCCACAACCTAAAGGTCAGGCAGTCAGGCACAAACAAGCTCTCCAAAATGAGTGGCAGTCAAATAACAAAATCGTTTGGGAGGGAACCCATGGTGGGAAATATACAGCCAGCACAAAAACATGTGCCTAGCCTGTTCTGCCGAAACAAGTCACAGTTGGTATACTGTCTTCGCTATCTGTTTGCAAAAAAATACAGAAAGGCTGAGAACTTTGGCTGCATTTTATCAGTCTATGCGCATCTCCTTAACTAACGTTGGACAGTCAGCTCGCTGTACCTAATGCCTAAATATAATGACTTAATGTTAACTGATTGCCTTTTTACGATTTCCCAATCAAACCATCTTCCTCATGATTCAGGTTCATGGGGCCATTGAACAAACACATCCCTCTCCAGGCTGATTCTTTACATTTCATGTTGCTTCAAACTTCTTAATTATGACCCTAGTAGTGGACACAGGTATTTTCAACCGATTTCTACCCATTCCCGGATTTTCACAGCTCAGTGACTTATTGTCGCACATCATCATGGAGTTTTCGGGTCTTTCCCATAGTGATGAATAATGATGGTAATTTGGCCTGGGTGACCTCACATTTATACCCCTGTGAAACAGGAAATTATAGTTGACCACTCAAGAATTCCTATTCGAACAGGTTAAGTAAAAAATGTGAACAAGACGAATGCTGTCGATGGACGAGAACAGAGTACGTATATGCCCGAAACGACATCGTTATCCTTATAGGCAAAGTTCATAATTTGGCCGAGTGGATGGACAACAGGAAAAGGTGTATAAGGTCCATAAAAAAATAAATGCTGAAGAAAATGCCTCATGACTTTGTGATGCTATGTACAATACCGCAGCTTCATTCTATCAAAAATAAATTTGACAGTCGTTCTACCAATTCGTCCAAGCAACTGAAAGGTGAGGTTACCGACAGGCATTTCTGCTTCCAGCGAACCGCCCCTGGTAAGCCAAGACGACATTTTTCCAGTCTTCAGCTGTCCAGTTTTAGTGAACCAGCGCCCACTGTAGCCTCAGTTTCCTGTTCTTAGCCGAAGTCGTCTGCTGCTGTGGCCGACTACTTTAAGGCCAGAGGTCTTTACTTTGAAAAAAATGCTCTTCTGCATAGCACTGTTTGGATGTTTTATGTGGTCATTTGAGTTAATGTTGCCTTCCTGTCAGCTTGAAACAATCTGGCCATTCTCCTCTGACCTCTCTAATTAACAAGGCGTTTTTTGACCACAAGATTGCTACTTTCCAAACATTTTTTTTTTGTTTTACAATCCACTCTCAGTAAACTTAAGACACTATTGTACGTGAAAATGCAAGGAGGTCAGCAATTTACTTGAAAAAACCCCATGTGGCACCAATATTTCACAAAGTCAGTGAGAAGATACAGCATTGCCTTCCCCATTCTGTTCTTTTTTTTTTTTTGCCTGGAAACAACTAAACCTTTAGACCAGGGGTGGGCAATGACAATTCAGGCGGGCCAGTGTATTTGCAAATTTTTGTATACACCAATTAGCCTGACTAACTTTGTTTGGATTATTAAGCTAATCAAATAATTATCCCTTAGAGCACTAAATGCAGCCATTGTTGCTCAACGGTGTAAGATATCAAAATCAAAGCTGTTGAAAACCTATCGTGTGGTTTTCAACAGCACAAGATAATTAAATTAATATGTTTTTAAAATTTATTTCAGCAATCTAAGGGTCAAAGGCAAGAAGCTGGCATGAAGGCCATGAGCAAACATGGCCCTTGTTTCCAACCTCCATGATTGGCTAATTAGATATTTGCATCAAAGGACCCATACAGTGCTGTGAAAAAATATTTGCCCCCTTCCCAATTTCCTCAATATTTGCATATTTGTCACACTTAAATAATTCAGATCATCAAACTAATTTTAATATTACACGAAGATAACCAGAGTGAACAAAAATTAGCAGTTTTTAAATGATGAAATTATCATTTTCTGATGGAAAAACCCCTACCAACCCCACCTGGCCCAATGTGAAAAATAATTTTTTTTCTCAATCAACTAATTAAACAAATTCATTTATTAATTGGGTTAAATTACAATAGACACACCCCGGCATGCTTACTGCCAGCCCTGTTGAATCTGTGCACCACTGTCTGGCAATGTTAAGTCAGCAAAAAGCAGCGCATGATGCCACAATCTAAAAAAATTAACAAACGGATGAGAAAGTAATCACGTTAATGTGACACGAGAGAAAGATGTAGCTTAAGAAAAAATTGAGCAAAACAATATTTAGGTCACAATTTTAAAAAAAAAAAATGCTCCCAGTCTCACTCTTTCAAAAGATAATTTATAGTCACCAACAGACGTCATCTCGCAGAAAAGGTAACATGTATTTTTTTTTAATGACACAGGAACCAAAAACAAATGACCAGTAATAGCTCAAAATGTGCAAATTTATCCAGACCAGACTATGAGCGTAAAACTCGATAGGAATGTTTTTTACGCTAAGCATTAGTAAAACTATGCATCTAGTTGTGCCGTTACTAATGAAAAGGCCCAAGAGAATGAACAGTTGCTCTCAATAAATTACAACATCCCTGCAAAACGTTTCAAATTCGACAATGACTCAAACATACAGTCATTAGGGGAGACATGTTTTAGTCGGGAGAAATTGTGACTCCTCTCTGTTTACTTTTTCACACCGGTGACGATAATAAAGATTCTAAGTGCTGAAAACCGCATTTTATTCCATGTACTCTAACTGTTAAATAACTTTGCTAACCCTACACATTCTCACAATATTGCAACAATGGCTTGCCAGCATCAAAACATTGATAAAACATTTTAGCAACATCGAGAGAGAATTTTGGGAGGGCTGGAAAACTTGGAAGGCCACAAGTTTTCATGCTTGTTTCAGGTACAGACCCTGTCCTGCTCAGCATGAACTGGCATGATTTAGCCAGCCTCCCATGTGCACAGAGACTGGGGCCTGCTGTGCGGGAGGCGTCGCCATGGCGCTGTCCTGACTGACTGCCCGCTCGCACATTCCGCTCCGCAGGGACTTCCTGAGGGAGGTCTGTCTACAATGCAGAGCCTAATCTGCCTCGGGGGAAACCCCAACCACCCCCTCTTTATTTAACTCCTGAGGCCACGGCGAGCCCGTCCTGACACACAGGGACCCCCCCACAGGGAGCAAACACACACACACACACAGACAGACACACACACACACACACACACACACACAGATGATTACCACAGAGAAAAAGGAAGAAAGGACATGGTTTATCCTCCAGGAAATGACTTCCTGTTTACAGCCCCCGACCACAAACTGCCGCTCAGGAGTTAAATGCGAGGGTTTGGGGTCTCACGGGAGCTCACACAGTCAGTACAGACAGCAGAAGTGACAATTCTAGGGGTATTTGCAGCCATTTCTAGCCTACAATGAAACAGCCCCAGAGCAGTTAGTGCAGCAACCCCAGGACAGCCATACAGCTAAATTTTTTTATCTTTATTTAATCTGGGAAATTCTATTGAAAATGTCTTTTTCTTTTTCCAAGGATGCCCAGGGAGAGAAGCTTTGAGCACGGGGAGAGAGAGAGAGAGAGAGAGAGAGAGAGAGAGAGAGAGATAAAGCCATTTTGGAGCCAAAGTTAACTCTACAGTTACCAGTCAGAGAATCTAGCTCTAGGCTATCCAGTGCCTCTTTCCTCTGTAAATCCTTCTCTATAACTCGACCTCCATAAATCTGCCGAGAGGAAATGCTGGCCTCTTCCAGGAGCTCGGACTGCCTCCGGCTCCAGGGATCTGTTAAAAATAATCTGAGGACTTAAGCGTACTTTAAGAAAATAAAAATGAAAAATAAACCCAAAAAATAAAAATTTAAAATGTAGTCAAACTGAAACTGTGCTACAGCTGATGGCTTGTGTGGCACAGCGAAGGATTATAAAATAATTAAAGTGAGATTGTCCTTTCCAAAAAAAATAAAGATGTTCAGGAAAACCAGCAGTAAATAAACACAAACTGCCAAACTTGTGAACTCTCTCAGTCGCGGTGCATAAAATGAATGCTCTGCAAAAACCTGCAGTCGTTTTGGCAGCATGTCTGATCGGCACGGTCGAGAGATGAAAGTTTGCAGGCAGATTATCCCCCCATCATCCCGTGCACCGCGGAGTTCCACAAACCACACGATACAGAGTATGCAGAGCAGCAGCTACCACGTACCTGCACAAAACCGCCTTCCAGCGCGAAACGATTTGCCTGCTCGTGCAATATTAACCGGCACAAAAAAATGTCCTTCCATAACTAGCAATCACAAGCTTGACAGATTTCATAAACAGACGATTAAATTTAGGCCCGTCTCACTTTCCAGGACGTATGGACATCGAAAGGTCATTGGGAAAGGATGCCCAAAGACCTCTTGTTCGAGGACATTTATCTGGTTGTTATATGCTTTGGGAAAATGTGTTAAACTGCGGGTGTGTCTGTGCCTGTGCATGTCTGTCTGTGCCCGCGTGTGTGTCAGTGGTTCAGTGTGTGTGTCAGTGCCAGTATGTGTGTGCGTGTGTGTGTGTGTGTGTGTGTGTCTGTGTTTGTGTTGTGTGTGTGTGTGTGTGTGTGTGTGTGTGTGTGTGTGAGAATGTGCCTGAGTGTGTGTGTTAGTGCCTGTGTGTGTGTTAGAATTTGCCTGTGTGTGTCTGTGCTTGTGTGTGTGTTTGTGCCCGCGTGCTTGTGAGAATGTGCAGGAGCGTGTGTGTCAGTGCTTGAGTGTGTGTCAGTGCCTGTGTGTGTTTTTGTGCCTGTGTGCGTGTGAGAATGTGCCTGAGTGTGCGCGTGTCTGTGCTTGTGTGTGTGTGTGTGTGTGTGTGTCAGTGCCTGTTTTCTCTGTTGAGTACACAGTCTGAAGAGGGAGTCACTGCTCCAGTGCTGAACTCCATCCAAACTCACAAGGCTCCAGCCTTACACAACCTACCAGCCATATGGAAAATTACTCTCTCTGTTTTATTGCATAAACACTTAGTCCAACTCCTCCTCCTCTGTTTTAAGAAGCAAAAATAAATAAACAGCATTCTCTCTCTGGTGCATCTATACTCTAGAAAAACAGACACATTACACTGACATTTAAGTAATTAACAGACCTGCGTAAGAGCACACAAAAAGGTTCCGGTAACAAAGAGCTGGCACCATGTCATTCGGTTCACAAGTACACTAACTGCTCATATCCTCGAAGACCTGGTCATTAATTTTGTCCTGTCGTAGAGGAGGCAAGTCTCTCGGCTTTAACAAAATAACCATATTTGCCACCAGGCTGACACATTCGCCACAAGGGACATTCAATAAAAAGATATTGTCTCTGCAAAATGTTTTTGTCGTCCACGACACATACGCCAAAAATGCTGAAATATTTTCTTTAACTGCATGGCTTCAGAAGGATATACAAGTTGAAGCGAATGCACACATACCAACAGAAAGCAGAGCAACAGAAGGCAGGAGATGAAGACATTCTACAGATGCTACAGCAATTCAGATTACAGGCCAGTCTCTGTTGGGTTGGGTTCAGGGAATAGGTACTCGCATACCTCCTTCCTAACTATATGCCTTCAGAAGGATGCTTGTGCAGGTCTGTAAAGTCTGGTAAAGAATGGAATTATGAATCAATGTTTTCCAGACTTGGAAAACTATGGAACTTTGGGTGAAAGTCGATAAAAAGTTTGGAAGTTCAGCTCATAGTAATACATGCGCAAAAAAGTTGACTTCGCACAAAAATATAAGAAATTAAATTAATTAAAAGAAAAGAAACGTTTGAGCAAATTTGCTTTAACACCTTGGAAATGAAAGGATTTAGATCACCGTCTAAAAATACATGAGCACTAGTCCATAATTAATGCTTTCTGTACATTGACCTGCTTGGGGTTTTAGCGTCCGCAACGCACTTTAAATTCAGAGCAGTGACACAGTGAACCAATGTTTTATTCACGAGAAAGACGATATGGTAAAGTGCTGCTATATTTTGTCAGAAGATGACATGACAATGCTGAATATATGCTTTGGTTAGCTATCACTACGGTAACATTTTCTAAATAAACCATTACTGACTATCTAGCTAGCTACCCCGACACATCAAACCCATTCTTAAGGTTTTTTTTTTTTTGGCACTTTTAGATTGGTAGAACATGAACTTCAGCCTTATCTTTTGCAAGTCCTCCAAACTTGAGATGGTGGTTTCTGCTCCATTTATGCTGGCGTTCTGCCAATTTTTCAAATTTCCTTGCTTTGTCTCCCATTATTTTTAAGGCCTCAATGGTCTACTCTAACGTCAAAGTTAGCTATGTGGTTTTCCGCCAACTGGACAGCTCGATTATCTGTTATTTTCCATTAAAAGATAATGCGAATTCTGTATTCATTCATTCTCTAATTTTTGCTTTCATTCATTAAAATTGATAAATATCCGTAACACAAAAGGTCTAAATCCCTACAAAAATACACACTCATCTTAGAAAACAACACAATAATCTGATTGGAGAAGGTCTATAATTTTAATGTGGGAAAGGGGGAAGCACTCTACTAAAGGAAAAGGTTTAGATACATTGGAGGTGCCGTTTATTGCAGGATAAGCAGTATAAAAATTACCATGCCTGTCAAGGTCTGACCTTTGAATGCACATGAGAGACACTTTCCGCTACACCCTTAAAGGGCATTTGGTCTCCTCAGCTACAACTTGTATAATGTTAGAAAAAATTTTTACTTTGTTATTAACTGTAAATTTCCTCTGCCGGGGAAATAATTTAACATTTTTTTCGGTCTAAAAGGACAAGCCAGGCAGAGAATATGACCTCATTCTGTCATTCAGAGGTGAGAATACTGCCCTCAAAGACAAATCCACACCCCTCCTTCCAACAGCAGGAGGTCTCCCCCTCTCAATCTAATGATGCAGATTCAGAGTACTGTAAGATACAGAGGATCTTACAGGAGTGGTTGTGTCATTTGAAAGTTATGAAACCAGTTGAGCAAATTTTGGGTTTGTGGCAAGCGTTTCATAATGAACCACTCGAGCAACATTCTGTTTATCAAACAACTGAAATGTATAATTCAATAGAGGACAAAACATAATTTTTGTTGGCGCCCTAATGGTAATTCCCATCATGTGTTAGCATTGAGCTAACTCCACCACTCTGCTACTCAGTCAGTCAGCGAGTTACAGACATTTGCGCTTGGACTAACAAACTGAGTAGTTAGCGAACATTAGCTCGATACATAAACTAATGTTACATAATGGTTTTGGAAAGGTACTGCCTGCACACTAGCTAGCTAGCTAAGTAACATAAACTTAGTTATGAGAGTGGCACTTAGCTAGCTCGCAACAGCGCCAAGCGGTACCAATCCAACCAAAGTTACACTTGGTATTCAGTCTGGCTAAATATTAACCCTTAGAGTGCTACATGCAGCTACTGTTGGTCAATGATGTATGATATCAAAATCAAAGCTGTTGAAAACCCATCATGCGGCGCCTTGTATAAAAGAGCTCCCGCAGGACTAGATAATGAAATTTAAGCTTTTGAAAAATGTATTTCCGCTCTCTAAGGGTTAACTGCCAGACGTAGCGCAGAGCGGTTTTTCCCCCCACACTCTCAGCCGATGAAATTTTTGCTAAAGTGATATGTACCCAGGGAAATATCAAAATTATGTCATGAGATGTAGAATGGGATGTAGAAAAAGTGCAACAGTCATGTAACAGTTCATCCAATTGGTGACACTATAAAAACCATGCTATCCAATGGCTGCCCACCCATTTCTGAAAGACGTTTGAAGTACAGTCCATGAGCGGCGAATTAAACGAGAATCACAACAAAAGAATCAATGCAAATATCATTTTTATTCCGCAAGACACAATTAAAGCTTGGCTCCTGATATCCCCTCTAATCTACTCTTCTTCTCTTGCCCCTGGGCATCTGTTAACCTAGTTCCATTTTGGCTCCATTTGCAGTTTAAGAGAACCATAGCAGGTTAAGAAGAGGTCACTGGCTTTTTCTAAAGGTCTGATGATATTTGTCACAGAGACGGCTCCTCACAAACAATAGTTTACGCCTGGAAAAACAGTCATTCAACCACTGTATTTAAACTACTATCTGCACTCCACATCCTTCAACGGATAGGCTGGGACCCCGTAGGACAGGGCGGGGCCAGCTGAAGTGGGGATATCCACCACTTTTTGAGGAATATTCTGGCTCAGCTGGTTCGCACAGCAAGAATAAAGTGCAATGACCAGGAGAGTCAGGTTTTTAGCAACTCAGACTGCATAACAGACACTCTCCAACAGGAATTTTGATACCACTGTGTAGTGTTTGCCTTAATGCATTCCAATTTCATCACACAAGGATGGGACCTCATTGGTCCATGAAAGCAGATAGCTAGTGAAGGGGGAACAGCCGCGAGCAACTTCAGTGAAACAGCTGATCTCTGAGGAGCTTCCACGTAGTCTGATTAAATTGGATAATTTATCCATATATCCCGCAGGGCTCTTTTGCCATGAAGGTGGCTTAATATGATGGCAGCTTTGCTAAACCTTTGCCAAAACTGGTTTCACAGCCAAGAGAAATTGAAGAGTTTGAATGCAAAATCCACAAAGTCCACTCAACCTCTTTTGTTTTAAATTGAGTTTTTTTTTTACTCTGCATATTATGCTGAGTAAAAAAAAATTCAATTACACCCAGTTACACCCAGGCTTCAATTATACCCAGGCTTAGCTGAAAAAGTGGCTGCGCATTGCAGAGCGTCCGCAGTGAAGCTTCATTCAAATGTGTTTCTTTGCTTTTGCACCTCTTCACATTTGAAGAGACTGAAGAAAAACTCCCTATGGTCACTGCCCAGAATGGATGGTCTAACCTAATTGGTGCCACAACCCCCCACCGCTGTATCTCCATGCCACCCCCCCACCTCTAAGGGTGTTACGCTGACTTCCTAAGGTATAGCCAGGAAAAGAGGGCGGCACCTCACACTAATAAGGCCGTATGAGCTTCCCTCCGAGGGCTTCAAGCTGCCTCGCCGTACACAAGAGAAGGGCACCGGCGCTGAGCTGTGATTGGCCGGCTCCTCAGGCAGAATGCAGAGCAGAGATTGATGCCCACTTGCATACTCTTTAAAAGCAGGCCCCAGTCGGGGGGGGCATTCCTTGCTTCTACGGCTGCACTGACAGGCAGTACAGTAGCGACGGGGAAGCAACAAAACCGCAGGCAGCGCTACGAGAGCAGAAAACAAGCAGAACGTGCAAAAAGAGACCGGAGACCGGACCGCAGGCTCAGGAGGGGTCTGTGACTGGACCTCCCTTGTCCCCACACCCCCCCCCCCCCCTCCCCGAGCTGAGACTGATGAGATTTCCGCCTGCAGGTGCGGAGCGCCTCTCCGAGCCGGCTCAAAAACAGGATGTCTGGAAGATTCTGGGCTCCGAGACTTCCTCCCCCTAGACAGCCGCGGATTTGCTACGAGCGTTTACTTGGGGCCCATCCTCGTTCCAGAGACAAGGATCTAATTACATATCTGGCACAGGAGACGGTGCTGAGCTCTCCGATTGCTGCGCGGCCCGGCTTTAGCGGCAGGAAGAGGGGGAGGAGGGAGGAGGAAGAGGAGGGCGAGGAGGAGAATCCCTCGCTGGGTCTTTTCCAAGGGGTTTCATTTTTTCATTTCTTCCTGGCGCCATTTTGCGTCAACAAAGGTAAGGACACTGCACTATGCGTGCACATCCAAAATCACACACACACACACACACACACACACACACACAAGCACACACATACACTCACACGCACACATATAAATATATGCACACACACACACACACTCACCCACTCATAAACACACACACACACACACTCACACGTGCTCACCCGTGCACATGCACCCTCTTACACAAACACACAGACGTATGCACACACACACTCACACACACACACACGAGCGCGCACACACACAGGCATGCACGCGCGCACACACTCTTAACGAGACAGTCTGTTTTCCTCGAGTGCTCGAAAAACCACAGAAAAAAATGTCAGTAAAAATAAAAGATTTGGCCCAAACTCAGCAGGCTTTTATCGCATGGTCCACTGGAAAGAGGAAACAGTCGGGATAAACACTGAGCCGGGAACACGCCGAATGTTTGGAGGCCTTCCAAAATAAATGAGAGACATAGCATCACATTAAATACAGATTACATAATAATAACATAAACCTAAATACAGGGTGAACGCTTAGCCAGAGGGCTGCGGTTTACACTCGGGTCAAAACTTCTCGATTGATTTCAAAGCCAGTAAGTTTAGCCAGTTCAGAGGCAGGGCCAGAAATGATCAGGCAGACAGGAAATTAAGACAGGTCTACTTCTCGCCAAGGACTTCTCCGTCCAGAAGACACGGACATGGCCAGGGGGTAATGCAGACCAGGAGACTGGAGGATGCTCAAGCGAGGACAGAGGCGTATTGACACATCACGAACAACAAAGCGAAAGTTTTCAGTAGTAGCACACCGCCCTAACATAGGAATGGAACCCAGGCCAAAACCATGCGTATTTCCGAAAATCTTGCTGAGAGGCGCAAATGCGCTGGGCTCCAGTATAGTTAATTGAAGACCCTATTTTTGGAGGCCAATGGTACTTATACAGACAAAACAAAAAGTCTTCATTAGTTTCCATGTGAAAATGTGCATTCAGTCTAATGTCACCCTGCACACTGATATGTTATGCTTGAGCTGTTTTGACAATATAAGACTGTGTTGATGAACCAGTGACAGGTTGCGTCACCACATTGGTTGAGTCCATGTCGGGCACCATAAAACTGCTCTTCTGCGCGTCAAAACGCTTTCCACCAAGCCTGAGAAAAGTCAGTGAGTGAATGAACGGCATAACATGGACACGCAAGAAGCGGGTCACAATACCAGCTCTTGAAATAACTGCCCTTCACTGCCCCCTGCAGGACAGGGTGTCTAACGCGTCCCACATTTTGGGCACAGAGCAGCGGGCACGCCCCTTTTGCAATCCAACGTACTCCAGACGGCGGACTACAACTCCCATAACCCCACAAAACGTCTTTACTTTGCAAAATTTATACAAAGAACTTCCTCATTTATCAAGCTAATGGCACAGTAACTGCATCCACTCTGTGTGACATTTCTTCCAGGGAGCAGCAGGGGGCACTTGCTTCCATAGTCATTGCCATCGATATGACGGTGTCGTCTCCTAAGTCTTCCTGGAGTACACTGCAGGTTCCTGACACTTATGTGCAGGGAGGTTAACATGGCTGCCAGTTGGACCACCTACTCGAACTGAAATTGCTTGACTCTCTGTGGAGAGCTGGGAGAATGACATTACAAATCATGCATTCTGGGATTTTTCTGTAGCAATATGAAGTCAGAATGGAAACAAAATTATAAACAAAAGTTGTGGTGCACAAAGTTATCCACGAGACAAACCACCTAAGAGAATATAATATGTATTCTGGGACCAATGAGGACCAATCCACCACTATAGACTACTATTCCTGCTGCAGCCAATTAAAAATAGATGCTCGTATTTCCTGCTGCAGCGTTAACATTCATGCAAACATTATTTACCCAGACAAACTGAGCTTGTTTTCAACATTACATCGAAATAATGCACATATTCCATTAACCCAAGTCCTGCCTCCCTCTATGCTTTAATGAGGACCGGCATACAGGGAAATAGCTACCGGGAAACGATATATCGACAAGCGGCACACAGGGAAACGAGTGTGGGTCCTCTATATATCTGCGACCAGCAGGACTAGGGTTAACACAAAGGGATACTCCACTAAAGAAGTTTGGTTAACCCTCACACTCCTAAGGTCACCCATAGTTTGACTGTCATTATTGCCCGAGGCAATTGGACAACAAATGGTGGTTTTTGAGAGACCTCCTTTTCAAATAGGTACATCTCAGAAACAAGGAGGTTTTAAGTGAAACAGTACAAAAGAAATTTATTCTGCACATCAAAACTCTCATTCGCTGAATGAGATCATTCTCATTGGCTGAATTACAATGGTTCATATTTCTATTCATATGCCAAAGATCTGATTGGTCAAAGGGGGTAAAGTCAAGGCACCCTCAGGAGTGAAAGGGTTAAATTCGAGGTTACAGCAGAACCGCTCCAGGGAATCTCACCTACAACCTCTGAGTCACCGGCCCACTTTCCTAACCACTACACCACATGACAAATGCACTTCAGAGCACAGTCCTGGCAGGGAAGCTTATTCCCCAAAGCACTATACAATCACAGAAAACCACAAGAGAGGCATGCGGCCATGTGATTTCTGAAGTCACATGACCCGAGCACCGAGCCATCCAATCAGGAGAGGGAAAGAGCCAAACACATTGTGCTATGGTTAGAATTAGCGCCTTAGTTCTGTGGGTGGATATAGAACTCGTTCCAGACCTGGCGGGAGCCGCAGGTGAGAAGTCGACCCAAAAGGAGCTTCTGTCTGCCCCTTAAACCTTAAAAAATCCCCCCCAACCCCAAAAAAAAAGAAAAAAACCATAGAATTTTAAATAAAAAAGTGTAGGGAAACACTTCCAGAGATGCTTACTGGCTGGATGATATCCTTATATTTCCAGATACAAACAAGCTGACGCTGAGCGCCGGGAGAACCCCACAGTCCTTAACTAATTATTAATAAATAGCCACAAACACTTTTGTCAAGGCACAGATCACGGTGCCAAGGTCAAAAGTCAAATCCAGTTATGACCCTTAGGTTGCACACGTATCCCTCACAAGGAAGCTGCACATCAAATTCTAAGATGCTGTGGTCAGTACTTGTGGAAATATGGCTCAGACAAAATTTTCAAGTTCAAGGTCACTGTGCCAAGGTCAAAGGACAAATCCACGAATGACCCCTACGCTGCACACCTATTCCTCACAAAGAACCTGCATACCAAATTTAAAGCTCCAGTGACTAACACTTTCGGATATACGGCTTGGATGAATTGCGGAGCCGCCGCTTGCCGGCCTGCTCGCCCAGACGCCACAGGGTATGACAATATACCCCATCAACCCATGAAGGGCTGTGGTGTAAAAATGAAAAATAAAGAAACTGCATCAAAATTTGAATTCTCAGAACTAAACTACAGATGATCCTGTCAGGAGCTTTCAATTTGTGAAAGGCACCTTACGAAAGACAAAAATTACATCGAGCGTGGTAGCACAGTGCAGCAGAATATGTTTGTGTTCAGATTAACCCTTAGAACGCCGAAATAAATTTTAAAAACACACAAATTTTATTATCTTGTGCTGTTGAAAACCAATCATGTGGCGACTTGTTTAAAAGAGCTCCCTTTCGGGAGCTCTTTTAAACAAGTCGCCACATGATAGGTTTTCAACAGCTTTGATTTTGAAATCTTACATCATTGAGTAACAACAGTTTAGCGCTCTAAGGGTTAAACAGCCCTGGGGGAGGAAGGGATGGCTGAGATTTATCAGATTCCCCATCTTCCTCTTACAGACCACTTATCAGATCAGTCTTCAGCGAGCTGCTTTCCGAGGGCCAAAGCGAAATTAAAAGGCCAGAAAAACAAAGAAAATACAGACATAAGAACACAAGGTAAATGGTATTAAAAAAAAAAGAGCGGAAGCGATTATGAGGAGTATGAGCTTGGGGTAGTGCCGTGACAATGGAAGCCTGATTGGCCTTTAAAGGTCGTGGATCTTTCCGGATGATTCGCGGAGACGATCGCTTTATCAGAGCGCAGGAGTGCCTCCATACCCTCATAGCGTGGAGGCAGAACGGCAGAGATAGGCGGAGGGGCACATTACAAGGCTTTTCTTTCCTCTTTCGCTCTTTCTCGATATGTAATCCTCCCTCAACATCGATCTACACCCGCCATCTCTCGATTCCACACGAAGGCCAACAGAGGTGTCAAACGTCTGAAGATCGAAGCCGATAACATGGCTGGTGTATCCAACTCCCAGCCGAGCATAAGCATTTCTCTACATGGTATTCAAGAGTGCCAGGCAGCTGAGTTCACTTAACAGTCGCTAATGATTTAGCAAAATCATACACATGTGTGGAAAAGGTAAATGAAAGCAACATTAAGAGGATTTTGCGTATGAGAAGTAAAAAGGAATGCATTGCACACCAGCCAAACATTAGGATCCCACTAAAGAGGACCATGACCCAAATCTAACCTGCCACAACAGCTGGATTTATGATCATCTAAGACACATTTTGAGCAATAACGCAGATCGAACATATCACAACCGATCAAAACCACAAGCCAGTTCAATGTAACCATGCAGAATCTACGAGAGGAATTGCACAATAAAATTCAGACAGGAAAACTGAGTGAGCAAAAATATTGAGCAGAGACAATAACGGAGAGATTACAGTTTTCAGCAATGCGTTAAAGTTTATGCACTTCTGTCTCAATCAAGTTATGATGAAATAAAATATAAGAACCCTTGAAGTAACACGGATACATTTTTTAAATTTATAAACAAGCACATTTTATGTGAGAATGGTTCTCGAACAAGCCAATAGTGTTTGACAACTGATTAATAGATGAATTTTGAAACCGAATCACATGCAGGCCCAATTCCTGCATAGCCTCTCGGAGAAGCAGCCATTTCCTCTGCTCTCATGATGCAGCTCTCAAACCCAGTATTAATCGAGACCAGTGAGATGGCCGAAGACACATTTTCCCTGAGCATGTAGCTTAACAAAAACATTTTACCCACAATAATATAGAAAATTCTTAAAAATAAACTATAAAATTGTGCCATTTATTTCAAGAATGTAGCTTTGCAACAGTATTACTAGGTCAAAAACAAACATTTTGACCCTTTTGAGACTGGGCAGCAGACACCAGCTTTCCCATCATCCTCCACTTCCGCACCTCGTCAAAACTGTAACATCACATCATAACTGAATGCGACGTGAGCGAGCATCCATGACAAAATCAGTTTGATTGCATCGTTCTCTGTCATAAAGTCACAACTGGCCATGAGTCACGCAGTTCTGCACAGCTGACGTGGCGCGCAGTCTTTCGTCAAACGTCCTGTTTCTATTTACTTCCTGTCGCTCGCCTTAAACGTGCGTTAGGACCCAATGTCATCGATGAGGAGCAGCTGATTCCTGCAGTTGAAATGAGGAATTCTCTCTATGACACCTCCTCACGTCACAACAAAAACCTAAAAAAGGCGGGAAGCTAGCTGGAGGGAGATCGCCCAAGCTGGCTGCTAGCTGGCAGAACAGCCGAGTTTCAGGTTCACATAAACCTCTATTCTAAACTTACACAGAGATCTACGGCCAGTCTACATTATTATACCAGCATCTTAACATTGCCATACAGCAGCAAAGAACGCTTTATGTCCTCTAAATAACAGTATGGACCACTGTGTGCACCGCCATCCCCAAACTAGCAGCTGTGTGTCTTTATGCTCTTTGACAATAGAGCAAACAAGCAACAGCACATGCTAAATGCAAATAAAAAATTGGGCGGAGTTAAATATAATTTCTAGTGATGGAATGATCATCCATCCACTATCACATGCAGAAATGTAATGTTATTTTTATGGGAAAAAAGACAGACCATCTTGGGGTACTTAAGGAGTGAGGAAATTCCTAAGTTTCCTATGTTGTTTACCAAACACCTGCCCATACCATGCCAAGATGGTGAGATACCCCAAAGGATTTTGCTCATGGAAAAATTTCAACATGTTTTTTGACGAATTTCTTTCCCTTACTGTCACTCCTAAAAGCAGCACCGATCCTCAGGTGATTACGGGTCAGTGCGATAAGCTGAAGCTCACACAAACACTATGTTTTACCTGAGAGCCACCGCACACAGAGCAATTTGCAACCATAAACACAGGAAAATACACTGACGCATTGACTAAAATATCAAAGGCGTTTCGTGCCATTCGACTCTTCCACTGATTACATTACCACCTGACTACTGTTTTTTCTGGTGCTTTTCGCATCCTGGACCCACAGTGAAAAATAAAGTATTTGGCTGAAGTTAGTAGGCAGGAGCAATTGCACAACAGGGCAACCAGGATTCAGTGCTTCAGAATGCGGCAATGAGAATCTACATCCTCTTTAGAGTTTGTGCTAACTGGGCATTCATCCTGAGCTCGTGCCAAAAAACAGAAGAAGGCCCCAAAGCCACGCTAAAAATTACACCTGGCGCAGTTGCAGAAAAAACAAATGCGATGCAATCTGCCGAGAGCGTGGCTTTTAATTAGCCCCTTCCTTCCTTCCTCCCTCGCTCCCTCCCTCCCTCCTCTCTCTCTCTCTCTCCTCTCTCTCCTTCCATCCCCTAATTGGTCTCATTCTCCCCCCGCCTTCCGAACGCAGCCTTTCAACCTGCCCCTTGCTGGAGGGGCCGCGGTTTGTTTTCGAGAGAAACCTTACACCATAATCAGGCGGCCCAAACGCGGGCCTCACGCTGGAGCCAGCGACAGGAATCTTCCGGCATGTTCTTTCCCCATTATTCATCCCCAGCCACCGATCAGGTTTCAGAATCCCACAGAGGAAAACATGGTCCGAAGTTAACCTACCCCAAAAAAGACAGTTCAGAAAATTAAGTTTAACTGCTCGGTAAAAAAATTTCAGGTCAAGTAAATCCCAGCTCCTTTGTGAACTTTGCAGATTCTTCCAATGCTGGTAATTGGGAAGACCTCACTTCCCACATTACTCGTCACAAAAGAGAGACTCATTCGACACAACAATGCATCGCTACGGTACTAGGCCAGGGGTGAAACAAATATGGTGTTTCCAGCTGAGACAGGCATCAGGAGCTCAAGCCAACATTTGCCATTTGATTTTTCAGTAATTAAGATTTTTATTAAAACTTTGATTCCATGAGGTGTCACATTAAGGAAAATGTACATAAAATCCTATGCGTGATTATGAATGACCATTCACCCTCTATTCTATTGGAAACACGATATGTTATTTGATACCTTAAGTCGTGAATTTAATTATTCATTAAAAACATATTCATTTCAAATCTGATCACTGCAACTCACTCCAACAGGGACAGGAGCAACTTAGGATAATTAATGATGTGACAAGTTGCAATAATAAGGTGACGTGAAATGTGATGTTAAGCAGGTGCACAAATCCTGTTATAGCCTAACAGGAGCCTTCGACAACTGCATTCACAAACACACAACCTCAGAAACACAAACCTCCGTGGCACATTAGGGGGCGGGGCTAACCCAACACCACTGAAAAAGAAAACTCCATTGAGTCAAATGACACCTCCTGCAAGAGGCTACAACAACCGGTTCATAAGCTATGGCAGGGGGTGTGGCTACAGCACAGGGGGTTGGGCAAACCATCATCAGGGAACAAACTGACTGCATTTAGCACAATGATGACTCCCATAAGAGCCCGAAACAAATTGATTACTTGAGTGTGTCTTTACTCGTGAAAACAAATGTCTCTTCCCAAGCCCCACCCCCTCCAGCAACCCCAAAATACCAAAAGGCACTAGTTCAGTAGCCGATAAATGCACATACAAAATTCGGTAAAGAAACATTTAACGGTTTCTGAGTTATGGTCCGCAAACACCTTGGGAACGCGGACAGGAACCTAGCCTAAAACAATATGTCTCCGAAGGGAGACGTAATGAATAATGAAACGTGGCAAGGCCAAAGTAAGGGGGCGGGGCTAATACACCACTGAAACTATAACTCTCTGCTGAGACCAGAAATGGTCCCCAAAAAGTATCCACGAGGAACGGTTCATGAGTTACGAAAAAAAGGGCATGGTTGAAATATAGGGGGTGGGGCCTACCCACACCAATAAAAAAGGAACTCTCTGCTGAGTGCAACAATACCTCCCACAAGAGTCTATGACAAACAGTTCATGATTAATGAGGGAGGGCGTGGCTAAAGTGTAGAGGCGGGGCAAACTGTCACCATTAAGAAAGGAATTCTGCTCAGTCCAATGATGTTACCCACAATGCTGCTAAATGCTGTGTGTATGTATGTGTATTTGTGTGTCTGTGAATGTATGAGTATGTCTGCCTATCAGTGTGTGATTGAGAGTGTGTGTGTGTGTGTGTGTGTGTGTGAGACTTTCTACAAAGTCTGGGTCATAGAACGTGAATCCATTTAGAAGTTATACAGCATCTTGTTACAAGCCACTCCCACTGCCCAACCCCCTCTTTGCTAATTGGCAGTTAAAAGGTCCACTAAGTTTTTTTAGATCCAAAGAAAAACTAGAAGCACTCCTAGAGTGCAAACCTCCCCCAAGGCAGCACAGTCCAAACCTTGGTGAGTGGAAGCAAAGTTCAGTTATTGCATGTCACAGGATTTCAAGATGGCGGAATTCAAGATGGCTGCCGTGGCGCCATATTGTTTGACTGGTCGCGGTGAAAATCAATGGGGTCCATCCCCGATGTAATAGCGACCCACCCATAAAATTTCAGAGATATCTGTTCATTACTTTTTGAGTTATCTTGTTCACAAACAAACAAACAAACAAACAAACAGACAGACAAACAAACGGCAGTACACATACTTACTGCCATAATATTTAAAGCTAAACATTTCCTACCTTGATTGCCCCAGTTTCAGGCTTGTAGTTAAAATTCGCATTTGGTTTAAGCTCATATTCTCAGGTTTCATTAAAGGGTATTTTTCTAGCTGCGGTTTCACCACAGAAAAATGTTACTGACTTATACATATCTCCCACATTTCAGCACACCATAATCTTTTGGATGAATGGCTTAAGGAGTCAGGAAAATTCTTGTCAGACCACGTTATTCATGCACTAATCTGAGTGGAAGTGAACATATGCTGAGCAGAGAACTTCACCCAAACAGATGTACTGAGCTGCAGGGCAGGTCTGACACCACATGACCAGGGAAGATGTCTACCCACCCAGTATCAGGCGATGTCTATAAGTCACAGATTTCAAGCAGTAACTGCCTGAAAATGATAAATGAAACTGTGCCACACATGACTTTTTTCAATAACTTAACACTAACGTGTCCCAAAAAATATGGTGCCCTGGAATCAGGAGCTATACATAAAAAACAGCTGTAATTTCTTCATGGTGAAACCAGTACAGAATGCACCACAAGTGAATTTAAACACATTCATCAAATTAAATTTAAAAAAAGTTTTCTTTTACCAACATAATGTCATATACATGACATAACTACTACAAGATTGCATAATACACTAATTTGCTTTACATAAAATGTTGAAAATCATCACATTTAACATTTACCGATGAAAGCACGACGGTATTGTCACTTGGCATACATTGACTCATTTGACATTCCATCTTGTGGAAGCAGGAAGGTCATGACTGTTGTGTCATCGTGTCACGAGTTCTGCTAGCCTGCGGTCAAGGGGTTCAAGTGACCAGTTACGAAAATGGCTTCACTAAATTTTACTGAGTGCTCTATGAATCAAATATTCGATGGATTTTAATGGAGTAATAAACCCAATTCAGTGCAACACCTTCAGTTATTATTTAGTCAAGGGGCTTAGCTTGTAGCCATGCAACAGAAAAAAAAACAATTCGATGCTCTCCACTTCGGTGCAGACAGGGGAAGATTTTAAATTCAGTTATGTTTCTTACGGTCTTTTTTTTTTTTTTTTATAAAATTGCATTTTAATATCCAGGAAGAAAATGGTTCAGGTGAATTACGGCAAAAAGGAACCCAGCACATCTGCCACGGGTGGCCTTGCGTAACTGCGGGCGGAGCAGCGCCGTCTAAATAACCACATAAAGCTGCAAAATAAGACCCAGTGTTATCTGAACTACAGGGAAGGGGAATGGCACTACTTGTGCGTACAGCTCAGAGGTAAACTTCCCCAGCTCCAGAGCAAAGCCGTTCAGCTGGGTTTTCCAGTAGCCCAGTCAAAGGATAAACGAGCCCACATCCTGCTCCTGCATGTCAGAAACAGAGAGAAGCCGGATCGCTAATGTTTACCTCCTAATCTCTCACTTCCTGCCTGCATTATTTACATTGTTTCCCCTCGTTGCCAGATAAAGAGCCTTTAATCTTCCCTCCCTCGTCTTCTCAGCGCTCCTTTGTTTCGTCGGCGCAGATAGAGGGAGTCGGGGCAGAGGAGACACAATTGGCCCGCACTCCGCGCGGGAGAGAAACCTATTTATCCACAAACAGATCTGATCATCAACGGAAGAACCAGGAAACCTCCCCAGGCCTTTTTAAGGGGCCACTAGAAGGATACAGAGATGGATGGAAAGAGGAAACCAAGAGATGCAGGTTCCTCTGGGGGGGGGATGTAGAGTTGGAGTTATGAGCGCCAACTTTCCAGGGCTTCGGGGATATATTAGATACAGATTCCTCCATCCTCCAAACTCTACCCTCTCCCCAACACGTTCTCTCTCCCAGTCCCTCACTTACTCTCCTACCATCTCTTCCCCCTCCCAATCACGTCCCATCTCTCTTTTTCCCCCAAACACTTCCCATCCCTCTTCTACCTTAAGCCTGCTCAATTTCTTTCATTCTGTCAAAGGTGCGCGCTTACACACGCACGCACATACACATACCGCAACGCTCCTACAAAAAGCACACACATAAACATACACACAGCTACAGGCTACAGCAAATCACTCCCAAACCGCAAAAACAAAATCTTACCAAGCATTTTAACGTCACATTTATATTTAAAATGCTTATTTCTATTACCTTTTCTTCTTAAAATAAAATTCTGCCTCTGATGTAAGATGAGATAATTTCACTCACCCCATGGACAAATTCAGAAATGAGTCAAAATGATCTTACATCAGTGGCAGAATATTTTTTTTAAAGAAATTAGATAATAGAAATAAAGCTTGATACATACTCCACAAGAACAGAGAAATTTGTTCTTGTTCTCGAGGCTGCGAGAACAAGAACAAAGTTCGTTTTGACCGGGACATTTCATACTTCACAAGAAACTCAAGTGCCGAACTCCTGGTAAGTCCTCAAAGGGCCACGTCCACTCCATCTTTCTGACCAATCACACAACAGTTCTCGGACACCACATGAGAAAAAAGTTCTGCCCAGATGATGTGTCGAGAACAAGCTGCAAGAACTCCGAAACCAGGGCAGCCTCGAGAACAAGAACAAATTTCTCTGTTCTTGTGGAATATGTACCAGCCTTAAGTGTTCTATGTCTAAATGCTTGACGAAAATGCATGATAAGATTTTGTTTTAGCAGGTAAACAAGGTGTTAACTGAACGCCCCCAGTCCCCATGTTCAAACCTAGATTCACAGGCATCAGGGATTTGGGATGAAAATTATACCGTACCCGGGCCGCAGAAATATTTTGGTCCATTCAATGAATCTGTGCGCTAATTTAGTGAAGCCAGATGGTATGAGGTAACACAGCTGCCCGTAGGTATGCATAGATTGGACTGTACGCTCCTCATGCCCAGATGGATAACACAGTGGTTTGGGTTCTGGAGTGTCAACTCAAAATTTGTAGTTCGATCTCCAGCTAGTCCACAGCCATTGTACCTTTAATGAGGCACGACAGAAACTAAATCACATACATTAAGCAGCACTGCTGAATACTGTGTCAAACTGTAATCTGAGTCAGGGGTTCTGGAAATGGCTAATGTCATTTTTATGCGTAGAAGGATTCTCCCCAAGCATAAAAAATAAAAATTAAAAAATGGCCGTCAGCAGTGTTTACAGACCATACAAACTCTGAGCGTATGAGATGAGGGCCTGGTAGAAGTAGAGGACCAATTAATAAAGCCATTTTTTTTGTTTCAAGGTCACTATGCTGAGGTCAAAGGTCACTGCAAACCAGTACACCACGATGCATCAGCGGGAGACAGGCATATGTGGGGCTCAGTCACTCACGATAGTTTAACTCCTGTTGCCAAATGGCGCTTTCAGTGGCTGGGGAGGGAATCAATTTCATGTCGCTCACATTAAGGGGGGGTTACGGTATCTTTAATCTGGACTGAGATGACTCAGCCAACGGTGGACACACGCATGGGCTCCATCACGGCTCCCGCCGCCCCTCCTCTCGGCCGCCGCACAATGGCTCGTCTGTGCCGTATCTCGGAAACAGGATTGGCCTTGTTAGACAGGGCTTCCTGCCGCGGCCGGGGGCGGGGGCAGGATGTGGGGCGGAGTGACCGCGCCCGTGTAAACCACAGGACTCAGGTGTAAACTCTAATGTGTCGCTGGGAGGCGAGGTTCTCCCAAGCCTTGGGAGCGAACAATGGCCTCATTATCCCCCCCCAGCACAGGCTCCTCCCCCCGAGAGCAGCACAGATCACCTGACTGCAGGAGAGAAGGATGCACAGAACCTGCCCTGTGCAGGTGGAGTGAGTATGTGCACGCTCAGTCCGGAAAAATGTGCAACAGTAATAAGATGTGATGATATACCTGCACCACTGTAGTTATAGCATGATGTAACATCACATGGTCTTCAAGTCTGACAAAGTACACGGGTGTAGTAACAAGTGTAGTAAGGTGCATAGTTGTAGTAATACGTATGGATATACTACGGTCTATTGACCCTCAGAGCGCTAAATGCAGCTATTGTTGCTCAATGATGTAAGGTATGAAAATCAAACCTGTTGAAAACCTACCATGTGGCAACATGTTTAAAAGAGCTCCCGCAGGGGAGCTCTTTTAAACATGTTGCCACATGATAGGTTTTCAACAGCACAAGATAATTAAATTCATATTTTTTAAAAATTTTGGCGCTCTAAGGGTTACAGTGAGTGTCTGAAGCATGGTGTAAAAAATAAGAAGGAGTAACGTACATGTAACTGACGGTGTGTGGATGCACTTTAAAAGGTGTGCGTATGCACGAAAGTAGTTGTTGCAATGAAGACTCCCGCGTCTCCGATCCCTTCACTGACACCACTGGCTGGCGCTTGACAGAAGATTTACAGACCAGGTGTTCATGCGTCCACCTCACATCAAATTTACCAAAATTACCACTCTTAAAAACCTCAAAGCTGCTATTCAGAGTTTGCAATACGGGAATGTTCAGACAGCCTTAATACAAAAATGTAATATCATTTTATATGCTATCATTTTGTCGCTTTCATTAATTTGTCTTGAAGAAGAAGGTTGTCACACATTTGTTTAAATTGTGTTATTGTTTTTATGGACGCCCACATGCAACTTAACCCAGCCAAACCCCACCTCACTGTATAAGCGAAATGCTTAAAAACATCTCCGAGAACGAGGAATGAGACGATGACCCATCCACCCGCTCGCTCCTTTGTGACGCGAAAGCAGCATTTGAGATGGCTCAGGTTCTGAGCCCCTCCTGCGATAGAGAGGTGGCGGTCGAGCAATACAGGAAACCCAATCTCGGGACAGGAAGCACAGCCCAACAACAGAAACAAAACCCGCCAAACAAAAGCGGCCAGCTCAGCGGGCTTCACCCCGCCCCGCCGTAACCTTTCACAGGAAAAAACAGGCAGGAATACTTCCGCAGCAGCAGATGGAGGTCGGCTCAGATGAGAGGCCAGATATAAACCGTGCGGAAAAGGCCGGAGATTAACCCGTTGAGTACGGAAAATCGTGTTGCTCCTCGGCTTACCGAGCAACGCATGGAGCGAAGTGCGGCGCCACAAACCGCAGCTTCCTGTCCTCTGTCACAATGCCCGACAGACGCGTGTGGAGCTAAAGATACTGATTTAAAGTAACGATTGAGAATTGTAAACTTCATGTTCATGCAAGATTAAAAGCTTTCCTGGGCTGCCCTACGGTGCATCAAAGCTGCACAAGTAGGACATCAAGAGGAAGGAGAGGACAGACAGGGGGAGAGCGAGTGAGTGAGAGAGAGAGAGAGAGAGAGACAGGGAGAGAGAGAGAAACATGAACACAAGAGACCGAATATCAGGATCATCACAGTGCAGCACTGCGATCAAAAACATCTTGATAACGTATTTTATTCTAATGAAAGGTCAGAGCGTTTCATTTCCACAAGGAGACAAGGAGAGTATTTGGACAGAGAAAATTTTTATCATTTGCGCTACGTAGGAATTACAATCATTTTTAAGATTGTCCCCCCCCCACTCCTGCTATGTTAGAAGCCAAAAAGAAATTGGACAAAATCATAAAATAAATTGTCATTACCAAGACAGCTACAAAGCCACTGCAGTCAAACATATATCCTGAAATCTGGAGCCCACACACATCTCCAGACGCTGGGTTTCTTCCCTGGCGATGCTTTGCCAGGCCTTCACAGCACTAGTATTCAGTTCCTGCTTACTCTCCGGTCATTCTGCCCTTAGTTTTGCCTTTAGCAAGTGAAATACACAAATCCGACTAACACCTGGACGCCGTTCTTGATCTGGCCAACTGCCGGGAAAATAATTCTTATGCCATCCGCTACAGCAGTCATCCGTGGTCTTAAGGATATTGTGGGGCTCCTGAGCACACAAGTGCATTTGTATTTGTAAGAATCTATGAGAATGTAAAGCTAAAATAACTATAACTCTGTCAATGTCCAAACAGTTATGGACGTGACTGTAAATGTATGGGGCGTGTGCAAGTGTGATTCCAGCCAGAGGACTGAGCAGGATTTTAGGATTTTAGGAGGAAGGCAAGTCGGTACATGCTGGTCATGGAACAAACAGACCTTAGCAGCACCTCTTTTCCCTCTATGTGGCCCCCAAACCGCTCCCCCATTTCCCTGATCCACTTCAGTATCCGTCTGTCCTCTTCACACCTGTCCTTTCAGCTCATCTTTTTACACCTTTACCTTTCCCTAGTGCACCCTGTTTACCCACCTCCACAGTCCACTGTCCCTCTCTCACCTTCATCCTCTTCAGATCAACGTCTCCCCCACCCTCTGCCTCCCTCCGCTACCTCCCTACTCTTTAGTTTAATACTTGGGCTTCCTGTAAGGTAGCTCAAGTCTAGGTCCACAGTTTTGTCTGTCTGTCTGTCTATCCATCCATCCATTTATTGTCTACGTTGAGAATTAGAAATTATCCAGAAGCGTTTGGGTATCACGTCATGAAAACCAGACGACGCACAACGTAAGTTCACACGATTGAGTTGCGTAGCCTGAGTGAATGCCTACTTGGCATCTAGCTGATGGACAAATTAAGATTATGATAAATTAAAAAAAAAAAACAGTGGCCTAACCAACGCTACATATTGATAACCTTGCATGCACAGAATGTCTTTCGGGAAACTTGGACTGATTTGATTTAGGGGTGAAGGCTATACTCTAAAATTTATATAGCCCAGGCAATATAAATTGCAGCCAAGCCTTATTCTGACAGGAAATATTGCCGTCAAGACCACACCCCCCAAACCAACTGAATCATCAATCGCCAATGGCGAGGACTCGGAGGCCCAATAGGTCAATGCAGCTGTGCGCCCAATGGCGCAAGCCTACCAAAAATTTTTAAGAAAGGTTGGTATACTTCAGCATTTACTGCTTTGTAATGTAGCCATTCCTTTGCACAACATTTAAACATTTTTGTCCCTTTCTTCCTGCAAATAAGTTTTAAGGTGCGCAACAGAAATGGTGCCTTCACAGAAGTACAAGTTACCCTTGCCAAGGGTACTGACAGAACCCCATACCATGACAGACCATCAAATTGAACTCTTTGCTGGTCCGGAGCACATGGTGTCAGTTCCTCTCAAAATAAGGCCTGAAATATTAATTTGTCTGACCACTGTAAACAATCCACTATTTGATGGTTCAGCACAGATGCCTCCGAGCCCAGAGAAGTCGACAGTGTTTCTGTTAACATAAAACTTCCTTTTTGCACAGTAAAGTTTTAACAGGCATTTGTAGATGTTCGAACGTATTGTCGTACTTGACAAAGGTTTGTCAAGGCTCTACTGGATACACTGCCTACAAAAAATGACTTTTCCTCATGTACTGCAGTCTGTGTGATCGGAGATCGCAGGTATTCATCTTAGGCACGCGCCCTTGCCCTTTGCGCACAGAAATTCCTCCAGATTCGTTAAATCTCATTATTTTATGTACCATAGAGGGTCCAATACCCAAATTCCTTCCTAATTTCCTTGAAGAACGTTGTTTTTAAAAACCTTTCAAGGATTTTCTCATACCTTTGGGGGCAAACTCGTAATCCTGGGCCTATCTTTGCTCCTGAAGGACCAGGCCTTTCCTGGATGCTGCTTCTGTACCGAATTACAATTACCAACACCTGCTGACATCATCTGTTGCAAATCACATCAATATTCAAATTTCTTATCACCTTACTGGTCCTAAGTTGCCCCAATCCCAACATTTTTTTTTGCAAAGAGTTGTGGGCCGGAATGACAGGAATTACTGAACGATTACACATGAATTCTTGCTTATTCTACGAAGATATTAAATAATGAATACCCAAGAAAATTTTGGACACTTAAAATTGAAGGGATATTTCCAACAGACTATTTCCTTTGATTTGTGTCAGAGGTGTCTTCAAAATTGCAATCAGTCATTACGTCAACTTAAATGAAGAAAAGTTCACACTGTGCTTTTGGGTATCATTGCGCTCACCAATCAGAGTACGCACAAGAGAAATAAAAAGAGGAGGGTCCTCAGAGAAGATAAGGAAAAAATTACTGACAATCACGGTGAAGGTAAAGGCTCAAGACCGTCTCCAATTAGCCTGATGTTCCAGTGATCATGGCTGCAAATATTATCAAGACATTTAACCCTTTACAGGGCATTAAAAATAGGACCAAGGGTCCTGTAGCTTACCGGCAAGCAGTCTTACAGCGATGATACAAGTTATGAAAATTTCATGTAAAGTGTGACATTTGAATAAATGAAAATCAATGTCAAGGTCACCACATAAAAGTTCACATAGATTTATAAGACCTTCTGTTATACAATCCCAAGCTCTGAAGCAGTTTTGGTGATACAAGTCATTAAAATATGTCAATATGTATTCAATATGTCAATTGTGAACTTACAAGGTCACAGAATGTCAAGTTGTGGCCAGCAAATGGACTTCATATATGACTTTCTAAATGTCTCTATACAAACCTTGGCTCAATCTGTGACCATTTTGGTGGTACAAGTCATTGTAATTTCACTGTGGAGTTTGACCCTCAAAGGTCACTGACAGTCAAGTTGAATGTCACCAAATGAAAGTTCATATGCAACTTCCTAGATGTCAGTAACACGAACTTAGGCTCCATCTGTGACCGTTTTAGTGATACAAGTCATTGAATTTTCACTAGGTCACATTTGACCTTTGAAGGTCAATACGAAGGTCACCAAATGAAAGTTCATATATGACTTCCTATATGTCTGTAATACAAACCTAGACTCCATCTGTGACCGTTTTGGCAAGACAAGTCATTGTAATTGTATTATGTCAAGTTTGACCTTCGAATGTCATCAACAACCAAGCTGAATGTCATGAAATGAAAGTTCATATGTGACTTCCTATTTCAGTAACACAAACCTAGGCTCCATCTGTGACCTTTTCAGTGATAGAAGTCATTGAATTTTCTCTAGGTCAAGTTAGACCTTCGAAGGTCAATATGAAGGTCACAAAATGAAAGTTAATACATGACTTCCTATACTCATCCAAGACAAACCTACACTCAATCTGTAACGATTTTGCTGATATAAGTCATTGAAATTTCACTGTATAGTTTGGCAGTTCAAGGTCACTGAAGGTCAAGTTCAAGGTCACCCAATGAAACTTCATACATGACTTCCTATACGGCCACAATACAAAGCTAAGCTCTATCTGTAATAGTTTTGGTGGTAGAAGTCATTGAAATTTAACTATGTGAACTTTGACCTTCAAAGGTCACCGAAGGACAAGTTCAAGGCCACCAAATGAAAGTTCACATATGACTTCCTATACATCTCCTATACAAATCGAAACCATCTGTAACCATTTTGCTGATATAAGTCATTTAAATTTCACTGTGAAGTTTGGGCATTCAAGGTCACTGAAGGTCAAGTTCAATGTCACCAAATGAAATTTCATACATGACTTCCTATATGTCCGCAATACAAACCTAAGCTCTTTCTGAATTAGTTTTGGTGATAGAGGTCATTGAAATTTCATTATGTGAAGTTTGACCTTCGAAGGTCGCCGAAGGTCAAGTTCAAGGCCACCAAATGAAAGTTCATACATGACTTCCTATATGTGTTCAATGCACATATGTTCCCAATCTTCAATATTTTCAAGCCTAGACACCTTTAAAAATTGTAACATTTTGCTTGACCTCAAGTTTGACCTTTCAAGGTCATCTGAGGTCAACTTTAACACAGTCAAAATATAGGTCATATTATAACTTCCTATATGTCAGTAATACAAACTTAATCTCTATCTGCAACCATTTGGCCTCCACCGGCCATCTAGCATATTCATCAAGTACAGCGCCCCCAATAGACCCACTTCCATCGATTCAATCATAAAGGCGCTCGCACTGTACATTGACGGTACCAAGGTACGTTGATTGCCTGATTTAGAAAAAAATTTATCATGCAGTTTTTGAGAAATGATTTTTTAAAATTTCTCAGTCCTATCTTTAACATTGGAGCCAAAACTTCAAGGGCCCATAAAACCGCCAAAAAGGATTCAATCAAAAATCCGAGAAAAACGTCTGGAGATATGGTCTAGTAGTATGTTATTGCAAATTTACACGAAAATTCATCAGGCCAAAAAAAAGATAAAAAATGTTCCGGACGACGGACGACGGACGACGGACGCCACACCACAACAATAGTTTATCGGCCCATAGGGCCGGTAAGCTAAAAACACCCCAAGAAGCTGACTGTAAAACAGTACTGCGCGTTGGGCAGTACTTAAATGTCCATAAATAGTCTGACCATCACTTGCTCTTGGCTTAGGTAAAAAGGGCTTATGATCAAATATGGTCTCACTGCCAAATTTTTTGTTTTTCATGCAAAATCTCACTAATTTCTGGAAATCCTACACAAACAAAACCTATCTCAACTTTTAGTAAACCTTTTCAACTTTTTAATGCATGAGTTTTCATCAGTTTTCTTTCATGAGTAATGATGTTAGGTCCTTGTGAGTGGGACTGGGTAAGGGCACACAACCGCACTGTGAGAGGTCTGGAGAAGAAAAGAAGTCTGAGACTCTCTAGGCCACTGCTGATTGGTTGAGCACCCTGATGTCACTGCCTGTGATATAGCTTGATTTTCTCTCATTGGCTGGGAGAAATCGCCGCTGGTCTACTGCCTCACGGAGAGGCATGGGGGCGCCAGTTTGGATGCCGATTGAAGTTACCAAATATGGTTCCTCGCCCGATAAAGGGTGAAGGCCCATGGGACAGCAGCCAACCTCCCTGGACAGGGCCGCAAGTTGACAATAGATCCCAGACTGAATCGTTGGATAGTTTGAATGATCAAAAAAGAGCCAAGCAAAACACCTGAACAGATACAAGTTAACCTCCAAGATCAAGGTACAACAGTGTTCGCTTGCACCATCCCTTGCTGTTCATATGAGTGAGCCCCAAGAAAGAAGATCCAGGAAAAACCTTCCTTTAAAAGAGAAACATAAACAACATACAACTCAATGCAAAGCATTGATTGCTATGGCTCTGCCTACCAAAGAATAATACGTCCTAAAAGCTAATCTTCAGCCCCCAGCATAAAATGGACCTTATGTGACCATGACCATTGACCCGATGACATCCAAAACCTTATCAAGTCAGTACAGAACTAAACGAGACAGGGCAGAACAATGGGCCCACACATCTCCAGGAATATAAAACAGAATGTAGAATTACAAAAAAGTGTTTAAAAAAAAAAGAGAAGGGATCACTTACAGTCCAACGAAACGAGCTTACTTTTTATTTTTCTGCTGTGGCAGGAGCAAGAAAATGGGCAACCAGTTTAGAACTGAACACTCAGTGTTGTACACAGCAGTTGTTCTGGATGCTGTGCGGCTGTTCGCATGTTTGGTTGTTGGAGCCCCCTGGTAGCAACTATAGTACTGCACCCTATAAAGACAGGAAGTTGTTAATTAAATGTCAGTACTGCAATGTGGCAGCCATGTGATAGAGTCTCTACGGTCCTGTTCCTTCCATCATCGTCAGACCTGTTAGATGCTTTATCTTTTTACAAAAAGAACCATTCAAGTAAACGGCAGATATGGAATCCTGGTTCTCCTGCAATTATTTGAGTGGATGTTTGAGCTGACAGGACAGCTGGGTACAGGGACCTCTTAGCGAGGCCGGTAACAGCAATAACGTTCTTACCACCATCCTGTCCTCACTCGAGCAGCGTAATGGCGACTGTATCCCCCCAACTCATAAAATGCAAATAAATTTGCCACACTGCAGAACTGCAGACCAGATGAAGTACTACCATGATCATACATGAACATCTATAAAACCAAAGACAGCACAACAGTATGGATTAGCATGGGTGAGATGTAAAAAAAAAATACATTATATTAGAGATAACATTTTTCCAAAAAAAAAAAAAAAATTAGTTTGCAATATTTTAGTGAGAGCAGGCAATTTATCCAAAGCTGAAATTTATTTCCCAGTCTTCATCCACTTCCCCAGCCCTCTATTCCGGCCTTCACATGCTCTTCATTTACTGTTGTTCCATGTCGCCATTTTTCCAACCAATTCAAATTTCACCTGCCTGTTCTTATCATGAATGCAGAAATTGTGCTTGCTATAGGCCAGAGTATCAGCATTTCCGAGGGGAAAATAAACAATATTTATTCAACGAAAAATAAACAGGCAGAGAAGTATGCGTGTACAGAACACACAAACATACTGTACCTTGACAGCCATAAACATACCTTAACAGCTTATGCTCTGTAATGCACAAACACATATGCAATCATAAAATAACTAGTCCATCCAGGGATGCATGCACCCCAACGACGTGCAAACTTGCCAAATAGGCTAGTAAAACATGTTACATTTTCCAATAAATAGCTGAAATTTGAGATATTGGATCAGTTTTCTCAGTCTCAGCCCATGCCGATGCTCGGTGCCCTTGTGCAGTTTCAGATGGACCAGCCAACAATTTTTTTGGAGAAAAATGCAGACAAAATTTTTAAACGATAAATTCAAGACTGCCTGTTCCACATTAGTCAGCAAACTCCACTGTAAACGCAGTAATAATATTCCAGATTTAAATAAATAAATAGCAAAGAGAGGTCCAGGAATCCGACAGCGTAGTTCTAGAATAACCAGCACCGTCACCCTAACATTCCCACCGACCAGGGGCTAACTCGCAGAGCTCCGGAGTCCACGAAAATGACATTTTTGTAGTTTATTTTTAGCCTCTTTCACTCTCCCTCCCGCTCACTGTCATCCTGTTCTTTCATTCCTTTAATGGCACTTGATGGTATGCAATTAGGGCGGAACTTTCATTTTTGCCACCCGACAATTATTATGGAAGCTCTAAGAGGAAGAGGTCGGAGAGGTCAGATTCCATAACTTCTGCAATCAGGAGTGGAAAATAAAAAATTACAGGGGAGGCTGTTTAAGTGAGTCGGAGAGAGGAAGGGGAGAGAGAGAGGGGAGAAAGGGAGGGAGGGAGGGAGGGAGTTGAACAGTCGTTTTCAAGGTTTGTAACATTTGTGTTTCGGAGCAAACCAGCAATCAGTAGGCTGCAGATTTTAAAAAAAATACTCATGCATTTTTTAAAAGTGAGACAAGACACGCAAACCTGAGCCCCCCCACCCATAAGTGCGCGCACACACAAGCATGTACACATACACACACATACATACATACACACACACACACACACACACACACACACGCGCACGCACGCACGCACAACCCAACTCAATCATGGAGGGAGAAAGGCAAGGAACAGAAGAAGAGATAAATAGAGAGAGCAACAGGAAGGGGAGAGAAAGGGAGGGAGACAGACAGAGGGACAGAGAGAGAAGGGAAGATGGCAAAGGGACGGAGAGAAAGAGAGAAGGCAAGAGAGGAAGAGAAAATGAACAAGAAACATCATATGCCAATGACCAGCAGGAGAAAACTGTGCTACAAACTTTGGAACATAAAGGCTCATCACACATTCGCTAAAAAAAAGCACTGATGACCCCCTCGCCTTTTCTGATAATGTTCAGTGGACTAATGGGTCAAAAGTAGAACTTTTTGGAAGAAATAGGCTAGAAAACATCAGGCAGAAAGTTAACACAGTATTCCACGAGAAGAACATAATAGGCCCGATTTTTCAGCCTCGTGCTTGGAATAATCATAGACTCAAAGACTAATCAATGCCTCTCATCAAACTGTCCCAGGTTACACAGACTGCTGCATCCACAGCCTGCAGGTCTATTGCAGGGGAAAGGGGTGGTTTCCATGGAAATCAGACAGCCACATTGCCAGCGTCATTTAAATGAGGTTGCGTAAGGTGCGATTTTTTTAATAATTTTCTGAAACATAAGGTTGTCCATATGCGTCCAGTGAGAAACATATCTAAACACAAAGTGCACAATTTACACCAACGAGTATACAGTCAGATATGCTCATTTCTGAACATAACTGATGGAAAGTGCCAGAAAATCTTTCACAATAAATTGTGGCACATCTTTTACCCAAGAGATCCAAATTACCTCCTTGTTGCAGTCAAAATAACAGCCGCCCTGATTTAACCTTCCACTGGTCATTCCAGAATGCAGTAATGCAGCTAACCTGATCGTACTTTTAATTCTATCACTAAAAATTCATTTTTACCAGCCACGATAGCTTCAGCTGGTATTGTTTTTACTTTAGAGTTTGTGTGTGTGCACGCGTGTGTGTGCGCGCATGTCATCATGGCAAAATGCGGTCATGGAGGCACCTATTGTAGCCGAAACTCCCACAGAAGTGGTTTTGAGAACTACGGCAGGTGTTTCTACGCTTGCCTGTCTGTGGACAGCTTTTGTCACCACAACAACATCACAATCGTGCAAGATCCAGAAACAAAATTGCACAGGTGAGCAGCAGATATCAAAATTGAGCCTGAGTTCAAAGGTGTCCTGATCAAGGGCACTGGAAGTAGAGGAGTAGGAAGAGTGGTTGGTGTGATCCCATCACAAGATGATCTCTAGTTTTTTTTGTAAACACTCTGGTCATCTGGAGCTCAAACACAATTAGGTTACGCAGCAAGAGAACAACCCGACGCACTATAGCAAGTCTACACCAGAATGGGGGAAAAGATACAAAATTAAAATCTCGGGGTGACCTCGCAAAATTGAACTCCATTGACATGTTGTGGCAGGACCTGATACGGGAAGCTCGCGCTCAGTTGTTGGTTGCAGCTGTTGTTGCGAACGGTGCGTGAGTTTATGTGAAAATGTGTGAGTGCGTGTGTATGTGAGCACAAGTAGCACAGTCAGAGGAGGTGACATCCGTCGTGAAGATGCTGGATCGACCCCAGTGCCCCGTCCCCCTCCGAGTCCGGACGGACCAGAGAAAATGTTTTCCAAGAACAGCGCGCTTCTAACAGCGGTCAGGTCGAGTACCCCGAGTGCCCCAAAACATACGCAGATTCTCTTGTATACCCTCTCTGCCTTACAGAGCCAAGACGATACTCAGTCTATCGAGTCACTACTCATAACTATCGTACTCGCAATGAAAACGGAAAGCTAATTGGAACTGCATGCAGCCACTACTCCTTGCTGAAGTATTAGTTGCACCTCCACCAGGAGGTGATGTTTTCACCGGCATTGGTTTGTTTGATTGTTTGTTCGTCAATCAACCCTTAGAGCGCTGAAATTAATTTTCAAAAAATTATGAATCAATTATCTTGTGCTGCTCAAAGCCTATCATGTGGCAACTTGTTTAAAACAGCTCCCCTGCGGGAGCTCATTCAAACAAGTTGCCACATGATGGGTTTTCAACAGCTTTGATTTTGATGTCTTACATCATTGAGCAACAACAGCTGCATTTAGCGCTTTAAGGGTTAACAGGATGTCTAAAAAAGTTCTGAATTGGATGTCAATGAAATTTTGTACACTGATAGATACTGTGCAAAGGAGAAAGAATTAAACTTTAATGAAGACGCGACTCATATTCTTAATCCAGGATTCGAAGGGATTTCTATGCATGTAAAAACTGTGCTGTCTAGCAGCAGTGTCACTTGACACTAACACCCACATCAGCCATCAGATTACTTCTTTATACAAATACTCTATGCTACGATAAATCTGAATCTGACTTCCAACAAGTTTCACAACGGCGAAAGTCATGCGCTTATTCAGTGCCTTCAAGTTGTGTGTTATCTTAGTGTTATACAGTGTTCACAGTGTATATGGTCTCATGTACTTGCATGGATTTATGTATTACGAGTGCAGTGCGTATTCATAATGTGCCTGTTCTAAACAGGCCGACTATTTGGCCTCCAGTATTGCTGCCTGCAGATTTCTAGAGAGCCACACAGCCAAACTAATTCACATGCAACACTGCACTTCCTGAGGTTCTCAGCAATACACCCGCCCAGTGTGAAGTTGATCAGATGAACAGTTGTTCAGAAAATCAAAGGACAGACAAACATATTTACATCAGTCAGAAACTCTGTCCATGTTAATTAGATATTGATTTAGCTCTGCTGAACTGCGTTGATTATACTGCCCAAGCCATATCTGTTCTCATGTATAGAGGGTATAGCTACTGCAGATGGCCCTGCAATACACTGTTTTGATGCTTGCACAATGCAAGAAAGGAGCCGTTCAGCTAATGTACTGACAAACATTTCACCGTTCTGGCTGCGTGGTCATTAAAATTCAGAATTAGACTTTATTACATTAGATTCAAATTAATTAATCAATTGTAATCAAATTAATTAGATTAGAATTGGAATTACATTAAATTCTCTGGAGTGTATTTGCAGTGTAATGTTCACACACAAGTGCATGTTTGTATGGGTGTACACTTATTAGTGCTTTTAGTGCTGTGTCAAGATGTATATTACAGGTGGGGTGTCACTAGTGCTCCACTCTCATTGGTTGAAATGTCAGAGATGTGTACACCTGTGATCACTAGCAAAGAAAGTATTGTTGTCAGGAAAATGAAGATGAGGTAAAGGGGTGGGGCCTTACCTTATCAATCATGTCAGGGCGGTTGGTAGCAGCCAGTACTGTGACATCACTCAGTTGCTCCACTCCGTCCATCTCCGTTAGCAGCTGCGCCAGAACCCGGTCCGCTACGCTGGCCCTGCCCGATCCTGCCGCACTGCCAGCAAAAGTATACGCCAGAAAATTTATAGTATTCACGGGCATGCGCGTTCAAACTACAGCTTCATTTTTCATTCAAATGTGTGAAGCTAGTAATAGCCACATCCCCTCTATGGTAAACTTATCTGACAATTTTAGCGCAGTCGAGGACTCCGATCATAGCATTAGCTTTCTTTGCCTCATCAAATCGTCAATTCGCTGGTAACTTCATTTCATTTTCCTTTAGGTATTGTTTTTAAGTGGAAGTTCTGGAAGCACTGAAAGATACAGACATTTAAGAATATGTATTGTCATCCCTTAAAATGACCATTTCATTTTAACCTGGCTAACTGACCATTTATCTTTCTGCAGATCATCCTAATTTTTACCTCAGCAAGTCTCATGAGTCTGAGACCCTAGCAGGTCACCAGTCTGATGTGCGGTTTGACGTTAGAATCGCATCTCCGCAAGACTAGTGGTCTGTGATAACAATAATTAAAGCTTTCCCCAGTTCCCATGCAACATCATTGTATAAGCAACAATTCCTTACTCACAGAGTTCAAAAGTTGCCTTTGAAATAAAGTTAAGCTAATTAAACGTTCCCTTTCCAAATTCTTTGTGCAATAAAATGCAGCACCATACTGATGCTTCTTAATCTTGGTGATTTTATATTACCTCAAAAGATATTTGTAGACACCCCTGAGATGAAAAATGTGAACACAGTGCAATAACACTCAATCAGTGGTGCCAATGAATTTAGCAATCGCACCAGTTGATAGTTAATGTGCGACACAAAATCTTTCAGTGAATGAAGTGGTACAAGTGCCACCAGTAGAAAAAGAATGCAGCCCAACAAGAACACGAGGCCCACTTTTTCACACTTGATCAAGATTATCCATGTGCACGGGCTACTGGCTCAGGCCTACCACAGAAAACAGCCAAGCTGAGACAAAAGTTTGTCAGATGTCTAACTTTTTCAAAGAACCAGCAACACACAATTTAAAACTCATTTGGTTCGCCTCTGGGTTTGTTACAGGCCGTGCGATGTTTTGAGTTTGGTTCTGGTGAAAATTTATCGACTTCAAAGTGTCCTGGCGCGAAGTTTAGTGGGAAAGTGGCATGTTTTCGATTTTGTGTTGCTGGTTATTTGAAAAAAGGTAGACATCTGACAAACTTTTGTTAAAGCTTGGCCGTTTTCTTTGATAGGCCTGCGGCTGTTCCTTAGATGTGGTTGTTGCGACAGGAAATACATAAATGTCTGGTGCAGGGAGACCAACCTTCCTCGTTCGATAGCCAGGGCATCGATTTCATCAAAGAACACGATGGACGGGGACACTGCTCTCGCCTTTCGAAAAACCTGAAGTCACAGACAGGATTATCACAGCGGTACTATAATTATCAAAGACAGAAATATAAATGTCTGTGTTGAAGTGTGAGTGCGCATGTCCATATGCGGGCGTGTGAGTGTAAGTGAGAATGTGCGATTGAGAATGCGTAAATCTGCCCACCTCTCGGACAGCCCCTTTCAGATTCCCCCACGTATTTGCTCAGTAGCTCGGGACCCTGAAATGAAAGTTTAATTTAAGATGTTAATCCCCAGAGTGATTTTACTGGTATATTCACCGCATAGTTTCTCGAGTGGTGCTACCTGTAGAGCACGATCCACGTACTTGCTATAAGCTACGACGTCAGGGGTAAGAACCAGGTCATTCACCTCTGTTGTACATCTCCCCCTCCCCTTCCCCATCCCTCCTGTTACTCTATTCTGTTCTGTCTACATAAAGCTGATTAAAGCCCGAAAAATATATCTTTAAAAAAGCCAAGTGCTACGTAGTTCACTAAATATAAGACCAATGGCCCCGTGGCTCACCGGCCAGCGTTTAAAACGTTTTACGTCATCTGGCGGACAATTTCCAGCTGTCGGCGGGTTGATCGACCCACAGATTGTACTTCCACATTTTTTTATGCTTCAGGATCCTGAATAGAAGCAGGAAAAAACAATCGAAGCCAGCTGGGCGAAACGGGCGAAACTGATGTCTCTGGTGGATTAAGTGCAGTGGCGACAGAGTTTTGTTACCAACATGGCAGTTTTACAGTGGCCCATGAAATCATGCAATTTACATTTTTATTTATGAGAACTGAACTATCTTGGTACTCTATGATGTTGTCAAAGTTTTAGCTTAACATTAGTAGCTCAGAGAGGTTGTTTGTAGTAGTGGCTTCGGAAAGCCATGCGCCCAACTGAATTCTTTTGAGCAAAACAAAATAGCTCAGCCCCTTTTCTCTGTTCACTTGGGTCATCTAGCACCAATTTCAAATGTTTCAACCTTTCTAAAGCACATACAGCAGAGTTTTATAAAAGATCATTCTTTCCAACAGTGGAATACACCATAAAACACCAGAAATTTATGCAAAAACACCCTCTCTCTCATCCATGCGCCATGTCTCCCTCTCACACATGCACACCTTGACAGACAGGAAGTTGAGTCCGCTCTCGTTGGCCAGGGCTTTGGCAATCATGGTTTTGGAGCAGCCGGGAGGGCCGTACAGCAGCACACCTTTAGGGGGCTGTATCCCCATTCGAGTGAAGGATTCGGGGTGCCTCAGGGGCCACTCTACGGCCTGCTTCAGTTTCAGCTTAACCTCCTGCATACCACCCACATCAGACCAACGCACCTGTAAAAAAAAAAAACAAAAAAAACACAGGAACAGGAAATGACATCACAGGAAGTGACCTGATGACCACAAGTATTGCTCTTGAACAGAAAGGAACTTTGAAGAAACTGTAATTAGGGAATACATAACAGTGAAGGTACTTTGAGTGCAGATTGGTCAACAGAAGTAAATAAAACAAATAACAGAAAAACGCAGTTTAACCACACAAGAATTGCATTTTATTGTGTTGCACATTACAGCTCAGGTTCTGACACAGATAAACTGAGATGCCATATGCTGTGGCCTTCAACCATAAAGTTTTTCAGCATCAAAAGTGGGAGATCGTGTCATAATTGTTTTTTTAGCTGAACAAGTACTATTTTTTTTAGTTGCTCATAATCCACTATACATTGAGGCAGGCATATTTCTTTCAACCACTAAAAAAAAAAATACAAGATGGCAATAAAGGCTGAGACAGTAGTTATCTGGGTTAAAGTAGCGCCCTGTCAGAAGTTACAATGGATTTCCATTTATTTTTCTTGGTCAGTAACAGGCTGAGTTCACGCTCACAGGAAAATTATCCACAATCACTTCGCTTATTTAGAGAAGGTTATTGCTGTTGTTCCTGTAATGGAGAAAATGCAGCAGTGTTGCCCCAAGCGTTTTACTGTCGCTCCCCATCTCCCCCGCAGGGAGAGGGGGACTGGCCTCAGCTAGCCTGGCTGATCCCAGGCCAGTTCCGCTGGAATCGCCTTATATAAACGAATTAGAAACAAATGTTTTCTTTCATGAGGACGTAATCAAGCGAGGGCCTCAACCTCTGTCCCAGCTGCAGCCAGCAAGTCAAGATGACCTTTGTTTCAGAGCATCTGGCATTAAAAACGCACACGGATTTTACGGCGATCTCGGCAGAGCATGAGGAAATTTGCCAATATTGGAGCAAATCAGCACCTGTCCCCCATTTAAATCTCCCTTGCCTACACACACACACACACACACACACACGACAACAGTCTGTTTCAAATTAGCACACAGAGAGAGGATGATGGTGCAGTGGGGGGGGCTGAAGTCCTGTATGAGAAAACTCTAAACATCCTGTCCTAGCCCTGTACCCGCCCCCCTCCCACACCCCCACTGCTCTCCCACAACAGCCGGTTGGAGCCCAGCCCACTCGTCAGCTCAGCCTGCCCCTCTCCGAATCCAGCAACGAACAAACAGACACGATCCAGAAACATAATGCCTCCTGCCAGCGTGGAGGCATAATAGCAACAACTGCCCAAGAACATAAGTGCATATCATTTTGGCACTCAGAGCATCATAAATACAGGACAATAATAATAACAATAACAAGAGCTACCAACTAGTGGTTGTCTGCCTCCACCGACCAGCCAAGTTGCGGTCTACGTCCATGTCCGTCCAAACTCATATAATATCCATAGTGAGGACTTCAACAGAATTTATCAAAAGGTATTCAATGCATTTTTTTGGCAAGATGAAAGTTTTCACTACACTGACATGCATCATTCGAGCAAATAGTTTCCAAAGATTAACTGCTGTCTTCACTCAGACACTGTTTTTACACTGGAATAAGGAGGATAAATAGACAGGTTTGTCACTTGGCGCAACGACAATCACCTCATGCTCAGTTTTCGGAAACCCAACTAGAAGGCAGAGTTTGTGAGAAAACTAAGCTGGCTTGACAAAGCCAAACAGTCATCATTTTAATCATGCTAACACTCCAAACAACCAAATCCCCAACTCTCTACAACAATGGTTCAATAGTTACAAAGGGTAAAAGCTAAGCCAATCAGCAAAGGTGTGGGACTTCATCAATTCAAATGAGGTCCTTTCCAGAGTCCAAAAACCCAACTCCCTACTCCCTATGATACACACATCAATAATTGCAAAGGAAAAAATCCAAGCAAATCAGGAAAGGGGGCGGGGCTTTGTAGATCAATATGTTATGCTGCATTCATGTGGTGTCGGGATATTCAGAAAAACGACTTTCCAAATAGGGAAAATTCACATGAACACCCCCTCATGTCGGAAAAACATTTTGGTACACGAATTGCCGACTTGACTTGATATTGACGTCACATTCACTGAAAAATGGCGGCTGAAAACCAGTGTGTAGTTTACTTTTTTAGCAAATACGGACTTTTTTCTGATTAAAATACATATGGATGAAATTAATCATATTTCATGGCTCACCTGATCCATTTCGGTTGTTCTTCAGTGTCACGAAAAAACTGGAAACAGCTGTCAGTGTTTTCTTTAAATGCTCTGAGCATTAAAATACAACTCAGCTTCTTTGCAACATCCATGTTTTCCCCACATTACGACTTCAAAGCACATGAACACAACAAAGTCGGAAGAACGACTTGCCGACTTGAACTCCGACCTTCCAACATCACATGAATGCAGCATTACCCCATCCTATGTCCACATGCCTTAATTCCTATGATGATTGGTTCAACTGTTATCAAGGATGAAACATCAGCCAATCAGGTAAAGGACAGGGCTAAATCAATTCACACCTGATCCCGTCCTGAGTCCAAAAACCCAATCCGCGACTCTCATCGACAAATGTTTGAATAGTTAAGGTTACATGCATACTGTTAAATCACTTTGAAACAAGGTAGCTCTGGGTGTTGATATTGATTTGTTACGTCAGACAACCACCTGGCAGCAGGATTCGTGATTACAAGAAGTACAATATGCAACCATGCTAGTGTTAAGATTATTTTAATCTATTTTGCCAAGTTATAATAAATCCTGACGTTTACCTTAAACACTGGTGAGTCTTGGATTTAGCGAGTAAGATGTATGTTATTTCCATCTGTAAAAGAGCGAAGGCAAACTGGCTATCTTCGTATTTTCAGCTGAATTGGCAAAGTCCGGCCCAACATCTATGGATATCCGTGGCTGAGTAAGTGAGTGAGTGATTGAGTGACTGATAAAGCTACACCATTGGTTGGCCAGCCGAGAGAACTTTTCTCATTGGCCGTTACTCTTCCAAACTGATTTGGCACAGACGGTTTCTATTACATTATCAGGGGGCATTGACAGCAGATCCAATCAAATCCATTTTAACAACCATTTTTACGAAGCCCAATACAGAAAATCCACTGAACAATTAAAATCCAGGAATTAATATTACAGACCATACCACTGACTATCCCTCAAACAAACTGCCCACAATTTTGCACGCAGCCCAAAAACGGTCCGGCCACGTACTAAGTTTCGACCTAGTCTTCTTGATTAACAAGCTCCTGAAAATTTTCTAGTGATGAGGCGACAGAACAGCATCCTTCTGAGGAAAATGCATGAATTCAAAAGAAAAGTAAAATCGACCTTCATCCTCCTCAAGACTTCATGAGCACCGCAAAACCTTCTAAAAACCTTCACAAATACAAACAGTACTTCTCCTTCCGATCCCCTCATCCAGGAAGATACAAACCTTGGGGACGTCCACAGCCACCTCCCGCATGGCGCTGGGTTTGACCTCCATCATGGCTTGCTGGAGGTCCTGGAAGGTTACAGTCACAGCACCCATGGCCTGCTGGTCCGATAGAGAGGAGTCTGCGGACAGCACCCTCCTCAGTGCGTGAAGCCCTGCGCAAGGACATAAAAAGTTTAACTTCAGTTGTGTCGGTTCCTCTCACTGTACAGGACCCCAGGAGCCATTCACCATCCCCATCTGCCTGCAAAAGAGAACCTTCTGCACGGCTCTGACTTTTTCGCTGCTTTGAGCGTGGCGGCTGTGGCCATGGTGAAAATGAGCCAAACGCACAGCACGAGAACCAAAAATACAACCACAAAAGTACAACCAGATTGTGTAGAATCACCAAGTTCACTGCAGGACATGCCCGTTGCGTGTGACAAAATTATTTGCAACATTAATCCCTACCAGACTTAAAAAGAGAGAGTAATGTCTAAGAAACCTTCTGGAATATCTTGAAGAAGCGACTAAGACTTTTAATTAGACCAGGGCTCATGATATTTTTGGATATTGAAAAAGCATCTGAAATTGGTAACACATAAGACTCATCCATAAAAAATTGCATTCCGGAAGATTTGTGAAATATGCAGAATAGTACTTGAGGGGATCTTGTGCAAGCATATTTTGGCAACTGGAGACCACCTCTCATCCTCATTTAACCCCTTCGCGCAGAATAGAAAATTTTGCCAATTTTTCCTGCTGTGCATGAGCCTATTTAAGCTTTAGAACTCAGGATTTGTGTCACAGAGATTTCTGAAAATTATTCAAGTTAAGCTAGACATTTGGAAATTCAATTACAGAATTGTTTAGGAATTAAATTTTGGAATTTACGGACGCCGGCGTCTACATCTGCAGAAAGGGGTTTTAAGTAAATGGCATTAAATGCAGTATAAGGTGGTCTGGATGAGTCATGACACAAACGAGGTCTGAGATACGAAACGTGCATGACAAAACCTTTATGCGTTCACACCACACACCCCCTATGTGCTGTCCAACCCAATGTTACAAAAACGCTTTTATTTCAGGGTACAAAACTACCAAACAGGGCAAAGGCACGTTCTTTTCTGTTTGCCAAGGCACAATAATACAGACCAGAGTGTCATTTCTTGGAAGAACTGGCCAGTTTATGTGGCAAACTGGGGGATTCCGAGATAAGCCTTGATTAATTTCTCTAGTTCTTAGGTCAGCTGAGCATTAAGTACACTTTAATGATTATAACAATGGCGAGCAGTGTTTGGCTGCAATGCCAGGGGTCGGCTTTATATAATGTTACTATAGCTATCTCCATCCAGGCACACAAAACCAAACAGCGCCCACAAACTATGCAAAATATCATTCATGATATACAGAAAATCTGATCTGTACATTATTCACAAATAAAATCAGCAAAGTACACACAGTCAGTGTCCTACACCCTCTGCCCGGCACCGCTCATTCTGGCCAGCTAAAACAAAGGAGATTTCCAGAACTCTGGCTTACGTTAAACCCACCTCTTCCAGGTGGCCAAGGCCATGGCAGGCAAGCAGAATTTGCCACCAGACAAGCCTGTATTCTGTTTATACAGTTCAGGATCCTGCAGACTCTTTTTTGTCTGCTTCTTTTACCCCCTTAAATGCAATTAATGTTGTGGAACAAAGTTGACGTGGTCCTGCACAGAACGCATCCTGCACCTGAGATCCTATAAAACACAAAAAGGGCCAAGTATAGGGTTTGATACCTTTTTTCTTACAATAAATGAAATCATTTAAAAACTGTGTTTCTTGTTTACTATGGTTATCTGTGACTATTATAAAATCAGTTTGATTATCTGAAATATTAAATTGTGACAAATACACAAAAATAAAATAAATTGGGGAAGGGGGGAAAATACCGTTCCACTGCACTATATATACACATGGTTTAAAGCCAAAATTTTACATCTTGTGCGTCCCAAGCATACATTTACAAATAAGTTTTTTGTGTTCAGAAGTGCCAAGCTGATATTGAGCACCGTGGTTTTTACATTTTGAATGAACATCAACACCCTCCAAGTTAAGTGACGGGACAGAAAAAAAAAATCTATAAAGCAGCATGCCAAGCAAGAACACTTATCAGAATATTGGAAAGGCTGACGTCGCAATGGCCTCTACTAAACATGAACCAGTTTTGGCGGTACACCATAATAAACAAAACATTCATCAACCAGTGGGCTTCCAGACGACTCTTTGTACCTGTATTTACAACAGCAAACAACTAGTCTGAGTTGAAACATTGCGTTTGTAGCGGCGACTTCAAAACACAAGCTGCAATCAGGTGGAGGTAAGGATAGGGCTTACGGGGTGCGCACCAAACATTTCTGGACTTTATAAACAGAACAGCTGAATAATCTTCGTTGGCTGATCCCACAGTAGTTCTGTTATTTTAAGCAAACTATTACACATCAGCCTTAAGCCCTTTCACACCGGACGCGAAACAAATTTTTCGCACGACAGATTACATTCAAAGTCAATGCAAAGACGCGAATACACGCTTGTATTCGCGTCTTTGCATTGACTTTGAATGTAATCTGTCGTTGAAAAATTTGTTTCGCGTCCGGTGTGAAAGCAGCGTTAACCAGGGTACACAGGAAAGGAGCAACACTGTATGTGAGGAAGTCTTTGTAAACAACATCTAGCAGTTTTGTCCAACTTATATTAGTCACATCACTCCAGCCAGAATTTATATCGAATTCAATGCCAATACTTAGTAAATCTTCAGTAAATGGGCTACCTTAGCAGTTGGCCCAACCTTATGCAGACTCCAGATGAACAATCACTTAAACAACCTGCAACTAGTAAACCACAACTCTCTTAGAGGTAGTTAGCAACTGTTATTTTCTTTTCTTGTGGCTTTGGACATTGAAATTCAGATCTGGTCTACTCATAATCTCAGTCAACTCACACAAAGGGAAAAACTAACTAAACTGTGAAAAATAGCACAAAGTAATCATTAAACTCAGAGGCCATTTTATTGGGTATATCTCCTCACTAATCCAAAATGTAAACCAGCCAATCAAAATCTATCTAATCCCTCAATCATGTGGCAGCAACTGCATGCATAAAAGCAGGCAGACATTTTCGAGAGGGTCAGCTGTTGTTCAGACTAAACATCAGAAATGGGAAGAAATGTGACTGGAGCGATTTTGACAGTCAGATCATTGTTAAAGCCAGATGGGGTGGTCTGAGTGCGCTGGACTCCTGGTGCTTTCATGCACAACAGCGTCTAAAATACACAGAGAATGATTCAAAAAAATAACATACGGTGCACTGTAGTTCTGCAGATGAAACATGGATCATAATCTCAAAAAAGAATGTTTCCAGCACCTTGTTTAACCCATGTCATGAGGAATTCCATCTATTCTGGGGGCAAAGGGCGGGTGGGGGGAGGAGTCCAAACAAGTATTAGAAATGTAGCCACTGAGGGTTCATGTATTGTTAAACATCTCAGCCTTTCCTCACTGAATACAACTAAAATTTTTTCCAAATAATTGGTAACCATTCACGTTTCTGTCATGTACCGAGTCTCTTCTTAATTTTCACAGGAAGCAGGTTCTCCTCCTGGAATGATTTCAAATGCGCCTAAAAATTATGCACAGTACTGTATTCCAGGGCAGGTACGGTGGCTGCTGGGTTCCTATCCCAGATTACCTCAGATTAAAATCCTGGCGACAATGAAATCATAAAAGCTGGGACACCGAGTGACTCTGAGGATTTAGGTTCTGAAATGGGACGTTGCTACTCTCCAATAAAACGCTCAATATAAATCGCTTCTGAAAATGTAAACCGTGCAAAATAACCAAAGGTGGCATAAAGTTATTAATAAATGTAATAAAATAGCATAGAAATGGCATATTTGTATATTCATGTCTACAAGTGTCCCAGCACTGTTAGGACACATCCCTGAAGAGAAGATATTTAGTGTATTTTGGCTCCAGCACCGACCGGAATCTCCTGTTTGTCTTGGTTGAGGCTTTAAAAGGGACAGGGCGCTTCCACAAACACGGCTGTAAATCTTGGTCCCCGAGAGCCCATCCACGGGAACACAGCTGGAAATGCGATATGCTGTATCCCCCCCCACCCCCAAAGACCACCCAAGAATCCTGCCCAGCTGTGATTCACGAAGCGCCAATCGGTATCACTCCAATCCATGTAGCGGATGAATAATCTGCTCTGAGGTGAGTCGCAATCGAACCAAACTCCTCCGCAGTCCTGCGCAGTTCTCGCCCGCCAAGCCACTATGCCACTCTACGCGGCATTCCAGCAAACTGCGCCAGACTGCGAAACAGTCCTGTTCACTGCACCAGCCCAATTTACACTGCTCCAAACCGCACCATACTGTGCAACAGTCCAGTAAACAGCGCCAAGCCCAGTCACTGTCCCACAATGCACAGTGCTCCCGCAAACTGGAGAAGTCTTTAACACCGCGCCTTCGAAAATCACATTGTGCCAAACTGCACAACTTTCCAGTACACTGTACTGAGGTTAGGCACGTTGTGCCAAATGGCACCAAGCTGAGTCACACTGAACAGAAATCCTGTAATCCGCACCAAACTGCGTAAAAATTCCAACAAATTGCGCCAAACTGAAAAACAGAGCCAAACGGCACGAAACTGCTCCAAGTTACGCCACATCGACACAAACTACACCGCCAGTGCAGCCATACATCCCCCCACTGCTCGAATCCCTCAGACAAAAATTTGAACAAAACTCACAATGTGCCTATTATCAGGCAAATGGTGGGAACAATTAAGTAAAAATAATTACGTGACTGTGGTATCGTTAAAAACATGATGCCGCACAAAGTGATACCCCATGTTGGGTATGTAATATGGAAAGTACAATGAGAGGCATTTAATTGAACATAGAAATATTATGAAATAGCAGACGTAATGCATGAAGTACCCTCAGGTTCAAAACAACCAAATTGCATTAAGGCTTAATTAAGTTCAATGTTAGAAGTCTTTACTTTTCATTTTCATGTATTTTCTGAGAAAATTAACCGCAACTAAATAAACTGATATTTTTGATGATGACTACTACATTGTAAAGAGTTCTTCTTAACAACAGAAAATCCAAGTGAAATCAAATCTAAACTGCATTCTGTCAGTCCACTCAGCAGCGCACGCCACTGCTCTAAACAGCTTGTCCATCAACGCTTCAAACTCCACTGATGTTAGCATGATTACCACATCATAACAAATGACATTCAAATTAACCTTTATTTTGAAAGAATCTATAAAGAACTCTCCAATTATTTGCATGTATAAATTAGATATTAGGAGGGCGAATAACTCTAGGTCAAAAGATTGCAGAACTCTGAACAAGAGCAGCGTGAGGCATGGCATATGTTCTTGACGCGGCAGTTGAAGACCCTGTACAGAGACTGAGTGTATATGTTCCGGAGTGGGCACAGCAAGAAGCATTGGCAACACCCCACTGTACTCGGCTGACAGACACTTCGCTTGATGAAAAATCGATGCACATCCATTCTCAAACGTAACCGTCCTCTTCACACCCTCAACACACAGAGCAAATTTGAATTTGATCAGATTATTCCCTCTCCTTTGAATCAACAAAGAACAAAAACCAAATTCAAAATGGCTACCGTGACAGCCATCATTGAAAATACCAGCACACCCATCTTCAGATGGGTCCTTCCCCGACCCAGCCCCAGTACACATGGCAAATTCAAATTTGATCAGATCGTCCATTCTCCTCGAGTGACGGAAACCAAAATAACGAAGGTCGCTGCAATAGCCTACTTTCACATGGCATTTTTGAAAGGAACCTTCATCAACCCACCATCAACGGACCTAGGAAATTTGAATTATGAGCAGATCAACCCTTCTCCACAAAAAATTGATGAAAACCGAATTTAAGATGGCTGTCGTGGCAGCCGCAGCGGCCCCCTTTTCTAAAGGAACCCTCTCACCATCAACGCATACTCCAAATTTGAATTTGAATAGATGATTTGTTCTCCTCGAAATAGACGGTGAACAAAATGGCGGCAATCGCAGTGTGCCCGCTTTCGAGAGGAACCTTCCTCTATCGGTCAAAAAGTGCAAAATCGTGTCAAACTCAATCAGTTTTTAGCCTCGATGTATCTACATTTGAGGCGACAGTAGATGACGCTCACCTGCTTCCTTACAGACGGAGGCCAGATCGGCCCCCACGCAGCCATGCGCAGCATCGGCGAGAGACACTAGCTGTTCTGGGGTCAGCTCGCAGGGCATGGCGCTCAGCTGTTTGCGCAGGATATCGGCCCGCCCCGCCGCGCTGGGCACACCCACCTCCAGCTCCTTATCGAAGCGGCCAGGTCGCCGCAGTGCGGGGTCCAGGGCATGGGGCCGGTTCGTGGCCCCCAGCACGAGCAGCTGCCCGCTGTGGCCCTCCTGAGGAAGATCGGAGGGACAAATCTTTGAGCTGGGTCTGACGTTAAGACAACCGACACAATAACACCACATTCCCCTACTATAGCATCATGAATTCGCAACTTCACGTAACGCAAATTTGGCAGAGCTCAGTGATATCATAGTCAAACCAGTTGGGAGAACAAGATTAAAATTCAATCAGTGAGGACACACCGGTGAGGTCTCAGTTCAGTTCATGCTCACTGGTGGCCGAACACATGCAACGAGACTTTCATTCATTCATTTAGATATTAATTCACAGCAGCCACTTCCTTGAAACTTTGATTCAAAAACAAATCAAGGCATTTAAATAAATGTGCAAGCAGCTATTATACCAATATTAATGTTTCGACTTAATTTTCAATTGTGGACCATCACCGCATATATTTACTTTTTACAAAAGATAAACAACATGTGTCACTCGAAAAGTGGTAAGTTCTGCACCCTTGGGACACTGGCAAGACCGAGAAGTTTAGTGCTTGATTTCACATTTTTGCATTTTATTGTATTTTAGATTTGTATTGCGCATTCATGTAATGTACGCACAATAAAATATATCATCAATATAAAATAAATTAGCAGTTTTATCTGTGCCTTTAACAAATTTAAGCAAGTTTTTATCGTCAACTTGGATTTTACCAAGTCATTCTTCTAGTCATTGTGTCTTCAACTCAAACATGATCCTAAAACATTTTTATCACCCCGTCTACATGCACTTATGTACTTACCTACACACACACACAAACACGCAAGTATGTGAGCATGTTCGTGTGTGTGTGTGTGTGTGTCTGAGTGTGAGTGTGCGTGTGTGCGTGTCTGTGTGTCGGTGTGTGTGTGTGTGTGTGTGTGTGTGTGTGTGTGTCTGTGTGCGTGTGTGTGTGTGTCTGTGTGTCGGTGTGTGTGTGTGTGTGTGTGTGTGTGTGTGTCTGTGTGTCTGTGTGGTCTCTGTGGCAGTGCGTAATTCCTCACTACAAGTGGGCTGAGCACAAATGAATCACTAGGCTGGCCCCACGTCAGTAAGCACTGTCATCAAATTCCCTAAAAGCCAATCACATATCCGCAAAGCCCACACCAGGAAGCGCAACACATTCCCAGCAAAGCAACCAATCGGAAGCACATAAACCTTAAGAGGTCTCCTCCGAGGTCACCTGCCTGGAGGGCAATAAGGAAGCCGCCACCCATTTCCTGTTCGACCCAGCACACATATCAACCCAACAAACAGCGTCAATGATCGGATACAGCGCCCTCCACTAATACTGGCACCCTTGGTGATTAGTAGCTAAAAAGACTGCGAAAAAAAAATGTTTTTGCTGTCAATCCTCCCGATCATCATAAATTCTGAATCGATTGACATCGTTTGAAAATGTCCTCACTTCCAAATAATGTCCCCACTCAGCATGAAAATGAACTTTTTTTGGCTCTCACTTTGTAGCATGTGCAAGAACACGCACACAGACACATACACATGTACGCACGCACGCACGCACGCACTAAAAGGTACTCACGGAGCCAATCCCGTCCATGAGGGTGAGCAGCGAGGCAACCACGCGTTTCTCGACCTCATTCTGCGCCCCCTCCCTCTTTGGACAAAGTGCATCCAGCTCGTCGATGAAGATTATGGCCGGCCACCTGCCGGAGCAAACGCACCCACCCCGAAACGGTCAGGAGACACAAACACCAGAATAACCACCCCAAGACTCCCAGGGAACATATCACCACCCCCCTCCAAAAAAAAAAAAAAAAATAAATAAATAAAACTGTTAGGGGTCACACAGAGGCACCCTCTCTACTAACTAATATCCGAACACATCTCCACTGCTGTCGGACTATAAAATACCAAAACAGGGCGAGAGAAAGCTCCACGCGCAGGGCCTACCTTTGAGCCGCCTCTGCAAAAATCTGCCGCAGCCGAGCCTCAGTCTCTCCATAAAACCTAGAAGAAACAAGCATGAGATACTCAGATCCCGCGCCACAGTTTCGGCATTCTGGCCTGGAAACAAAATGTGACGGAGGCCTGGACAGGTGGACGTGCGGAGGCATGAAAAGGCATATCTGCAGTATTAGATGCATCTGTATATTAAATTTTGAGGAACAATGTTGAACGATTCAGGATTTCTGGCCTAGAAAAGTAGTGTGACAGACGGACACACAGACAGACAAACACACGGACATGCGGAAGGACAGCACTAATTCCTATATCCCCCTTCCACTCTGGCGGGGTAAGAACCTACACTAAATCAAGTTATTCAGTAACAAGCATGAAATACTCAGATGCCCCCCCATGGGACGGCTGATATCTGGCCTGGAAATAAAACTTGATGAAGGGACGGACTGACGGACGGAAAGACAAAGAGAAGGATGGACTGAAGTATGAAACGGCACATGTATACAATGAGATGTATCCATACGTAAAATTTAGTTGAGAGACAAGGAACAATTTACGAATTCTGGCCTTAATAAGAACCGATAGCCGATATCTGGCCTGAAAATAAAACTTAGCGGAGGAACGGACAGACGGACAGGAGGAAGGACAGATGTGTGAAAAGGCTTATTTACACAATAAGATATATACATGCATAAAATTTTGTTGAGAAATATTGGACGGTTTTGGAGTTCTGGCCCGGAAAAGAAGAGTGACGGACAGACTGGGGGACGGATGGACGGATAGATGGAAGGACACTCATTCTTATATCCCCCTTGCACTTTGTGGCATGGGGTAATAAGAATACGCGCTGCAAATTGTCATGTTTATGTTTAGTACATAACAACAAAAGGTGGGCAGCACTGCAGCCACGAAACTGCTTCCTCACTTGCTCATGATCTCTGGTCCATTGATCACAGTCATGTGAGCTCCAATCTCATTGGCTATCGCCCGGGCGATCATCGTCTTCCCAGTCCCAGGAGGGCCGAACAGGAGGACTCCCCTGGGGGATGGGATTCCTGAGAAAGAGACCCATGTAAAGACGGTCTGTGGTCTGTACCTGCTGGGCTCAAACACTACCCTGCCAGTAGTGGTCTGTACCTGCTGGGCCCAAACACTACCCTGACAGTCTGTGGTCTGTACCTGTCGGGCCCAAACACTGCCCTGACAGTCTGTGGTCTGTACCTGTCGGGCCCAAACATTGCCCTGACAGTCTGTGGTCTGTACCTGCTGGGCCCAAACACTGCCCTGACGGTCTGTGGTCTGTACCTGCTGGGCCCAAACACTGCCCTGACGGTCTGTGGTCTGTACCTGCTGGGCCCAAACACTGCCCTGACAGTCTGTGGTCTGTACCTGTCGGGCCCAAACATTGCCCTGACAGTCTGTGGTCTGTACCTGCTGGGCCCAAACACTGCCCTGACGGTCTGTGGTCTGTACCTGCTGGGCCCAAACATTGCCCTGACAGTCTGTGGTCTGTACCTGCTGGGCCCAAACGCTGCCCTGACGGTCTGTGGTCTGTACCTGCTGGGCCCAAACACTGCCCTGACAGTCTGTGGTCTGTACCTGCTGGGCCCAAACACTGCCCTAACAGTCTGTGGTCTGTACCTGTCGGGCCCAAACATTGCCCTGACAGTCTGTGGTCTGTACCTGCTGGGCCCAAACACTGCCCTGACGGTCTGTGGTCTGTACCTGCTGGGCCCAAACACTGCCCTGACAGTCTGTGGTCTGTACCTGTCGGGCCCAAACATTGCCCTGACAGTCTGTGGTCTATACCTGCTGGGCCCAAACACTGCCCTGACAATCTGTGGTCTGTACCTGCTGGGCCCAAACACTGCCATGACAGTCTGTGGTCTGTACCTGTCGGGCCCAAACGCTGCCCCGACAGTCTGTGGTCTGTACCTGCTGGGCCCAAACACTGCCCTGATGGTCTGTGGTCTGTACCTGCTGGGCCCAAACGCTGCCCTGACAGTCTGTGGTCTGTACCTGCTGGGCCCAAACGCTGCCCTGACGGTCTGTGGTCTGTACCTGCTGGGCCCAAACGCTGCCCTGATGGTCTGTGGTCTGTACCTGCTGGGCCCAAACACTGCCCTGACAGTCTGTGGTCTGTACCTGCTGGGCCCAAACACTGCCCTGACAGTTTGTGGTCTGTACCTGCTGGACCCAAACACTGCCCTGGGGTCAGGATTAACTCAATTTAATCATCTTTTCTATTCAGACTCTGTACTATTTCTCCATTAGTCAGAAATGTTGAGTTATATGTACAACAAACGTACAGCCACCCCTGCCAAACTCAAATTAGCTATGGAGGTCAGAAACGGGGACAAACTGATGCACGTTTACACGCTTACATTCACACACACACACACACACACACACACACACATATGCACACTTGTTTTTCTATCCCTGTGGAGGCCAAAACATTATTTTTACTCAAAAATCCTTTTTCCATTCCCCGAGCCATACCCCAAACCCTGACCCAATTCTTAACCCTAACCTACAAGCCTCCCAAAACAGCCAAACTTTTGACCTTAATTTATAGCCTAACCTAATCCTGGAGCCTAATAGATAACCTTAAAACTAGACCTAGACCTAAACCATAATTCTAACAGCAACTCAAGACCGAAACCTAGCCATAAGCCCAGAATTAAGCTTTTTCTAAGTGTCGACCCGAAAAAGGTCCCCAAAGTGGTTGTTTTTTTCAGACTTTACCATCCTTGTGGGGTGTTTTGGTTCCCATCAGTATACAAAAACCTGCCCACGCACACACACACACACAGAGAAAATCCATAGGAGCTTGTACCATATCTCCTGAAGAGTTCGGGGTGTTTGAGTGGAAGTTCGATGGTCTCTCTGATCGCCCCGAGCTGCGCATCGAGGCCACCGATCATCGCGAATGTGACCCTGGACGAACTCTCCACTGACTCTGCCTCCCCGACTTCACCTCCCTTCCCGACCAAAGTCACCTTAGTCAGTGGGCGGACACTGTAAAACGTGCCGTCGCTCGAGACACCACCAGGGGGCGCAACAGCTGGGATGCCAGCGATCTGCTCCTCGTCCCCAGTGTTCCGGGCGTCCGGGCAGCTGGGGTGTGGCGGCTCCACAGGAGGGTGTGTGCAGGACTCAGGTGAGAACGCAGGCGTAGCGGCGAGGTCTCTGGTCTTACAGGGGGTGCTGGCTGCAGGGGTCCCGTGTTCTTTATCGATGTAAAGAGCGTCGAGCTGCTGACAGAGGGACACGTCTGCTGATGTGGCATCGAGGGCGGACGCGTCGGACGGTTCGGCCTCGGACTTGTTCGCGGGGGGCTCGTGCCTCTCCAGGGTGGCCCCATCGACCCCCTTCACCCTCTCCACCCTCAGGTTACAGGGACGCCCGTAAAAGGACAGGGAGAGGACATTCCCAGGGAGGACAACTTTCCCATCTGAAACATGGCGCAGCCCGAGTCACAGTTTGTTTAGATAGTCAGACAATTAAATTATGTGAAATTATACACAATGCACAAACTCACCCAGAGACCGGATAACAAAATCAATGAACTCTTCCATGTTGAGTGTGTCATCCTTCCCTCTGTAATCATAAATAAATATTTGTGCTCGCAGCAAACACAAGAGGCAAATTCCAGTTCAGAGGTCAGTCCCAATTCATTGATTTTGTTAATTAGCACAGCATCTTAGGGCAGGAGGTAGGACTACTAAGTGAAATTTGGTGGCTGAGTTAAGTTAATTGTGGTATGCTGGCCTTAAAGGCCTTATAGCAATCAAATCTCTGTACTCAGTTGCTCATTTCATCTGTTACACAAGAAGTGAAAGTATACTTCAGTTCATGGAAGTAAATTATCCACCAAAAAATATAACATTAGCACATTCATAAAAGGATGGAGTGACACAGTGTGTTGTTTGCACAATGCAGAGATAGTTGCAGAAAATCCAGCTTTGCTATGATGTAAACGAGGATCATAAATTGAAACTTAATCAAAGGCCGTTTGTTTTGATCAACTTAATGCTACCCTGGTGAACAAAATGACACATTTCTTCAAAAATATGAGTCTAGGTGAAAGAGATAAGAACAGATTATTACTGAACTTAGTGCAAAAACACACAACTACGTTTAAAATTTTCTTGTACCAAAAGAATAGTTGTGAGCGACAAGATCCTCTGAAATTACATTCTAATAGAGACTTTGAACCATTGTGACAGTTTACAAAATCAAGAAAAGATATTGTGACCTTTTAGCGACTGCTTCTGTGCAGAAAAAACAGCCACAATCCCCTCAGTATAAAAACCTCGCATAAATTTGGTTTCACCACACAGCCGAAGATCAAGAGTAGGTTCGTCGTTCTACCAACAGAGGGCAGCATAATGATTCGGCAGAGGACCCAAGGGAAACTCTGATCCCGCTCCGGAGCAGAAAAAAAAGCGTAACACAGCCCATTTCACCGAGGATTACTAACCTGGGGTGCGTTTAGCAACTTACATAGTTCGTCCAATCACAGCAAGTGGGTCCAACTCTGTTAGTTAGCATACGTGATTTTGGGAAATGCACCCCTGTGTTGAGTCATTTTTCATCATTAACCCTGACTCCAAAAATACAAATAATTTATCGGCAGTTAAACACACAGCCTCCCCCAATCCACCACATGGGACACGTGCCATTTACTTACTCACCGACAACTAAGTACAATTTACAGTCTCTAATTAGGCTGGCGTGCAGGTCTTAGGACTCAGTGGGAAAACTGGAGTTCCTTGAAGAAACCCCAATCAAAGACCATTTTTTGACAAATCCTGTAGCAATTTAATGTGGGAGCAGCTTCACTAATTTAGCTAAAGTTAACAATTACTTACTCAGTCACGTGACACCACTCCTTCCATTCAACTGCGATAAAACAGTCGAGGTGGATGGAATCAAAGTCTGAGTTTAAGAGAGCTCATCCTTTCCATTCCCTTCCCTCCCAGCCATTACAGTGCCAGGTGTTGGGCAGTACCTACCTGAGGGACAGTTGCAGCTCCTCCACTTGCAGGACAGGTCCAGTCAAAGGCTGAACTGTGATCATGTCCCCTGACTTCACATTCAGATTGCGCTGGGTTACCTTCTGCAGACCCACTCGCCCCCCAGGAATAGCAGCGACAGGCCAGGCCATGCACACCTACCACACAAGATCATAGGCAAACATAATAACAACAGTAGAGAAACAACCATAATGCAAGGTTCCTACTATCACGATTCGCGGCACGATTGAAATCGTGGTCTTAATCGTGGAGTAATCGTGGTGATCCTATCAGATCTTATCAGATCTTGAGGTCAGTCGTGGCAATTGTGTTGATCGTAGAAAAGTTTTGGACGGTTCAAAAATTTCCTACGATCAACAGGATTAATTGTCAATCGTGATCATCGCATCACCTCGTATCCAAACCTGAAATTTCAGAGAAGTTCCACGATCAGCTACGAATGGCCAATCGCGGCGTTCGTAACGGAGCGCACAACAGTGGGAACTAAGCGTAAGGTTCCGTAAAACTTGACGGGGACAAAGGTTTGATAGTGGTTTTGGGTTGCCTGAAGGACACTAAACAAATGTGTCTGGGGTAATCCTCACAAAAATGTCACCAATTATTGGCACGGGTAAAATGGGGTGAACAAGGGTCAAAATTAGAAAATCTCTCAATCTTGTTGAAATGTAAACACATTGCCCATCTAATAATGCAGATATATACCTGTAGTTTGCCCAATCTCTGACATTCCGTAAAAGTCACTATGACCGCAAACAAGGAAGGTCAACGCACTTTTGGTCAAAAGTCAAATTTACCAACAACGTTAAGATTGCCCCATTTGAATGAATTTGGTGTCTAATTGTTCGATTTCTGATATGACAAATTCAACTAAGCAACGTTTCGAAAACAAGATTGCAGTCTTAACCTTAAAATTTCATATTTTATTTGTGTTGACACGCAATTATTTATTTAGAGTAATCATACATTTGAAATAAATATAGTTACTTATATATTTGAAATACCTCCTCTCTGTAACACAGGCATGAGATTCAGGTGACTCAATTGCACGATGTATGGTAACTGCATATTAAGCCCTATATTCAAAGTCGTGAAAAGATTGCTTGAAGTGTATGGCAGGCACTACTGGCTCTCACTGACAGACTGTGAGTGCGAGCCACAGGATGCTGGCTGTTATTGGCCACTGGTGTCAGTAATGACACAGAATTTAATGAAAGTTGCCCATAGCTCCTTTTAATAAGCTCAAGTTCAGTAAATTCACCACAGTGTCTGGACAAACCTCCTGCTGGCCACCAAGACTCGTAAGCAGGACAGGTCGTCCAATGGAGACATCTGCAGCCTTCATGGAGCCCAGACACAGCTGGACAAGAAATCTTCTGCATCTCTTAGGAACCTTCTCGTCTACTGCGATTTAAAAGAAACATCAGTGAATAATTAGGCAATGCATTACATATTTTATTCAGGCCCTCATTCAAGTGCTCTGTGAGTAAATGACTGAGTTGTCAGACAGATGCATACCACACCAAAATGACAGAATACTCAATCTTGAAAAAAGTCAAAATTATGTCCTATGAATTTGTCGTGGAGTGATGGAGGTCAGTCTACAAGTGTGAACAATATTCAAAGGCAAAACGGGAGCATGTGCACCCTTGTGTGAAGAATAAAATCATACTGTATAAGAAATTTCATATTTGTGGGATGGGTGACACCACAATTGCGCATGCGCAATTGTTACATCAATGGACAGTACACCGCATGTTTCTTGGTTATTTGAGGTCTCTTAGTGAATCAGACGTACACGATGTATGTGACACCGAGAAACAGCACGAAGATTGTGACTTTGCACAGACACACAAGCAAATCACAAAAGGACACATCAAGCACAGTTGGAGCCAGTTTTTCAGTCATAAAGCTGAGGTGGTCATATAATATATTGGTATGCGTACATAAATATGATTAATAATATAATTATTGTTGAAATTCCATTATTTCCATCCATTATTTAGTACCTTTTTCGCAGCTTGTTTCATTTAATTTGCACAAGGGTGTATGGAGCAGGGACTATTTGAAAAGTGCATTGTACAGTCTTTATATAAGACATTGTTATAGAAGTCTACCTTTATCAAAGTAATCAGTTGCAATGAAAGTAGCAGTAGCTGGTCGGTCTGTATGGGAGAATCCAGGAGAGTCAAAAGAACAGTCCATTGAATCGTTGCTGTTCACATCTTCGTTCGGCCTCCTGGATTTTCCCTTATTTTTCTTTTTCGAAGACATCGCAGCAGGCTTGCCCCTTCAGCCTTAACCCGAGATAACGTTATTTCATTCTTAACTTCACGCACGGCATGCACCTCTCCCCATGCAACTTGGTCACAAATAAACTTCCGGGTTACAGTTCATTAGAGCCCACCCTTTACCGTAATGACTGGAGGTCAATGCTTTCACTGAGAATCCCGATTTTACTTTATAATTCTGATTCAAATTATCGTCCGCTCTATATACGGTGATAGTGTACTTTCAAATTTGCCTAAATTACTAACAACATGGAAAAAACTCGCATACACTTTGAGCTAGCAATAAATTCATATTCTAAAGTTTGTAAAGAAGAGAATTACGGTTTTTATGCGCCTTCTAAATCCACGCTGTTTTGTAACACAAGGATTGATATTGAGATTCCTGCATGAGAGACAACTCGGAGCTTTCTTCGTATTAACGGGTGATTGTCGCCGTGATGAATTGCAGAATGCAGTCTATCCTGAGAAAAGTCTTTGCGAAGCGAAGTGGCGAGTGGTTAACGAACAGGTCCGATAGATTATTTTCCTGTCTGAGTGCAAACTGTCAGCTTCACAGAGAAAAAGACAATGTCGCTAACAGGAATGTAATGATCGGGAAAGAGGACAGATTCGGTGGAATCACTGTGCAAATCAACAAACAAGACTTTCCTGCTGAAATGACTGAACAAGCCTTCAATATTCAACTACGAGGCAAGTTAATGGGCTGCTATTTGGTGCACGGAAATTGTGAACTAAATGTGATACAACTGTCATATATCTTTGCTTTACTATAAGCTAAGTGAGATTGGCATAATCAGTAATATTATGTCGCGTCTATTTGGGAAACTAGGGTCATAATACTAGTTGTCCAACCCATTCGATCTTATCCAGAAAGGGCCGGTGTGATTGCAGATTCCAACCAAGAAGTGATATCCCTGCCAAAAAAAATTCCAGCTTCAGGCTTCCTACGCTGTTCAAGCCGGTTAAAGCTGTGGTTTTGGCTGTTTCAGCGGGTCAACCAGCCCCTAACCAGCTGACTCCAGCTTACTCTACCAACTTAACCTCCTTCATCCAGCCGCAGAAATCAGCCTTTCTAGGTTACAATATTCTTTATACACTTTATGTGGAAAAAAAACCCCAGAAAATTTCGTGATATTCCTAACCCTTTGAAAATCAGACTGCCTTGAGAGGGCGTGCCCTCAATGGAATGAGCTCTGTTCTAATTGGCCAGTGATCAGAACCACTGTGTCAACGGAGAGCAATGACCGATTGGATAGATCAGTGTGACGTCATGACCTAATTTTCACCATGGACATGCGCCATATTGGTTGCGTGAAGACTGCGCTAGCTAAGAAGAGTTGTGTTAATTCGTACTCAACAGACGATGGTAGATAATATTAATGGCCCCTCTGTATGTCATGACAGTTGTGTGGACAGTGCATGCTTACAAGACTCAGTGAGTGAAAAATGCAGTTTTTCTCTGGCATTAATGCATTTCAGAGCAAATTTTATGACCCAATATTATTAACAGTTTCACTACATCTACAAATATAGAAATCAAATGGCAATGCATACGACAGAAGGCTAGATCTGGGAATCTGCCCATTTGAAAGAAATGGGGATCTGGTCTTGTTGGCCGCTGTCCTGCTGCACACCAGCTATCCTGCTTCCCTATTATGGAATCGGAGTGCATCGTCTCCTTATAGTTAGAACATAACCGACAATTATGCAAAAATCCCCCAGCTTCTGGAAAGTGTTCTAAATACAGGTGACTGAATAATCTACGAGCTAGCTTGCTACTGAACTACACAATAAGCATGGACAAGCTTGGACATTCATTTACAAAAAAGTGCAACATTCAGTCGCCATAAAAGTTTAACTATATTTGGAATTAAGTCTCTAACATTAAGAATGATACATAGCTAGCATCTGTATAGTACCAACCATTATGTAAAATGCCATTTACTGCTCTACTCCATTAAAAACGGACTGAATGCCATTAAAATTTGTCACTTATTCTGTCTGGATAAGTCTGGATAATGCTTCTGGTCTGCTCATCTTTTGGCTTAAGTGTAGATAATGCTTCTGGTCTGCTCATCTTTTGGCTTAAGTGTGGATAATGCTTCTGGTCTGCTCATCTTTAGCGTAGCTAGCAAATGGAGAATCCTCATTCGCCCCAATATCATCCCAACACTTTCTGATTTGGAGTTGTACGTTGTACTTGGGCTGCCAAGCACTGCGAAGACTCAAGGTGGTCATTTAAAAGGGCCACTGAGCGCAATTTAACTTCGTTGGCGCTTGTTCATTATGCAGCAATAGCTTTCTTTCAATTTGTGAACAGCATCAATAACGGTGTCATGATTCTGCATGTTTGAGTGAAGTATCGTCATACTTGACAATTTTTTCGCTTCAAAATCGTAAAATCCAAAATGGTTGGAGAAGCTTACACAGAATTTCACTGGCGTATTATCTTCAGGGTAGGTCTGAGTCATGAAGTCCTGTTTTGTGAATGCTGGTCTTATCTTTGTTTTTCCAGACTCTCTCAACCAGTGGAGGGCGGAGGGTCGCATTGCGGTATGGCTGCACGTACCCATTGCCCAGAGCCGCTTCATCGCATCCGCTTCTGAACACGGCTTCACCTTCCATCACTCGAGGCAGGACCAGTCGACTCTCTGCCTGTGGCTGGGGGAAGGTGAAAGCAGACTGCCCGGGTTTGCCACGCACCAGGTGGGAGTTGCAGGTGAGGCACCAGCTACCAGCTTGTCTACTCATGGCGTCATCAAAGATGTGGAAGCCATCTGCTTTATTTAAAGCAGTACTCAAATAAGCCATCCCCTCATGTGTTAGTTTGGTCAGCTAAGCAGGTTGTGGGCCTTGATAGTGTCCAAACTCAATTCCACAAGAATTGGGACAGTATGTGAAATGCAAATGTATGTAAAGACAGTAGTTGTAAATTCTCTTATACGTATTTACACTTGCTTGAAAGCCACACAAAGAAAAAACATTGAAAGTTTCACCTTAGCAACCGTGGTGATTTTTGTAAATATTTGCTGATTCCAAATTTGATGCCTGCACCATGTTCCAAAAAAAAAATTGGGACAGGAGAATGGGAAGACTGGAAAAATTGTGGAATTTTCAGAAAATCATAAGTTTTTAACATTCTGCAGGTAAACAGATATTAGATAACAGGTGATTCAAATATAATTGGGCGTAAAATAAACAATGAAGCGGCACAGGCTAGCAAAACAGTTCATGGTTCGCCATTTTGCCAAAATCTGCATGAACAAATAGTTCAAGAACAAAGAACTGCAATTCTCAACATACTAGGTTTGCACAGAATTTAGGGATTTCACCACTGACAGCCCATAATATTGTGAAAAGTTTCTTAACCCCTTAAACCTGAACGCCCCCAGTACCGGGGGCGGTCGTTACGCATTATAAATACAGCATGTTTCCTAATCGCAACATTGTCATGCGGCATATCCACTTTACACGAAGAAACTCTGCAAAAAGCTTATGTTGACCATTTTTACCTCAACCCAACACAATTCAAGCACCAAGCAAGTAAATAACCATGTAGCCAAACATAGTATAAAATCATATCAGCGCTGAGTCACTAGCATTTCTACTGAATTTGTGCTATGTATACAAACGCTACCTCAAATGAAAGAGGAAAGTCCACAGAATCCAACGATATGAGCCTTGTTATTTTAAACTGACACCACACTCAAAGAACAGCAGGCATACACTTTACAGTCTAAAGAAATGAGCAAAAAAAATTTTTCTTACCTTTGATAATTCATAATAAAAAACTGTTTTAGGGTAAATTTGCGCTAGCTATTGTTAGCCCAATGTGTTCGTGTTGTAACGAAACTATGCTTGTAGACAGTAATAATGAAACTGTGATTTCTGTCAGTTTTTACAATATATCTAAATTTTGTTGGAATCTGAGGGGGTGATATATCACCCCCTATGCTTTACTGTCTCATTCTTATAGAAACTGGCTCTTAATTCAGTCTCTCTCTTTTGGTTGAATTATGAATGATGACCTTATCTGTGGTGAACAAGGCCTGTAGTTCCATATGTGTTCATCTGGATTCTTTTGTGACTTCCTGGAGCCATTCCTAACAAGATTTACCATAGTTAAAGGTTTTCTCTATTTGGAAGTTATGGCTCTCACTGTGATTTTATTTTCATTGCGGCTGAGTTCACTGCTTGCTGATACCTTTTAGCCTACTGCACATTGCTGGAAAGGTCATATTCAAGGGTTTGATTGTATGTCGCTTGCAGTAAGCTAGTCTGGATGTGCCTTGTCTAATTTACAAATGGATGTGCATGGATGGATGACGAAGGGATTTTCCACGCATGCAACCTCATGTGTATTTTACCCATTTAACAGGAAATGAGGAAAGGCAGTGATGCCGAGCTGGCGGCTCTGACCAAATTAAAAAAAAAATTGAATTTCATCTCGGGAACATTTATGTTGGTTTTATTGGCAATACTCCTCAGGGGCGGTAATAATCACATTTCTGAGAAAAAAAGTCTTTATCTTTTTTATATTTTATGTGTATACAGGTTATTAGTGGAAAATTTCAGTTATTATGATTATTATTTATTTGATATTGTCATTTTTGCCCATTTTTATTAAAGATGCCAATTATTCTGCAGTTATCTGTTTATTTGACTGATGATGTCATCCATGAATTAATGGTTTTCAGCAATAGTCTCCTGACAGAAATACAATCTGCGGATTTCAACTGTGGCGGTCATGCGATGTCACCCAATTGTGCAATCCCAAAAATGACCTTTGTTGGCTTTACTCAGTAATGACTCAAAATGGATAACCTCAAAATGGAAGATGCTCTGTGATCTTGCAGCTGATGAATGACATCACATTTTTGGAGTACTTTGGACGTGACCTGCACTCTGGGAATGGGATGATTCAAAGGTCATTTGGCCTCTTCTGAGGTAATTGGAAGGAGAGGAGAAAAACAGCTGATATCCAAACACTGAAAAACAAAAATGTGAACTGGGGAGGTCTGTCTGAGCAGAAATGACCAAAGAAAGCCCTTAAAAAGTTTAAAAGCGCAAGATTCCTGGGTCAGCTTGGCTTTCTGGAGTGTAAATTACTACGGCAGAGCTGACAAAATCAGTGACAAAAATTTAACTTGGCGCTACTCATGGAGCAGAAGGAAATATTAGTAATGATATGGCCTAGCTATTTAGTAGTTCTTGGCTCATGAGACTGCCTGTGTACATTTGTGTATGTCTGTGTGTGGTTGTGGGAGTGTGAGTGTGTATTCTTGCTCATGCTACATAGAGAGGACTAGCAAACTGTTTTTAATCAACAGAGTGAGGACATTTTTGGGAAATGAGGACATTTTGGCCAGTTCTCATAACTACTAGGGCAAATTGTGTGTTATTGGTAAAAGTTATGGTTGAGTTTAGAATTAAGGGTAGGTAAAGGTTAGGATAAGGGTTGGGGTTGGGCTTGTGTTGGTTATGGTGAAGTTTAGGCCAATGGTTTAGAGACGCGCATAGAATGGTCAATGTAATACGAGTGCTATGTCCTCACAAGCATAGATCACAAGCATAGATGTACTTGGATATATGTGTATGTGCGTGCATGTGTGTGTGTGTGTCTGCATGTGAGTATTCATGATTGTGTGAAAGACTGAGAACTGCGAGTGCAGGACTGTGTGTACTGGGTGGGCTGAGCCCCTACTTTTATGAACAGACGATCTATATGTGTTTGTGCGTGTGGACTAAGAGGTGACCACCAGGGGGCAGCCATGTGCCCTGTGCCATCATTACCAGCACTTATGAGCCTGATATAAGACACGTCTTGCTTCAACAAAATTATATGGACATTCCTTGGTCTGGGGCTATCATTCTTAAGACTAGGCCTGTGTGTTCCAATAATTTAGACGAGGACCTTTCATTCACTTAAGCACAGAATGATGTCTGTACGTTGTATGTGTAGAAGAACTTGACTGTCCTGCTCAGAGCTCTGACCTCAACCCCACAACTGTCAGGATCAAGTATAAAGCCAGCATGAACCACGCCTTAATTACCCAGCTTTGCTGCCAGACCACAGTATTGCTTATCTGGCTGTAATGGAAGCAAATCTCTGGAAAATTGTTCAGAAATCTAAGTGAATTCCTGTAAGCCTTCCCAGAACAATGGAGGTTGTTTTTTGGTAAAGGTGAGACCAACTTTAAGGTAATTCCTAATATATTGGAATAAGGTGTTTATTCCTAAGTTTTCCCTTTGCATAGGGTTCCGGGGGTGTCCGCCATTCCTTCAGGTTCGATGGCAGCCTTCATTAGTCTTCCTGTCCACCCACCTCCATCTCCTACCTTCCTTCTCTGCTTCGATAAAAACAGGTTGTACCGTATGGAATCTCCACTTTTAGAACTCCTGACCGCAGTCTGAGCAGAAATATGTATTTTAATAGCACAGCCATTTTGAGGTGTCTCCTGACATTTCAAGACCAAAATTACAAACCGGGATATCATGATAAAAAAAAGCTGATTTTGGCTCTGCATTTTAATTAACGCTTTGGATGAGAAAATTGAGCGTTGAAGAAAAAAAATGTGGGGGTGTGAAAGAGGAAACAATTAGCACTCCCCCTTTCTTCTTTTTTCAACTGTAACGTGGGAACAGGCCAGATTTCCTGCAGGATGACCGCGGGATCATTCCAATCACCTATTTTTCATAAGAATTCCTCCTTTTCTAGCCCTAAGCTTCAATCATCAGGGAGAGAAGAAAAAAGGAAGGGAGGGATGTGAAGATGCCGTCTCAATGGCATGAATTTTACAACATAAAATGGAACACTCTTCTTCTGTGAAGAGTTAGATCAAAGTGCCCTAAGTTGCAGACAGAAACAGTTGTCATGGAATTTTCTCTCCAAAGAATCACAAATTTGTCATTCATAATTACACTAAAAATGCTGCATTACCCAACTGTCCTTGAGCTTTAGGTCACGAACGGATGGTCGGCCAATCTTCTTCAGGATTTTATGGTAGAGAGCAGAATTCTTGGTCCATCAGTTACGGCAAGTCTCCATCACATTTCCACTATCTCACTGTCCCCGCTGTGTTTGACTGTTGGGAGGATGTTTGTATTGTGGAATACTGTGTTAGCTTTTGGTCAAATGTAGCAGGATCCAACTCTTCAAAAAAAAGTTCCACTTTTGAATCTTCTGTCCACAGAATATTATCCCAAACTTCTTTATTGTCATCGAGATGTTTTTTGGCAAATGTGTGAGGAGCCTTTGAGCTCTTTTTGTTCAGCGGTCTTTTTTGCCTTACAGCTCTCCAATGGATGCCATTTTTGTCCAGTCTCTTTTTTTTTTTATTGTGGAATCGTGAACAGTGACCTTAAGACAAGTTGAATGACAGCTATGTACATTAAGCACCAAGCACTGAGCATTCCTGCAGTGGGCAGCACATACTAGCAAGCAAATTTTGAGACAATGGCTTCCCACTATGAAAGTTCCGCCCAGGCTTGTACAGTTGGAAACATCCTTTAATTGAGAAATGATTGTCATAAGAAAACATATCTTGTCCACCACGTCGATGATTTCGGTTTCCATGCCAAGTGGCTTTTTTTCTTTCTTTTTTTTTGCCACTTCCAAAGGCAAGAGTCCTCACGATGTTGTAGGTGGCACAATGAAGGGAGAGGCAGCTAGGAAGAGCCTGCAAAGTGTAATAGATCTTGACACCAAAAGACCTATTTTAGTGGGTTAACACAAGCACGAAAAGACTTAATTGCACTCTTAGTTTGCACAGCAAAAGGCTAGAAACATGTGGTAGACCAAAACAAACCTTTTGAAAATGCTACTAAAATTCTTGGAACCAAGGATAACCATTGTTTCATTCTTTCAGCTGAGAGTTCCCCCCACTGTGAAATTATCTGGTGACGAAACTGGCTTTCATCCTGGACTAATGGTGGATGACAATCTTAAAGAACAGCTGACCCTTAAACGGTTCACTCATGGACTACATGCCTATGATGGCTACTGGTGGCTCGCACTTGTCCTAAATGCATCTAAAGAACATCAGAACATCAGTGTCAAATTCATGCATGCGTATAAAGGAAGATAGCGGGCGCTCATGGGATGAAAAATTTTCCAAGAAAATGTAAAGCTGGTGCTCTTGGAAAATAAAAAGCCTTTATTATAACATGGCTAAACAATTTAAAAAGCCAACATGATTCGACCTATGGGGTCTTCATCACGCCTACAATAGCCCCTGCCCTGTGAACCCCAACAGAGCTGAAATGGCATGGAGCCCCAGGCAGAGTTGGGAGCCGAGGCAGTCGTGCTGCAGATGACCTGTGACAGACCTTTGCTAATGCAGCCTGTTACCTAACACCATTATACCACGCTCTCTGGAAAACCACTGTTCCCACGTATAAGCCAGGTCGCAGCCGTGTAATGGCGGTCCCTCAGCCTGTGACGGGATAGGAGTGCTCAAAGCGCTAGAGTGATGTCAGTTTCCATAACGGGAGGGCAAAGTGGAAGAAAGTCAAGTGTCTTGCCCCCACTCCCCCCCTGCAATGTATGTAGGAGGCGTGCAGACTTGCAGATGGATAAAGGGGAAAAAAGAAGCATCGCTTTCTGTCCGCATAGTTTTTCCGCTTAGTCATATCCTGCCCAAAACTACGCCCACTCAAATTCAAGACTTCCATATCTGGCTCACCAAACCAACACTTCCGATATGTTGCTTGGACACACGGTATAACATGAGCTATGCCAATATTAACATCCTCACCTGTTTTCTCGGGGCTGGTTTGTTTTGAGTGGGAACTGGTGCCTGCAGCTTTCTGCAGAACCAGGGTTGGGGCTACCGGGGGGGTTTGTCCCGAAACTCAGATGCATCCATTTCCCCGACCTTCTCAATACGCCCTAGAAACAATGATTTGTTTCCTCTGTCTCGCGCCCCAAAATTAGCCAAAGATTTAGCCAAATTTGTCATTACGTATGCTAGGTAACATAAATGCGCAACAAAATTTTGGTTGTTTTTGTGGCTTGAATCCAACAGATTGTGCAGTATTCGACTGTGATGCGGGATTTGTTTTTTGCACATCAGTCAACCAAGATTAATTTAGCATGACAGCCACAGTAGCAATTCTTCCAGGCCTGGTGTGCATATTATGACCAAGATTTTCCAAAGTAATGAAGGGGTACATGTAATCAAACTTCAGGTCAATCCAAGCAGAGAAATTCCAGTATTCTGTTTTACCACCTCCTGGTGCATGTTTCAACCTCAGTTTTAATCACAGAATTGCAAGAAACTGCTTTTTCTTTGTATGTAATGAGGTGTCCAATCGAAGCACTCTGTGAAAACGTGACAATACCTTTGATTGTACCCGTTTTTATTCCTGAGTGGAAAAGACAAAAATCACCTACACCAGCCCTTTCTGAATATGATTGGGCACCCCAACCCGCAAACCTAGGCTTTTACTGATTGAGTATAAGAAATATTGGCCCATCTACGCTTCTCGTTTAACCCTCAGTAATGTGTTGCTGTGACGTCTAGTTCTACTATGTGAGCTCTCTTTGGCTTCTTCAATTCTGAACTATGGTCATTTAAATTCTGGTGCCAGCTGGACAAGGCTTGTCCAAACTTTTTAGGTTGATATAAAGAGTGTGTCAAACTGGTTTAGTTGCTGCCTATACTGGCTGGTCAGTTTGTGAATATTTGGTCAACTACCAAAAATCGTTATAAAATTTGTTCCGCAGTTTTGTTTTTGTTTTTTGTTTTTTATTATTTTCTTTAAGGGAGAAAGCAGATTAAGCATATGTGATGTGCATAATTTGGCATTTTGTGGTGTAGTTTGATAAAGTTGCTTGGTGTTTTCAAAAGTAAAGGATATAATCTGATAATGTTAGACATAAAAATTACAATAAAGTAATTATTCAAGTAGTGTAAGGCAATGGATGTGAGATGTATTTGCTAATTTGGCATTGGCATCTAGCCACTTGGTACGTATAGATCAAACTTGATACAAATGTTCAGCTCTAAGTCCTGACCAAGGGTTGTTATATATTGGGTAGATTTAGAATCCAGTCTGGTTGTCCTGGTATCTGATTTGCATTTTCAACAACTTCTCAAAATGCAATGGTTTGATTTGGATCAAACTTGCTGACAAAGTGTTCAAAGTCTTGGCCCACATAAAGTTGAAATGTTAATATTTTTTGAGTGCTTGGATTAAAATCCATTTAGTATGGAACTCTCCAGGCAGACTCGCTAACCTACATTTTCTTTTATGACGATGACTTCACACAAAGTTAATAGCGCATTTAATGCTAAAACTGATTATTTGCAGCTTAACATCACTTCAGTACAAGCTTTAGATGATAACGTGCCTGTGGGCATGTTAGGGTAGACTGATGTTTACTTAATGCCACTGCATGAGTAAAAAGAATTGTTAAAATGTCAAAGCAGGAAAGCGATGCTCTTGTTTTTCATTGTCACTGTTGATTTCCTGTGGCGCTTATGACTACGGTGGAAAAACATAATGTAGCCTGGGCCTTTGCTGAAACCCCACTTGGCATTTATGTTGCACACTGGTGTTGACATTCAAACGAATTAATGTAATATGAACCAGTGTCAGCTGAAACTTTAAATATGCTGGAATGTTTTAAAACTGCATCAGAAAAAGTGTCTAATACAGTGTTCTGTTATTGTACAGTGTTGGTCATGGGGATTGCCCTTTCAGATTTTTTTTTTTAAATATTTTGATCACCCACCAGCAGACAACGAGATCGGCACCTATGCTTCTCCGTGCATCTGAAACATTACAAAAACAACGGAAACATTAGCCGCCGGGCGACTTGTTACATCGCTATGTTTTTATTTAATTGATTTCAAGTAACATAGCTGTGTTTCTCACTTTAGGTGCCGTCCTCGATGAGGCAAGTGGAAAAGTTCTCGTTGTTCAAGACAAAAACAAGGTCTGTACATCTGTCTGTTGGTCACTATTCCATCAGTGTCAACACTCAAGAATAATTAAATAACTTTTGAATCAATTTCCCCGTCATGAAAAAAAAATACTCTAGCTTTACCTAGCTGGTTTGATTGCCTGCAGTAATGCTGAATTCCTTATGCTCTGCAAGATTGCAAAGATTGACTAGGAGGCCCAGAGATTGCGAGATGTCCTTCTGGGCTCAATGACGCCGACTTGCTTTAGTTCACTTGCTTCTTTACTGCGACACCCATCAGAGCACCTGTGCTACTCGCTGCTCTGCATCTTGTATGTATCAGCCATGCATGTTTGAACTAGATGGTTTCTGGGTGCATTACTATATAAGAATAGTAATTTGGGGCACTTGGCTGCAGAACAGGTGTTGAATTGTGTTTTCATTCTATTGTTGAATGAAAAAATGCTGTGGTGTGAAAAAAGTATTTGCCCCTTTCTCTCCGTATTTTATTTTTGCTTATTTGTCATATTCAAATGCTTCAGATTATCCAGCTGATTTTAATATGAGACAAGGACAACTTAAGAAAACACGAAGTGCTTTTAAATGATAATTTCATTTATTGAAGATAGAAGGGCTATTCAAAACCTGTATCATCCAAGTGGAAAAAATAATTGTCTCCCTAAACATTATAGCTGATTGTGCCACCCTTGGGGTGAACACCTGCAATCAAACATTTGTGATAAATGAGTCTGTTATATCACTGTACATCACTGTCATAACTATGACCCATTCCTCTTGAAGAGCTATAGGAAATGTTTGTGTCTATCATTCAGTTCAGTTTTGTCTTTATATTTGCAAAAAAAAAAAAAATTATAACACCTTGGGGGCAGTTCTTCATTTTCAGTTCTCTTCAGACCAAAATGGTCTTTCACTTTAAGGGAGACAAATATGCAAAAATAGAAAAAATCCGGAAGGGAGCGAATACTTTTTCACAGTAAAGAAAAATACCCAAGGTGGGTAAACAAACTTAGAAGAGCATTCGTTCGGGATTATGTTGGAAGACTATGCGCTTGTAGTCAGAGAAAATTGCGTTCTTGGACAGCTGATTGCACTTTTAACTGCCTGGGGTATTTTCAGAGCCAGCCCACTGCATCACCCCACCGTGGCCTCAGAGGTGAAATGCTGCTCTGTTCTCTCCCACTACTGAAAACAAGCCAGCGCTCTATTTTAGAGCCTTTTTCCTGGAAATTGTGTTCATGTCAAACCTTTCCTGATATAAAGATCATTTCTCTCACTGTGTCATTTTCTCGCTCTCCAACTCTCACACTCTCTTGCTCTTTCTCGCTCTCTCAAGTGCACACACTCCAACCACGTCATTCATACACTCTCCATCAGTCTCCTCTCGCTTTTCTGCTCATACCCGTGGGCCTCGACAGGTACCCATATAAACATTCCCAGCTCATGTAGGGGGAAGTTCTCCTTCCTCTCGATGGCTTCCCAGAGCTGCTACTGCTGCCAAGCTTTTACTGTTGTGACAGCTCATTGAACTTTGGTAGCAGTCCTGTACTCTGCAACTCTTCATATTAATTTACTCGTAGGCAGACGGAAGCTGCACAGACTGGTAATGAGAGGGCTTCTGCCTGTTTGCGTGCCGTGTTTGTTGCACATCCCCAAATTAGGAAAAGTTGGGATAGCATGTTCAATTTAAAACTGAAAGAAGAGATTTTTTAATTATCTTTCACTATATTACATTGAAAACAATGCAGGAGCACATAATTTGATGTTTGACTACATGAACTTTATTGATTTTTTTCAATAATAAACACTTATTTCAATTTTTATTCTTGCAGCATATTTCCAAAAATTTGGGACAGTAAAGTATTTACAACTTTAAAATGTTGCTTTTTTTTTGGACTGAGGACTTTTACAGCCTGCTAGGGGAACTGACTATTACTAGGTTTATCTGCAAAAAGTGCAAAATACCGCAATTACAAGGATGATAAGGTAAGACTTGGACCAGATTCAAATTTAGACATCCTACCCATACAATATCATGTTGCACGTGTGGAATGAGTTTTGCGGCACAAAATTACTTGTATCGCCGGGCCTAATGTTGATGATTTGTATTGTGAATATTAGTTCCATAAAACAAAGCCATATCCCTCGGCTTTTTCAGGGTATTAGTAGACCTTTGTAGCAGCCATAGGCTAAGTGAGTGTGCACATTGCTACATTTTCAAGTGTTTTCACCATTTTTATGTTTTTTTTTTTTTTTGTTTTTTTATATACAAGCACGATGTCATGTAATGGACAGGGCATGGTTTTTGCCCAAAGTTGATTTAGCTATGTTAAAAAAACAGCTGTGTACGTATGCAGTATGGTTCTGGGGCGACAGCAACATTGCCTGGCACGACTTAAGTGAAGTAATTCTGAGTGAAGGTAATATCGTCTGTAGAAAATGTATGAACCTGAACACCATACTTCTTGGTGAGCACAGCCTTCAAGCCACTTATATACGTATATCTGACTTAAAACCAAAATTCTCCATCATGCTTTTTAGCCAGTATAACCACACCATCTGTAACTTACACTGTAGTTGAGCTCCCAACCAGTAGTCTGTTGTATCATATGAAAGTTGTGCATCTGTCGCAGATATGACAGTTATGCCTTTGAGGAAAGACTGAAGGGGTAATTGGCCAATAATGAGTTGTACACAGACATGCCTCCATTAAATTAAAAATATTTTATTCTTGAAACATATCATAAAATCACAGATGATAAAAATGAAAATAAAATATACTGAGGGACTTTAGTTCTGCATATATTATTTACAGCGTGATTTCTGACCCAGCAATAGTACAGTTCGACACTGTGATAATGATAGAGTAATTGATCATGTTTAGCCAACACGTTATTGAATGTGCGATAAAGCCAATCTTTCTTGAATTCCATTTCTTTTGTTCTTAAACTATCATCAGGTTTAAAATCACACTGTAAGTAATATATGCAGAGCTTAAGTCCTTCAGTATAGAAGTAAAACACTCAAGTGGATAAAAATGACGAACAATAATTTTACATGTACCGTGCACTTTGTAACAATAGTAATGCATTTTTGAAAAATTTTCTGAAAACCAGACTTTTTTAAATCTCATCCTTGGTCATTTGACCCATTTGAACTAAACTTGCTCTGTTCTACTCAGTGGACACATTTTATCAAAAGATACAGAAAGAGTTTTGAAATTTCAAAGATAATGAGCACCACGTGCGCAAACGTGTCTGTACAGAAACAGGAAGTATGCATATCTTGAAAACCTTTAGTCCAACTGCCCCCAAACTTGGTATGCAAGTTCAACACTAGGCCCTGAGGCCGATCTCAATCAATTCAGCAGCAGCACCCCAATGGGGTACTGTACCAGAAAATACATTAAAATGGTCTCTGTTTAAAGCCCATGTTTCTGACTTGAACTCAACCAACTTAGTGATGCTAGAGGCTCTATAGACTCAGTTAAGATGATGTTGATTGTCCAAACAAGATGGCCACGACAGGCCAGAGATGGTCCAATCAACATTCAGGAGCCTTAAAGTGGGATGGACTTAGGTCGATCGAAGTGAATCATGCAGAGTATTGAGTCCATGGGGTCCACATTGCACTCGTCAAATTTCCATCCAAACGGCCATCAAGGAGCGCTGCAGTAGACGAGTGAGTAACGCAAGGTTTAGTTGTGTACATCACCACCACTGTTTGAGTACAAGTGATCAAACTTACTCTCAGAGTCTGTATCTATGCCCAAATTATTGTCCCGAAAGTTCACGATGCCAGTCGTATTACAGGTCTGCCATTTAGCTGGGATCTCCTTCTGTACCATTTGATCTATTTGAACCAAAGTTTGTTTCGCTATGTTCATTGGACACAGTTTATTAAAAGTTTTAAAAAGAGTCGTCAGCGTCGGCCATCGCCCCTGGGCGGCCCATCTCGTTTTGTGATGAAAGATTTTGTTCAAACTTTACCTGCTGGAATTGGATGGTATAAAAACGGCTTCAAAGTGAATTATCTTCCTCATTTTGCAAGTTCTTGTCTAAACGGGATATTGATTGATCTCCTCAATGGTTTGATTGTAATGAAAGTTGAAATATGACATGGGTCATGAATTTTTAATTTATGTTTTAAAAGTAAAATCTAAAAACCTTACAGATCAGTTTTATACCAAAACGTGATCTTTAAGCTTAAGTGAAATGAAGTTTCAATGAAATGTGATTTCAGAAAATGAAAGCGGTTTACATAGAGCAAAATCTTGGATTGGTTTTGAATGCCACGAGATTGCCATGCATAACCAACCATGGGTATAAATGTTATTTAATTAGAATCCTGTTTCTTTTTCAGACAAAAAATGCGTGGAAGTTCCCTGGGGGACTCTCAGACCCAGGGGAAAATATTGGTAAGGGGAAAACACTGTTGCTGCATTTTTCTCGGTTGTTTTTTCAAGGTGTTGAAAATTCTGCGTCAGGATGCATGTCTTTGTTTTGAGAAGTTTTAAGCCCAATTTTGATTCAAAAAATGTTATTGTTTTTCAGTTTTAAAACTGAAATTTTTTTTTTTTTTTTTAAATATCTGCGCAATCAAACTTTGAACCCAGACGCGCATTTCAAAAAAGTTGGGACAGGGGCAACATAAGACCGGAAAAGTAGCATGATGCTAAATAAAATACACCTGTTGGAACATCTCACTCCAAATTAGGTTAATTGCCAACAGGTTAGCAATATGATTGAGTATAAAAAGAGCATCCCAGAGCAGCGGAGTGTTTCAGAAGCAAAGCTGAGGGGAGCTCCATCACTCTGTGAAAGACTGAATAGGCAAACTGTTAAACAATTTAAGAATAAAATTGTGTCTACATAAAATTGCAAAGACTATGAGGATTTTAGCATCTACAGTACATATAATCATTAAAAGATACTAAGAATCTGGAGAAAACTCTGTATGCAAGAGACAAGGCTGAAAACCAGCACTGAATGGCAATGATCTTCTGGCAGCACTGAATTAAAAACAGATTTGATTCTGTAGTGGAAATCGCTGCATGGGCTCCAGCCCACTTCTGTAAACCATTGTCACCGACCAGTTTGTAGCTGCATCCTCAAATGCAAGTGAAAACTGTGCCATACAAAGATTTCAACTATTTATAAACAAGATCCAGAAACTCTTCTGCCTTCTCTGGGCCCAAGCTCATTTAAGACGGACTGAGGTGAACAGGAAAACTGTCCTGTGGTCTGTCCAGTCAAAAATTGATATTATTTTTGGAAATCATGGACGCCATTTCCTACGGGCTAAAGAGGAGAGGTACCATCTGGCTTGTTATCAGCGCACAGTTCAAAAGCCAGCATCCATGAGAGCATGGAGGTGCATCAGTGCCCATGACATGAGTAACTTGCTTACTTTGGAGATACCATTAATGGTGAATGAAATATACAGACATTGGAGTAACATATACTCCCGTCCAGACATCTTTATAAGGGAATGCCTTGCTTATTTCAGCAAGACAATGCCACATTCTGCACATGTAACAACCACATAGCTCTGAAGTAAGAGACTGGATGCAAAACTGGCCTGCCAGCAGTCCAGACCTGTCACCCCCTGAAAATATTTCGCGCATTACGAAATGGAAAAATATGACAAAGGAGGCTGCATAGTGTTGAGAGGATCTAATGCTACATCAAGCAAGAATGGGAAACATGTTGCCTTCAGAACTACAGCAGATGGTCTCCTCTCTTCCCAGAAGTTTATGGAGTGTTGTAAAAAGGAGGTGACACAACACAGTGGTAAACACACACCTGCCCCAACTTTTTTGAAATATGTTGCTGGCATTAAAATCAAAATGAGCATTTTTTTTTTTAAAGTCTCAGTTTTACCATTCGATATGTTGTCTTGGTAGCATTTTAAATTATGTATATATAGTTTAATTGATTTGCACATCATTGCATTCTGTTTTTATTTACATTTTACACTGCATCCCAACCTTTTTGGAATTTGGGCTGGCTGTGTATGTATGCAGAGTAAATTGTGAAAGCAAGAGTTTTGTATGTGCATATGAGAGTTTTTTCTGTCTATGTGAAAGGTCAAAATAGTAAATCTAATTACTTTTTAGGTGCATCTGGCTAGTTAAACTAATAAATTTGTAAGCTTTGTATAAGTACTGTATGTGTGCAGTAAGACTTGTGAATGTGACCGCTTTATGTGTATGTGATCGGCCAAAATGGTGAATGTCAGTGGTCTGTCTGTGTGCGGTTAAACTAGAGTGCAAGAGCTTTCTCTGTATTAATGAGATGCAAAACTGGTGAATGATAGAGCATTCTTGGACCCTATGGAAGGTCAAATTAGTGCATGTAAGAACTTAATAGGTGTTTGTGAGTGAAATAGTGGGGAATGTAAAGGCATTTGTGGTCTGTGCGTTTGAAAAAAATGGTGGATGTGCAGTGTGCAAGACAACTTTGTGAATGTGATTGAATTTTGTGAGTACACGATACGTAAAACTTCAATCATGGCCCGTGCGGCCCTCTTGCGGAAGACCAGAAATGCTGAAGGCACAACCTTATCCACAAACCATGCTGAAGACACTTGTTTTGCGCTCTGCATTGAATGAAATCACTATGTCACCCTATGTATAACATCTCGTTGTACAGATCTCTACGGATGAATAAAATGAAATTGTCCCCTTCCCAGTAAGAGAATAGACATGTTTATTTAGTACTGAAATCAAACATTGAATCAAAAATGAACCAGAAATCCCTTTTTTTCTGGACGGGACAGGTGACACAGCGGCGCGGGAGGTGTTGGAGGAGACTGGGGTGCGGGCAGAGTTCCAATCTCTGCTGAGTATCAGGCAGCAGCACAAGCACCCGGGAGCGTTTGGAATGTCAGACATGTACCTGATCTGCCGTCTGAAGCCGCTGACGTACCACATCGAGTTCTGCACCCAGGAGTGCTTGCGGTGCGAGTGGCTCCCCCTGGAGGAGCTGGCCCGCACCGACGCCACCACGCCAATCACCAGCCGCGTCGCCAGGCTCCTCCTCTACGGCCTGCGCCACGGCTTCCATCACATCGACCTGTCCATGCAGCAGCTGCCCGCCGTCTACTCTGGAATGTTCTACCAGCTGTACCACAGGGCGCTGCCCTCGACTGAGACCTAAGGCGGGGCCATGCGAGAAGTTCTCTCAGGATTTTAACCCTCTACCTCTGCATTTTTTTTTAAACTATCACCAATCGTTAGTCTGTTAAAATGTGTTTTATGAATTTAAGGCGCTGTGAAAATGTGTTTTATGAATTTACGGCAGGATAATTTATCAAAACAAACAGCAGTTCCCTCTACCCTGAAACTGGTCGAGAGACGCCCCTCCCCCGTCTCAACCCTCTGACTGGCTCAGAAAATGATTCAAGGCCCCACAGTATTACACCCTACCAGGTTCTGCTTCCTCTGTTACCATGGCAGTTTTTTTTTTTTTTTTTTTTTTTTTAATTCATCGTCTGGTCAGTGGAGGCTCGATGGCGAAAAAGGGATAGAGTGTGCTCATCTGTTATTCGAGTCTTTGCCCTTTTAGGGAAGTATCATAAAGCCCTTTGGTTCACGGTTGCTGTGTCTTGTTTAGTTAGAGACCCCCCATGTGCAGCATTAGTCCTTTCTTTTCCCTAAAAGGGGGTGGTCTGTAGCTGTCTAGCTGCTGGAGGCCTATGGCTACAGACCAGTCAAATACACTGTAATTCAGATCCTCCTGTTAAAATTAATGAGTGTTCTGGAGGTATGAGAGAGCACATGTTGTCTGGAATCTGTGGACAGCAACAGTCTCTCGAGCAGGGATGTGTAACGGAAGCAACAAATGGACTTCTTCATTACCGCAGCCGGAGATGGAAGGACCTCAGTGGAGTTAGGAGTAAAGGGATCTTGGATTTGAGTTTGAGAAGGACAGTTGCATCTTGGGTATAATAGATGAAGTGCTTGCGATCAAATAAAGACTCCAGATTGGTCATCCTGTAGCCACAGCCTTTTGTGCATCTAATTATTTTCTTTCCCTGCACTTATTTGTTTATGCTGGCTGTCACTAACAATGCCTGTAACTGTGCGCATTTGCTTTTGATATGCATGTGCTCATTCATTCAGTTTCCTTTTACACTTCTTGTATGCCAGTTCATTTCTAGTGTTTCTGGGGGGGCGGATGGGGGGGAGGTTACAAAAGGAGTGCAAAGAGCGACGCTGCAGGATGGCAGTTAGATTGCAGCTCACCACCACTGTACTGCACTACATTACCACCGACAGGCCAGATACTGTTTACATGTCCATTACTGCAATGTTGACCTCTTTTGAAGTTCGGTCAGCTGTTACCCTAGTTCTTGCTTACATACTCTTCAAACACAGCTGGTATCAGTGGCTGATCTAGCAGGTATGCAAACTACTTACTAGGAAACAACAGTTGGCTAATACAGAGTTCAGTAACCTCTCCTGTTTTCACAGTTTTTTTTTTTTAATTTGCTAGAAAATAAACTAGCAAGATGTTTTGGGAACCAAAGTCCCTGGTCATGTTCCAGATGGTTCCTGAAAAGTTTTGAAGTTTTGAGATCGGGGAAAGGGTGCTGGGCTTGGCTGGGCCATGATGCATTCAAGTCTCCTTAGATCGTTCTCATGGTTTGGAACTTGGTCGTTGCCGTAATGGAGAGTGTTGCGTCGGGATCAGAACCTGGCCGACATTGGGAGGAAGAGGATGGCCTTCTGGCCTACACTGGTCTTCGGCCCCAGTTTGTGCTGCCCGTTCCGCTTCAGTGCCACGTACCAGTCCGGGAATTTCCGTGAGCTGTATGTATTGTAGTTGTTGGCCTCTAACCTCTCCAAGAAGTAGCACTCCTCAGTCAAATGTCTCTGTAACGGGATTAAAAAAATATATATTACTCATTTCTACATATTTTATATTGTAAATACACCCTGTATCCTCCAAAATATGCGTGACACATGTTAAAGCAGCTGCATTTTCTCATTTTACAGGCACAGAAAATTTTCATATCCACCATCTAATTTTAATCCACCATCTGCCCTTGCGCGTTCTTGACTTGTATGCAAGTTTACCGCATTTCAAGTCACAATTATGCATGTAAAAACACACAAGTGAGAGTCCATTCCACGCAGAAAAGCTTAGGCCCAGTTTCAAACAAATGAACTTCTTCCAGTATGATGACAGCGGTATCAATTTGAACTTTATGATTCACATCCACATTCTTCTTTCACACAGTATTTAGCAACCTGGCTGCTTCAAAATTCTGAGGGGACCTGCATCGTCAGAACTATTTTGTTTATTCTAAAGCAGTTGTACTTGGCTGTGCCCTGGCCAGAGCTCTAGGCCACGGTGTTATGATAATGTTGACCTTACCACTCCGTGCAGCCTGCCATCTTTGTTCATCGAAAGATAGCGGTTGGATGAGACCCCTTTGATCACCACCTCCCCAACTGACGTAGCCTGTAGCTGCAGCCTGACTGAGGGGGAAAAAATAGGATTTTTGAAATAAAAAATACAAGGACAGTAAAATAGTGCCATCTGCATTCATATAAACTATGTATATGCATGCTTTTTAAACAACTGTTTATTGAATGATAACACTGGTCAGTTACATTTTTAAACATCAACAAATCTTTAGAAAAGCTCAATAGTATTTCTTATGTACTCTCAATTGACTTACCCAACAGTTGTTTTTCATCAAACCAACACCTATGGTAGAAGTCATGGAATTCCCTTATAGTACAGAGGAGTGTATTTATTTATTTTATTTATTTGTAAAGGATCCCCATTAACTGAAGCCAAAGCAGTCAGCTAGTCTTCCTGGGGTCCTCATAAAACATATACAAGCCTATACAAAACCATAAACAAAATCACAATAAAAAAAACTGTACAATCAATGTATGTAGTAAATTCAAAGGGATAAAAACCAGAACTTAGCTAGATAACCAAAACAACAACACAACATCCAGAGAAAGGGTGAGAGAGAAAGAAAAAGAGAGAGAGGAAATCATAATCAGAGCAGACAAATAAACTGAAACAAATTATAATAATAAGAGAAAAAAATCTGAACATGTGATCTACAAAAGATAAACAAAAAACAAAAATAATTTAAAAAAAGTATCAGTAAACAAAGTATTAAAATAAACCCTTGCTTTGTTCAGCATAATTCACTGCTGCAAAGCGCCTGAACTTTGTATTTGTACTGAAACATAATTACAAAATGGTATCACTTTTCAATGAGTGAGTAATAGTGCAGTTTCAGTCGGTTTCGGTTTCAGACGATGACCATGCTTGGAAATTCCAAGTGTTGTAACGTGTATTGAGCATAAAGAAATGCATTTCAAGAGAAATGTTTACATTGGCCAAAAGCCCTATAAGACAAGTAATTGCAGTTCAAAGACTTAGCACTGGTGAAAATGGGGTGGGGGACATCTTATAAAAAATTAGTAATTACTTCATCATACGATTGTATTATATATTGTTCATGGTTAAGTGCCATTAAATGCCTTCATTTAGAAAATACAGGAATACCACAATTAATGATTCAATGCACGAATATGTATTTGAACAGTGACAGTAATATTTATCATTGATTCATTTCAAATCCCCTTTAATTCTAACTTTTCACTTAAGTTTTCCCTCAAGCTGGTTCAAAATCAGAAAAGGCATTTTTTCACAGTGTTGGACAATGTCACATACATATTCTGTATCTGCTGGTTGCAGCATTTCACTGAAGCTATGTCAAACATATATTTGAGAGAAAATTTAAACCCAGGACGTGAGGTTTTCATGGGCGCAATATTACATCAAATGTAAAAATACCTAGATCTTGTACGACCCCAATTCCGAAATAGTTGGGACGAAGTGTAAATTTTGAATAAAATCAAAATGTAATGACTTTAAGATCACATGAGCCAATATGTTATTTAAAGTAGAACATAGATAACATTTCAAATGTTGAAACTGAGACATTTTACATTTTTCTCCACAAAATGAGCTCATTTCAAATTTTCTGGCTGCAGTTGGGACGCAGGCAAAAAAGGGCTGCGAAAGCAATTAATATATAAGACAACCAGCAGAAAGAACATTTAGCAAATAATTACATTAACTGGCATCAGGTGTGTAAAATGATTGGCTATAAAAGGGATGTCTTAGAGAGGCTGAGTCTCTCAGAAGTAAAGATGACCAGAGGCTCTCCAACCGGTGAAGGCTTGCGTAAAAAAAATTGTGGAATACTTTAAAAACAATGGTCCTCAACGTCAAAATGTAAAGGCTTTGAAGGTCTCATCATCGACAGTGCATAACATCATCAAAAGATTCAGAGAAACTGGAAAAATCTCTGTGCATAAGGGACAAGGCGGAAGACCTTTACTGGATGCCCGTGATCTTCGGGCCCTCAGACGCCACTGCATCACTCACTGGCATGATTCTGTCATTGACATTACTAAATGGGCCCAGGAATACTTCAAGAAACCACTGTCTGTAAACACAGTCTGCCATGCCATCCACAGATGCCACCTAAAACTCTATCATGCAAAAAGGAAGCCATTGTTGAGCATGATCCAGAAGCGCCGCCGTGTTCTGTGGGCCAAGGCTCATTTAAAATGGACTGTAGCAAAGTGGCAAAGTGTCCTGTGGTCAGACGAGTCCAAATTTGACATTCTTGTTGGAAATCATGGGCGTCGTGTCCTCCGGGCTAAAGAGGAGAAAGACCACCCCTCCTGTTATCAGCGTTCAGTTCAAAAGCCAGCATCTCTGATGGTATGGGGATGCATTAGTGCAGTGTTTCCCGTACACTGACGAGACTACGGCAGCCCGCCATAGTCTAATTTCCCCCGCCATAGTCTCAATATGCGCAATTGTCGCGTGTTTATCTAACATGCGAATGTTTAAAAAAAAACGGTACTGGAAGACACGGAATTTGCGCAATTCAACCCCCCCCAGACATCAATAAAATGAGAATCACCCCCCCCCAGACATCGGTCTGCCACCACACGTGCCCCCATATTCTCCAAAAATTCTGTGGGACACACTGATTAGTGCATATAGTGTGGGACACTTGCATGTTTTAAAAAGCACCATGAATGCTGAAAGGTACGTAAAGGTTTTAGAGCAACATATGCTCCCCCCAGACGACATCTATTCCAGGGAAGGCCTTGTGTATTTCAGCAGGACAATGCAAAACCACATTGCAGCTATTACAACAGCATGGCTTCATAGTAGAAGAGCCCGTGTGCTGAACTGACCTGCCTGCAGTCCTGATCTTTCACCGATTGACAACATTTGGCGCATAATTAAACGAAAAGTCCGTCAAATGAGACCCAAAACTTTCCAGCAGCTGGAAGCCTGTATTAAACAAGAGTGGGATCAACTTCCAATGGCTAAACTCAAGAAACTTGTCTCCTCAATGCCCAGACGCCTCCACTCTGTGTTAAAAAGAAGAGGGGATGCTACACCATGGTCAACAGGCCCCTGTCCCAACTTTTTTGAGACCTGTGGCAGCCATCAAATTTGAAATGAGCTCATTTCATGGATAAAATTGTAAAAATTTCTCAGTTTCAACATTTGCTGTTATCTCTGTTCTATTGTGAATAAAATACTGGCTGGTGTGATTTGAAAGTCATTGCGTTTTGATTTTATTCACAATTTACACTTTGTCCCAACTATGTCGGAATTGGGGTTGTGAATCATATTATCCTCATTCCCCTGCAATTCAGCGTGACATTTTTGGGATCATAAGAAACCTCGGGATCTACACTAGCACTAAAAATATGCCGGAACTTCTACAGGTTTGAATACAGCAGCCGCATTTTACGGACACATATAGGTTTTATGGGGTTAATGCTCAGTTGCAAATCCTTTGCAGTCAGTGATGGCCAAAGGTTTGGAAGCCACAGAACAGATGCTGATGTCACCAAATGCTGGGTTTCTTCCCTGGTGACGCACTGCCAGGACTTCATCGCAGCTTTCTTCAGTTCATACTTGTTCTTGGGGCATTGCCTTCGATTTTTGTCTCAACAAGAGAAATGCATGCTTCGGGCGGCACGGTAGCACACTGGGTAACGCTGCTGCCTCACAGCAAGAAGAGTCATGGGTTTGAATCTGGCCTGGGGCCTATTATCCCCATGTTCCCAAGGGTTTCCTCTAGGTATTCCAGTTTCCTGCCCCAGTCCAAATACATGAATACCAGGCTAATTGGAGACTCTAAAAACTGCCCATCAGTATGAATGAATCGAATGTGCCTTGATTCCTACATGTGCTTTGAAGAGTATGAGGGGTGACATGAAAAATTGCAGAAAGCATTGATAAATAATAACAAAACAAAAGAAAATGAATGGCCCATTGGATTTTAGATCAGGAGATTTACTTATCCCTTGCAAAACATTCCACTCTGCATGCTTTTTAGATGTTTTTCGGTCAAAAGTCCTGTTCTTGAGGCTTTACATCTCATTGTCAACCCTCTGTATTCACTTTGGTGAGGTCTTCTCTTGATTATTGACTTTGATAGATATGGCTACCTCCTAGAGAGTGTTCTTGATTAAGCCAAGTACTGTGAAGAGATTTTTCTTCATTAGCAAAAAGACTTTTTCTGTCATCCAACAGTTATCATCATGGTCTTCACAGGCTTCTGCACTCGGGACCCACTCGGCCATTTCCAGGCGAAAATTAATGGTACAGAACACATAAAATTGGCCTAAATACACAAAATGTTTTGTATTGGGTGAACAGAGGACTCCGTAAATCGTACAGAAAATGTACTGTAATTGTCCTGAATTTTCAGATTGACAGAAGTATCAGTTATAGACATTAGGCCCATCCATTTATTTTTTACGTTTTTTTCTTACTGTGTATCTGTCAAAGGCTATTTCAGCTAGCATACTACAAGATCATCACTTAGCTAAATATGATGATTAATTCCCAAGATTTTCCTAAAGATTTTTTTTCCTTTGAGTTTTAAAGAAAAAGAATGAAAATGAGTGCGGATTGCCAGCGAGTATCTAAGGGTGTTATCATTCATATTAGATGACCGTTTGGAAATGACAGCACCTTTGATACATAGTCGTCTCCATTTTCAGGAGTCTAAAAAAATATTGGACAGTTAAACATAATGTAGGATTAGGGAATCATTTTTAATATTTCGTGACATATCCTTTATAAGCAATGACTGCTTGAAGTCTGTGACGCATGGACATCACCAGATGCCTTTCTATTTCCGCTTCAGCATGTAAAATGCATGTTCAAGTGGATTCAGATCTGGCGACTGATTCAGCCAACAGTGTCGCTGTCCAGTGAATTATGGTGCTCACAGTCTAGCCTATGGCATTCGTATTTGAACAAAACGCATTTAACGGTGTACACAACATCTCTGAATCTATGTACTATTCAATACATTTATTAAAAGGATGTAAAGTTCCATATATCTTTCGTATGTGGTTAACATGATAACTGACAACTTGATTGAAACCAGGATGTTGGATGCTAAACCAAAACTCACTGCACTCTGGATACCTCCAGTCCAGTTATGCTCCCCACAGCAAATGTTGGGCACGCTCATCGAACTGAACCTTGCAGATGAGCATTAAAAAAAATATATTTCTCTCATGTTGCAAGCCTTGGAAACACAAACAGGCCACACAGTAGGATAATCCAGGTGGTAAATGAACTGCAGGCGCACAAGTTTTACTCTGTCGTAGCTAAATTTACATTAAGCTCGTTACCGTGAAAACATTCAAATTGAGAAATTTCTGGCAAGCAAGGTTATCAGCAGCGCATAAAAAGGAAAGACCAGACTCATACAAGTGACGTAATACCGTGCCGCAAAATCGACAGTTTCGCCTCAAGGATCAATTTGCTGTCATGCACTCTCCAGCCATGCGCATTAACGCTTAGCTGGAAAGTACCAAAAACCTCCTTTCCTGGAAGAAGGATGTTGTACGCCGAGGATGGGGCATATGGAAGCACTTACTGAGGGGGTCGTTTTTATCGCGAATTCCATCCACTTGCCCGTCGGCGGTGATTCTGAGGAAGTATCCCCCGTTTCTGCAGTACAGTCTCTTGGGGTCCTTGAAGTTTCCCGGTGGGAAGGTGGCACTGGCTCCGTTCTCCGGGACGGAAGGGAGAGTGGTGATCTCTCCTGTAGCCATAGCCTGCCACAGATGCCTTATTACTGAACTAATCCCAGCCCCCAACAGAGAGAGAGAGACGCGCACGGAATCCCAGCCTCCTGACCCTGACGAACAAGTGGTTTACTGCCAATTCCCCCGAAGAGAGCGCTGTGAGCGAGAGGCGAAAACTAACGAAGGGCAGGTGGCTGTGCGTGTCCTCCGAAATGAGAGAATCCCAGCACGGGCTCAGCTCTTCATTGCACAGTCCTGCTCTAGAAAACACTCCTGCTCCAGAGAAGTCCCGATCTCATGTTTGCTGGCTGCTGTGACGCACGAGGGTCTAACCTCCTCGCTCGCTCTCCTTCGCTGCCACTTTCTGAATCAACCCCAGCAGTGGCGTGTTTACAGCAGGATAGCTGGCAGGGGACCAGGCTTTGCGTAATCTTACCTCCCCCTGCCCTCAGCGCACATGCGCTGAGCCACTCCGCTTCTCCAAAACACACACACACACACACGCACACACACACACACACCTCTCTCTCAGCAAGCCAGTTCAGCTTATAAACAAAGGTGGGGGTCTGGATGGGGGGCCTTTCAACAGAAACACGCCATGCGACTACCAGTCGCTTCCCAATCCCTCCCACGAACAACCCTAACCCCCCTCCCCCCCAACCCTGCCCCCAGAGTGGTCGTCAAGGGAACAGAAAGAACCCCGTCCCCCATTCGGACTGCAGTGACCACTTGTCCCATTCAGGCTTCAGATCAAATTGCATTCAGGCTGGAAGCGGGGAGGGAAGCATTAAAGTTTTATGCAAGCGATAAATTACACGCACCAAGAAACCGATGTGCTCGATATTTTTTCATCAGTACCAAGAATGAGGATTTTAAGCGATTTCCCAAATTGCGTAGTCACTTCATGTACTCAATTCCTCATCAAGCAATCGAATGGGCAATAATGCACTTTCAAAATTCATCCAGCTTCCGATATTAGACTAAATTTAAAAATTGGCTACGTAACGATTCTATGCCTGTTTCATTACCTACAATGGAGTTCAGTGAATTAGCCTATGTCAACAAGGAAGAGTGAAAATAAAGACATACAAAAGTTGATGCAACTTTTTAATCTGTTAACAAAAAACCTGATGATAAAAAAGGCTATCACTTCAGTCAGGTTATGACATATGGCTAGATGGCCTAAAAATGCACCAAAAGTAGTGGTTTATAAGCTTACATCAGAAGACAAATTCATGAGCCTCGACCCACCTCTGCCCCTCAGGAACTAGGCCAATTTTGGGAGCTATACTATGACACAGTTTGCTCACCCTTTTTTATATCACCTTACTATTGCGACTTGTCACATCAATATTAAACCTAAATACCCCTTGTGCCAACTTTAGGAGTCTGTTGAATTCAGATGGAAAATGAGTATTTCCAACACACAACAGAAGGTTAAAGCATCAAATCTGTTAATGTAATATTCTCAATATAGGAGAGGGTGAGTGAACTTTTACAATCACTCCTTAATTTAATTTCAATTTTCCATAATGCGCCAACTTCTTTGGAATCAGGGTATTAAGTGGTCAATAACCAATACTTAACCTGATAGCACTTCTTCTAGGTTCTTTTGTGACCTCTTGGATGAGTGGATGGTGTGCTCTTGGAGGAATTTTGGTCAGCCGGCTACTCCCGGGAAGGTCCACTGCTGTTCCAAATATTCTCCATTTGGAGATTTTATGGCTCTCAACGTGGTTCGCTAAAGTCCTAGAGCCTTAGAAATGGCTTTGCAATCTTTTCCAGGCAGACAGATCTAAACGCCTTTGTTTCTCATTTATTCTTGAATGTCTTTAGATCACAGCATCATGTGCTGCCCTTTGCCCACTGTACATTGCCTGACAAGTTCTATTTAAGTGATGTTAAGATTCAACAAGACTGGCAATAATCCCACCGGGGGGTTACAGGACTCTTCATCCCCAGACTTTTCGTCCCCAAATTTTTCGTTCCCGGGCTTTGCGTCCCCATGAATTTTTCATCCCCCTGAGGGGAAAAGCATTTTAGGGGATGCAGGGTTCTCACCATGTTTTGAGGATGGAGGGTCAAAATCAGTTTTCATAGGAAATTGAAGGGTCTTCCTTCATTAATTCCAACAAGTCCTTCATGTCCAGGGACGAAAAGTCTATGGGGACAAAGAGTCCAAGGACGAAAAGTCCGGGGATGAAAAGTCCAGGGATGAAAAATTCGGGGACAAAAATTCCAGGGATGAAGAGTCCGAGAGCCGTACCAGGGCGTGTCGACTAAACTTAAACCCAATTATCAGTTTAATTTGTTTAACTGGTTGATTTAGTAACAAAGAGGGCAAATTAGGGCCAGGTAGGGTTGGATGGCTTTTTTCCCCCTCAATAAATGAAATCATACGTTAATAAAATAGGACCAAGGGTCCTGTAGCTTACCGGCAAGCAGTCGTACAGTTATGAAAATTTCATGTGAAGTTTGACATTTGAATCAATGAAAATCAATGTCAAGGTCACTAAATAAAAGTTCACATACATTAAAAAAGACCTTCTGTAATACAATCCTAAGCTCTGAAGCAGTTTTGGCGATACAAGTCATTATAATATGTCGATATATTTTCAATATGTCAATTGTGAACTTTAAAGCTCACAGAATGTCAAGTTGTGGTCAGCAGATGGACTTCATATATGACTTTCTAAATGTCGCTATACAAACCTTGGCTCAATCTGTGACCATTTTGGTGATACAAGTCATTGTAATTTCACTGTCGAGTTTGATCCTCAAAGGTCACTGACAGTCAAGTTGAATGTCACCAAAAGAAAGTTCATATGTGACTTCCTAGATGTCAGTTTCACAAACCTAGACTCCATCTGTGTCTTTTCAGTGACAGAAGTCATTGAATTTTCTCTAGGTCAATTTAGACCTTCGAAGGTCAATGTGAAGGTTACCAAATGAAAGTTCATACATGACTTCCTATGCATCTCCAATACAAACCTACACTCAATCTGTAATGATTTTGCTGATATGAGTCATTGACATTTCAGTGTATAGTTTCGCCGTTGAAGGTCACTGAAGGTCAAGTTCAATGTCACCAAATGAAACTTCATACATGACTTCCTATATGCCCGCAATACAAACCTAAGCTCTATCTGTAATAGTTTTGGTGACAGAAGTCATTGAAATTTCACTATGTGAAGTTTGACCTTCAATGGTCGCCGAAGGTCAAGTTCAAGGCCACCAAATGAAAGTTCGGACATGACTTCCTATAGGTGTTCAATGCATATATGTTCCCAATCTTCAATATTTCCAAGCCAAGAAACCTTTGAAAATTGTAACATTTTGCTTGACCTGAAGTTTGACCTTTCAACCTCATCTGAGGTCAACTTTAACACAGCCAAAATATAGGTCATATATTACCTCCTTTATGTCACTAATACAAACTTAATCTCCATCTGCAACCATTTAGCTTCAGCAGGCAATTTGGCCCATTCTCCATAAGACCCAATGTTAAAGTACAGTGCCCCCACTAGAACCATTTCCGTCGATTCAATCAAAATGGCACTCACACTGTACATAAAGTGTATCAAGGTGAGTTGATTGCCTGATTTAGAAAAAAAGTTGTCAGACAGTTTTTGAGAAATATTTTTTTGAAGTCATATCTTTTAACATTGTTAATATATTCCCTGACCTCAAGTTTGACCTTTCAAAGTCATCTGTGGTCACATTTAATATTGCCAAAAAATAGGTCATATATGACTTCCTATATGTCAATAATATAAACTTAATCTCTATCTGCAATCAGTTGGCCTCCACAGGCCATCTTGCATATTCATAAAGTACAGCACCCCCAACAGACCCACTTCCGTCAATTGAATCAAAATGGCGCTCGCACTGTACATTGACGGTACCAGGGTAAGTTGATTGCCTGATTTAGAAAAAAATAAAATTATAACGCGGTTTTTGAAAAATTATTTTTTAAAATTTCTCAGTCCTATCTTTAACATTGGAGCCAAAATTTCAAGGGCCCATAAAACGGACAAAAATGATTCAATCAAAAATCCGAGCAAAAGGTCTGGAGATATAGTCTAGGAGTATGTTATTGCAAATTTACACAAAAATTCATCAGGCCAAAAAAAAAGATAAAAAAATGTTCCGGACGACAGACGACGGACAACGGATGCCACACCATGACAAAAGCTTGTCGGCCCATAGGCCGGTAAGCTAAAAACTGCACGCTGTCTGGTGAAGTTAACGAACATTAAAATTAGTTTGATCAGAAACATTTAAATGTGATTAATTTGCAAAAATTGATGAAATTGGGAGCAACGCAAATACTTCGAGATGCAAGCTTTGGTTTGGTGTTTTCTTTTTTTCTGTGATTTCTCATGTCTGACTGATATTTGTTTGGTAGTAGAACCTTGTCTGAAGTCAAAGACATATATTCTGTTGCAAATCTTCTTTAATCGCCTTTGAATCAGTTTCTGAGTTGAAGCTTTTTAATAAAGGTCAATCCAACAGGTAGCTCAACCCATCAACAAATTTGACAATCTAATTTCTAATTGATATCTTTGATCGGAATTCATAAATAAAATGGAATAAATTAATTTTACATGTTGGATTAGTGAGGGGTTTCAACAGCTGATACACTTGTGTTCAGTACTCAGAGTGCCGGACGCTAAGCGAGGGTGTCTAAGTGTTAAAACTGCTGGATTCAGAAATTGTTCATAGTTCAATAAAACCTCACTTCCCCAGCACCATACTTCATACAAACAATACAAATTGAAACTTATCTACTATCTGATTGATAGTTTGACCTTTTTTCAACAGATATCAATTGCATCGGAAACACTAACATTGAAATTTACCCCTCTTGAAAAATTTAAATGTGAAAAAAAGTTACTTTTGATTGTACATTAAAAAAAAAACAATCAAAATTACATTCTTTGCCTCCAAATCTCCTGGAATTTACATTTTTATAATTTCTTCAGGCCAACATTGATGCATTTCTGGTCTTTCAAGTTTTTTCATGATAAATGGCACAACCAAAAGGCCAGATTTCAAATGGCCCTATCCCATGATCTGTTGGTCCAAATGAAAAACTTTCTTCCATTTTCATGTCTTAGTGTGATTTCCAAAATGCCTTTTTTCTTGCAAAATTGAGTATAAAATGCCACATACAAAAACCACCTGAAAAAGCTGAACCAATAGGCTGCAGTTGCTTTGCTTTTTTTATGTTCAATACGTGCAAATTGAAAATATTCAAAATGCCAATGAAGATACACTTCACTCATTCCGATGCGCTTTCCAAAAATATTCACCTTAAAGCAACATGAGATGAGATTCCTGTTCAATATCGCTGGGGCTCAAGCCGGTGATTATCTCAGCGTCCGTTTGAAGCACCAGAACCACCAGGTCCAAGGCCTTCCTCCAGGCTTCCAACTTCACCTCCACGTTATCGTAGACGACTTCCGTGCCACCTTCATCACCACGGACAAGTCCCAAGAGACGGGCACACGGTAATGTGCCCATTTCCAAATCCTTCAGAGTTTGGTTAACAACCGTCCAGGCTTCTAGCTTTGAGGGACCTGTAGCCCCATTACAATTGACTGTAGCACAATAGTTCAGCCATCCCTCCACCATGTGCTGGAGCACCAGGCCCCTGTAAGGGTTTGAGTCTCCTTGTAGGAGTTTAGTCTGGTTGCTACCAGGTGTCGAGAGCTCCCTGACATGGTGGGCACAAATAATTTCAGTGAACCCCGCACCTGGTAGAACATGCCCGTCCTTGATAGCTAGGTAGAGACGGTGGGCACAGCCCCAAAACTGGTCCTCCAGCAACTGTAGCTTACTGCTAACTGAGCTGGTAATTACTGCTGTCACAAGCAAAGTCCCACTGGCCTGGATGTTAACCGCTACAGCTTTTTTGCATTCCCGCCACATGGATGCCCTTGCCCCGTGCCCCACGCAGTCCTCGGAGAGCTGAGAGAGATAGGTGACAGGCACAGCCCCTGTGGTCTCGGCAAAGTCCTGTAAGATGCCACGTGTCACACTCTGGAATACTAGGATGCCTTGCTGGACCAAGCTCTGCTGCAAGTCCCTCCCCACTGTTCCACTAACCAGGAGCACGTCCACCTTCAGTCTCTGAAGAGTCATCAGTGCTTCCCTGCCCCACTCACCCTCCGAATGGATACCAAGAACATCCAGGTTTCCAGTCACATGCCGAACATTGGCTGACTTGCAGAAGCCCGGATGGCGGTAACTCTCAGTAAGGTCGCCGGTGATGATGGCTATGTGCAGATTCCGTCTCTCAAGGTGCTCTGCGATTGGAGCCTGCTCCTCCGAGATCAGGGTGAGAAACCCCCAAAGGACACAGGCACACCCCTCTGGCAGCCCGGACAGAGAGCACGTCACCAGTTTGCTAACATCAAACATCCCGCAACCGCTTTGCATTCTGTATGCTTGGAGAACCAGACTCATCCCATCCTCACAATGGTGACTCAAAGAATCGGCGAGACGTGCAACATCCAGAGGTTCAGCCTTCCTGGAAAAAGCTGATAACAGGGACGCCGAGCTTCCCATCTCTGTTCTTTCACCCTGGCTAAAATACCGACTATGAGTCAATTTTATTTTGGCTTTGCCACTAGGGGTGGCTTGCGCCTCAGAAATCTCAGCCTTCTGTATTTTTCTCTGGCCAATTCCACAAGCCTCCAGCCAAAATGTGTACTGGGATGACAGAGAGGGGGCACATACAGATTTGAAAGGCATGAGAGTACCAATTTCTGTTGAGTGTTTGTCCCCATTGGAGCCAAAATGAAGGACAGCCTCCTTGATCTGCAAGCGGATTCCCTTGCAGACGTCTAAGCACGAGTCCAACCCCTCCTGCATGGCTGACACGATGCACTGAATGGGTATACCTTCCCGAAGGCACTCCAAGGCCGCAGCGCTCCATACACCGACCATGAAAACCAGGCCACCCGTTCCCGTGCCAAAAGCCTTCTGGTGCGCCTGCACAGTCTCGTTGAGAAGTTGTCCAGCAGCACAGCTCAAATCCAACTCCTCCAAAAGACGAAAGGGGGAGCCCACCAGGTTGGACTCTCCACTCTCCTGGTTCTCCACAAACTTGTACCTTTTATTGGGGCCTACGAAGGTATTAGCAGAAGAAGCTAATGCCGCAAGCTGCTGTAGTCCAATGTGCTGACCCTGTGGTACAGCAGAACATCCCAACAAAGGCATCTTAAATAAAAGAGATACATGCAGAAATTAGTATTATTTATTCATTTTATTTTTAGCAGTATATTCATGTCCTATTTGAAGATTAAATATAGACTGCCAATTCTTCAATAAAAAAAAGACAAATTCTTCCCCTTAAAGTTTTAATTAGGTAATTTTGATTACTACGTTGTATATATGTAGGCTCTGAAGCTATTTTTTCATAAGACAGAGTGATGACAGTCAGGAATTCACATTAGCATATCCACCACACTCGACATCACATTCAGAGTTCAGATTCCAACATGCCACAACCTCCATCTTTTTACAAAAACTAGGTACTATATAGGTACCTACATACAGCTGCTGACCATCTTGCGGAGTGACAGCAGCCAATCGGTCTGTGCAGAAAGTTAATTAGTTAGCTAGCTTGCCAATTATATAGCACAGTGGCCAGCTAAGGTAACGCTTAGCTAGTGAACAGCTCGTCTGCTGGCACTCGCCATCTGTTGTTCTTCAGCAGTTCTGTGCTGCACATTACATGAGAAGACAGAATTAAGAATTGAATTTAGAGTTTTGCCTTTGCCGCCTCTTCCGCTCCACCTAAATTTTTTCTCCCGCTCTTGTCTTTTTGATGCCTGCATTTTCAATGTAGTCAATGAGAAAGGCAATCCAACAAAAATAGCCTACTTGGACATTTGACTGGTCATCATATTTCTCATAAATCTCCACAAAAGGATGGCAAGAGGAAGAGGAAATTTTTCATGATATTATCAGAAAATGCGAAGCATAACCACTTTCAATTTAATAAAAAAAATTCCATTATCCAGGTCTAACAATACATGGCCCCCACAGAAAACCCATTTTTTGTCCATCAACAGGAGTTTGAACCCTTCACTGCTGACTGGGGGCACCTGCCTCTGTGACATTTCTCGCCACTTTATTTCCCTGTTTCTGTCTGAGAATGGAAAACAGGGACTGTCGCTGACCGACCCCGCTAAGGGCAGCCATGCGTAAATGGGCAAAAAGTGGGCTTTCTGTAGGAGCTGTTCGCACGCATGCTGCACATCTATTGGGCGATTTCAAAATAAGATTACACTCGCGTTTCAAAAGTGTTATTAAACACTTTTGACTCAAATTTTTTTGACTCAAGTGCAAATGTATTACATTGGTGCCTAATAATTAAGCCCTATATTCAAATTCATGAAAATGCTGCTTTAAGCATTCCTGTTTCTTACGTGTTGTGTGTTCAAAAAAGTTATTTGTCAAATGACTGCGTCATTGAAAAAAAATGACCATGAAACAAACCCAATCGAAAACAAAGGCAGAGAAAACCATGTACACAGGGATAACACACTGCCTGACTAATAAAAGTCACCAATTGGATCCAAGTAAGCAAATAGGTAGTAACCTATTTTGAGCCTCTTCCACTAGATAATTACTGCAGTGATTAATATGTTTCAGCCAGCAACAAGTTATTTAATCCTAACTGATGCAGTAAATAGCTTGTCATTTCTTAAACAACAATGTGGGAAGATTTAATGTTATGTCTGTGCTCTTGGGAAAGAAGGTACTCTATTTCGGAAGAGTCAAATTATTGGCCTGCATCAAGCAAAGGAAACAAAGGAGATTGCTGAAACTACTAAAATTAAGTTAAGAACTATCAAATGCATTATTAATAAAAACTGGAACATCATCTTTGAGGAAAAAATGTGGTTGAAAAAAAATCTTGAATCATCATGATCGCAGATCACTTAAACGTTTGGTGAAATAAAATCGAAAAAAACCAACAGCAGAACTCACGCCTATGTTTAATAAAAAAAGTAAGAGCATTTCCACACGCACAATGCAAAGAGAACTCAAGGGATTGGGACTAAACAGCTGTGTAGCCCTAAGAAAGCCACTTATCGTGAGGCTAATCAGGAAAAAGGTTTCAATTTGCTAGGAAAAATACAGATTAGAGTTTAAAGCAATGAAAAAAGGTCATGTGGTCTAATGAGTCCAGATTTACCCAGTTCCAGAGTGATGGGCGCATCAAGGTTAGAAGAGAGGCGGATGAAGAGATTGACCCACCATGCCTAGTCTCTACCGCACAAGCCTGCGGGGGCAGTGTTATGATCAGAGGTTGTTTCAGTTGGTCAGGTCTATGTTCAGCAACGATATGTGCCCAAAAAATGAAGTAAGCAGAGTACCTGAATATACTGAATGATAAGGTTTTTCCATCAACAGATTTTTGTCTTCTGATGGCACAGGCATATTCCAAGATGACAACGCCAGGATTCATTTGGGCTCAAATTGTGAAAGAGTGGTTCAGGGAGCATGAGACATCATTTTCATACATAGAATGGCCACCACTTAACCCCGTTGAGAATCTTTAGGATGTGCGGGAGAAGACTTTACGCAGCAGTTCAACTCTCCTATCATTAATACAAAATCTTGGTGAAAAATTTATGCAACTCTGGATGGAAATATACACTCAACAAGAAAGTGAAGGACTGATAAGTTTTTCCACTGTTATTTTGTCTTGTTCTGAGCTTCCCAAGACACTGTCAAGCCATAAGAGCATGTGGTGGTCACACAAGATATTGAAATGATTTTGGACATTGTGTGATATTTTGATTTAATGGTCTGGACTTGGTGTGATTCTGGTCTTCCGTGTGGATACCCAGTTTTGGGGAAATAAAGTCGTCTGATCAAATGTTTTGATGCATTTTGAGTCTTAGATTAACAACAATGACATAAACAATATTTTAGATTTACGCTTTTACATTTCACAGATGTTGAGTGTTGTGCAATTATATACGTGTACTGAAACAATGGTGAATGCATGCCTTAATAAAAGCTAAAGGTGGTCCAACCAAATATTAAAGTGCATGACTTTTTTTTTTTTTTTTTGTCCGGATGGTGTAGTTTCTCACAGGGAGCACCTGCAAAAAATCCGAAAAGATGCTTTTAAAGAGGAGAATGAAATGTATTATATCGCTCTTGTTCATTGATCAGTTTTTTCTATTTTCTCTTCGGTTATGCATGAACATTTAACCCTCTTCTGCTTACCGATTCGATTTCTCGCTGGATTGTCCCCCCCCCCAAAATTAATACATTTCGCTTCCAAAATGATCCCAGGATTTCCATTATGGTGGGAACAAAACTGCCTCAAACCTTCACTTGTCGCAATTATGTACGTCTATGGTCGCAACACCATCGAGGGATTCCACATTGACCTGACGGCGCTTGCGCACTCTGCTTGTTGACCCCAATAAAACTCGCTTGTTACTTGGAGACGGAAAAGGCCATTTCATACAAACGATTGCATGTTTTATCCCTCCCACGCACGTTTCCAATTGGCCATAGTGTAAATATTCTGAAAAAATAAGACAAATTCGAATTTCCATTGGTCAAATGTATTGTCATTCACACCTCCTAGACGACGGTTGTAAGCTGGCTAACTCAGCTACTCTGTTTACCCCTGCAGCGAACACGCATCAGGAGCTGGACGAAATTTTACCAATCCAGCTGGCTGATCAATTTACTTTCTCTACAGTCTGCATAACTTATTCAGAAATGGTAAGTAACATAAAAAAAACCCATTTAAAAACGGTCACGATTATGGTAGTCTTTTGTGTTCCTAACCGTTTTGTGGAACTTTACACACAGCCTAAACCAGATAAGTTAACAGTAACGATAGTTACCACCAGTCTCAAGAAAAAAAAAGAAATGATCTGAAATTAGCTAGAGAGCTAGCTAACAACAACATTACCAATAAGCATACAACAGTTTGTCAAGCAATCAAGCTATTTAGATAGTAAATGAAGTAATGCAAGCTCAGCCGGCAATAAAGTGACTCCATGATTTTGACTAACGTTGGGATAACGTTCCAGGAACAGAGCAATAGCCAGTTTCTTAATCAACAAACAAGCTGAGCAGCGATAATACAATAACGGATTAGTAATTACTTCATAAGTTTGCTGGCCAGCTAGCGATGCGCTTTACTGTGGGCTTCATTCGAAGTAAGCTAGCTAATTGATAACAGGTGGCAAACGTGTTTTAGGATGGCTTGGCTAACATTACCACCAAGTTTGTCATATTCATTAGTTAGTTAATGTTATATGGCTTACAGCACCCACCTGGCGAATGTGACTCGAATACGTTGGAGTAAGGTTAAGTTGACCTATCTTGTTAAGTTAGCAGGTTAGCTACCTAGCTTGCTAACACATGCATTCAAATGTTAATAAATGCCCTCTTACCGTGAATACTCCTTGACGTTAAGTTGCCCCAAGCTGCTTTCACACCAGACGCGAAACGAATTTATCGCACGACAGATTACATTCAAAGTCAATGCAAAGACGCGAAAACGCGTGTATTCGCGTCTTTGCATTGACTTTGAATGTAATTTGTCGTGCGAAAAAAATTCGTTTCGCGTCCAGTGTGAAAGCGGCTTTAGTCTGATGCTGTGAAAACCGTTGTGGATGACATCAAAATAATAAATGTGAAGTCGGTAAATAAATGAGAAACTGTTGGCTGCGGATGAAGTCTGAATGCAGCTGACTAAACGCTCGCTGGAGCATGAGCCGCTCTCCGGAGTCCACTTCCGGTCTGTTGTTGCTACGCGATTACGGCGTGGAGGAAAAGCTCGCTTGCGAGTTAAGTTTGATGGAGCTGAAGCAGTGTAGTAGAGAGGCGGTTGGAAAGCGTCAAATTAATATCCAGTGATGTGGTGCAGGGGTTCCTAAACCCGGTCCCGGGGACTCGCTGTGAATGCTGGTTTTCGTTCCAGCCGCACATTTCACCCCCTTACACCACTTTGACAAAAAATGCCTATGCATTCCATGGGGTGCATCTCAAAGCGTAGACTGCAACATTTGAAGGCTGCATTTTTAGGGGTCGTCACTTATTTCTATCCACCAAACTAATATTTAGGGTAAGGGATTTGGTTAAGTTTAGGGTTAGGGTTAGGTGTGGGGCTAGGTTTAAAGTTAGGGGTTAGAGTTTAGGTTACAGATAGGGAAATCAATGACGACTCACTTAAACCAAAGCTGTTTAACAGAGATGAAATGATGTCATGTCAGTTTGGCAGATGGAATTAAGTGACGATCCCTAAAAATGCAGCCGTCGAAGGATGCAGCCTACTCTTTGAGATGCACCCATGGTGTGTAGAAGTCCAGCGTTTATATAGTGCCTATTTTGTGACATTCCTGGGAAGTAAGCCAAGGCAAGGTGGCAGTAGGTTTTAAATGATCAAAATCAAAACTGTGGTGAATAAATAAGCTGCTAATTAGGCTTCTGCACACAGCTGTTCAAGTTTTTTTTCCAAATGGTTTTCCTAAAAGCAGCCACAAAATAGCATCGTCTTTGAAACCTTTATTACCTAATAAATGGTTGGTTTTAGTGGCCACATGTCCACATGAAATGCTCACCCTGTAGAGCCCTGCATGTGTAATTGATATGTGTTTGTGTGTGTGTGTGTGTGTCTGTCTGTCTGTCTGTCTGTCTGTCTGCGTGTGTGTGTGTGTAGTGGGGGCTCCCGTTTGTTTCATTTCGTCGCCATTAGCTCCAGTCAGCTGCATAAAAATTTGTGAAAGTCAGCGTTTGCATTTGTGATTATTTAATTTACCATGTGCAATTTCGGAAGCGGTTCTCATCTTTCGGCAGCGGCGGTCTGCTGCTGAATGCACAAAGGGCAAGCAGGCTGGACTTTTTTTTTTTTTTTTTTCCAATTTATTTTCTTTGCCCCAAGGCGTCTAACTACCGAAAGCCCAGTACTTCAAACCTGCGGAAAAAAGCAGCACCCAAACTCGACTTAACAGAAGAACAGAAGCAGGAAATCCGTGAAGCGTTTGACCTCTTCGACACGGACAGCTCGGGGACCATCGATGTCAAAGAGCTGAAGGTGTGATGTCTTTTGGTCCTGAACTGTCAAGCAATGCTTTTGATTGCATCTTCATGATGGTCATGCTAGCAAACAAAATCTCATTGCGTAGCTACATTTATTTCAGTCATTTTGGCTCAAGTGTATTCCAGAACCTTTATTGCAAAGAAATTTAGGGGCATGTTGGTATCATGACTGTAGGCTTTGCTGAAAAGTTAGCTCTTTAATGTTGCACGGTTTATAAGTGACAACTTAATGGAAAAATCAACATAAACAGCCCTTGTAAGGTGCTGGGCCTCCATAAACTCTCAGATAAGCTGTGGCACGTCACGGGATAGAGTCTACATGCATAAAAATTCACTTTGGAGTGATGTAGTGCCATCCAAGAGAAATGCCCTCATTTGGTGTTTTGGTGATGATACAAGAAACAGCTGTCTAACATACAGTTATAAAGTCTTCCATATAAGTTCAGTTGGTTTGAGATCTGGTGACTGTGAAGCCGATGGTAAATGCTTAGGATTGTTTTCAAACTTAGAAAAAGATTTAGTGATCCCCCTTTAGCCCTGTGAGGCTTTGGCCATTGTCCTCCTGGAAGGTACCACTCCCATCATGGTGGAAACGCTACATCATAGGATGTTAAGGTGGTGATGCAGATTTGCAGTGGCCCTTCCATGTATACGGGGATTTATTCTGGTTTTTCCTTTAATTTGACACCCTTCTGCATTTCGTTAATCACGTTACTTGCACACTGATTCAAAATAAATGCAAGCATGCTCAAGTGCTTGAAGTTCTGTTGAATTGTTTGTTTGTTAGTTAATTCATTCATTCATTCATTCATTCATCATTTAATTATATTTTTCCTGGTCTGGGGAGGTGCAATGATGCATTGGGTCGCACTTCCCACTTACTGAGACCCGGGTTTGAATGCAAATGTGTGGCGTTGTGCATGAACTTATGTGCCTGAAAAATCGTCTGGGGTGTTCTCCTGCTGCTCATCAATTGAACGCTGGGCTAGGTTCCAGCCTCCGTATGCTAAAATAAGCAGGTCATATAGTGGATGCATGGATTTTACTATTCTGTATCAATTCGGTCGGTGAGCAAGAAGGCATCTGCTGACTTGCGAGATTGGCGTGAGTGGATTAGTTTTTCTTGTGGTTGACCAGCCACTCCTTGGACGGTTCACCAGTGTTCTAAGTTTTCTCCATTTAGAGACAATAGTTCTCACGTTGGTTCGCTGGAGTCTGAGAGCCTTATAAATGGCTTTTTAACGGTTTCCAGACTGATGGATGACTATGACTTAGGCTGTTCTTGAATTTCTTTAGATCACGGTATCATGTGCTGCTTTTTGCCTACTTTACATTGGCAGCATTGCCTGACAGGCTCTGTTTAAGTGATGTTTAGATTCAACAGGGCTGGCAGTAATCATGCTTGGTGGTGTCTAGTGAAATTGAACCCATTTATCAATTGAATTTGTTTAAAAGGTTGATGTAATAACTAACGGGGCAACTACTTTTTCACATGGGCCAGGTTTGGTTGGTTAGCTTTTTTTCCTTCAATAAATGAAATCATCATTTTAAAACTGCATTTTGTGTTAACCCAGGTTAACTTTGTTTCATATTAAAATTAGTTTGACCTGAGACATTTAATTGTGACGAGTGGGCCATAATAGACAAAATTGGAGATTACTTTTTCACAGCACCGTTTGTAGAGCTTGAGGAAGCTTTTTTTGAGGATATTGCGATTAGTTTGAGATATTAGGTACCCTCAGGCATGGGTCCTGTATGGGTGGGGGATTGGGACTGTTTCAAGTACTGAATTTTTGCAAGGATATGGTTAATTGGGGTGGTGGAGATCAATAGAAGACCTGCTTAAGTGGCTGAAGATTTTCGGCGATACCCCTGTCCTCTGCTGATTGGTGCATCATTTGTGCTGCAGGTGGCCATGAGAGCCTTGGGCTTCGAACCCAAGAAAGAAGAGATTAAGAAGATGATTGCAGACATCGACAAAGAGGGCTCTGGCACTATTGATTTCAATGACTTTCTGTCGATGATGACGGTGAAAATGGTGAGTTCACACGTAGTCCACAAATCCTCACAAAGGAATCAAAAAGATATTTGGTGCAGGTGCGTGTATCTTCGGCTGAGAAACTGCAGTGTGCTCCTCAAAATGATGTCTGGTCAATGCAGCAAGTGTCCATATGTCCCACCCTCCTGAAGGTTGTTAGTTTGTGATTAAAGGAGATGGAGTCAACTTAAAGCCTGTCATTGAGCGACTTGTCACGTGAGATCACACGTTTTTGGGGGTAGTGTGTGTTCCATTGCCTAAAAAACTAGTTTGGATAGATACAGTAAGGACTGTCACGAGGGAAAGATGTTGATCGCCGGTCCCGAAACCAATGAATCGAGTGATATTCGATACCACAGCTAAATAAATGCAAGGAGAACAGTGACGTGTAACCTGTGAATTCATAATGTTGGATTGCTATCGGTGTTGGAAATTGATGAAAATGCTTGAATTTCAATAGAGTGTTTTCATTGTTTGAAAAGTGCTGGGAATTTGAATTAAGTTCTTGAGACTGCTTCATATTGTGACGTTAATTGCATTAAAGGGCATCTAAAGTCGATTCTCAGACGGGATGTTGAACGTCCAATGTTTACAAACAAATCGCTAGCTTTTGTTGACATCTTGCATTGTCACATGACCAATTTCATTCATATAAACCAATGTTTTGTGTACATGCGTAGATAATCCTTCTATTTCGGTTTGTTTGCGCAGGTGCCGCTCACTGATTGGCCGATAAACAAAAACAATGGGAATCAACTTTAGATGCCCTTTAATTTCATTTCAGTCAGGTAAACTCATGTACTTGGATTGAACAAAATTTTAATGGCGTGTAGATGTAATGACATTTTAGTCTGGCAGAGGGTTCTGCTCAGGAGGTGCTTCCTAATGTGGCATAGCAGGACCATGCTAAACAACTAAACGTGCTAAATTAGGCAGGGAGCAGAACTTATCAAACCCCCCCCCACAGTCAGACAGAGCAGAACCAGGCAGGTAGAGGCTGGGGTGGAGGTGGCAAGCAAAACACATTTCTCATCTTACACATGAGGCTGCAAATCGAGAAGCAAAGGTGAGCAAGCTTGATTGTGCTTAAACAGACCAACATAATAGGTCCTGTGTAGTTGCCGCTGTGCGATTGGCGTACTCTCGTTGACACAGACGCAGCCGCATCAGGTGACGTAGAATGACTCAAGTTTCCTGCTGAACTAGTTCCACTCATAATAAATCGCTATCTGAACAGTTCGATAAATTTGCAATTTACCACAGCTGTTGGGAATAGTGTAAAAATGCACCTTGAAAAGTGTTTGAATTCGACTGTGGAAAAGGGGTGGGAACCCTGTGAACGGTTAATGAGAAATGGCAGCCTCAGGGAACATCCTTGAACTTGGCCTCTTGATCAACCATTATACAAGTTAGCGGATTTGTGCCGGCATACAGTAGTGAAGGCCAGGAGGAATGTTTGCGAGTCGGCAAGTTTGACAATTTATTTACATTTAGCTTTTTTCTTACATATTTTTTTTTTCCTTTGTCCATCAGTTATGTCCAGGATTTTATGGTGCAGTTTCATATGAAAAGTTCTACTTAAATGTTTAGCTGAATATATTTGAACAGAATCCAGACTGATTCACAATGGCCATTGGGGGGGGGTGTATTTTTTTTATTTCAGAGTGAGAAGGATTCTAAGGAGGAAATTCTGAAGGCTTTTCGCTTGTTCGACGATGATGGCACTGGGAAAATTTCTTTTAAAAATCTCAAAAGAGTCGCCAAGGAGCTTGGAGAAAATCTGACTGACGAGGAACTGCAGGTAAGCTTTGTCTCTGCAGCCAAAGTGTATCGCACAGCCATTGCTATGGCAGGTCATGACGAACAGACCTGGGTCAGTGATCATTACTATGTTTTAAAACTTGTTTACTACGTACCACATACTACGCCAGTGTGGATACTGTATTCGCCGTAAGTGTTGTCGTCAGTATGTGACAGTACCCATTCCATGCACTGCAGTCACGTGACCACTGAGTTAAGCCCACCTGGCTTTTGTCCGGACATTAATATTGACTGAATTTTGCTGGAGAATACAGTTCACTGTGGAGACAGTTCTAGTGAAATGGTGTGAAATTTGGCCATTGCAATATGTCTTTGAAGTATGTTTGACCAGTGGCTATGAGCAGTAACTGAATAGTAAGCAGCATGTGATTCTAGACATGTTCAATAACTTTGCAGATATGTCTCGCTGCTCCTGTGCGTCATGCATAGAGTTCAGCTTCTCGCTGCCTTGTTCATTCATCTCAAATGTCCTGTGCAATTTGTTATTAAAGCCAAGTGCAAATCCAGTATGATAAAGTCATAATTTTCAAATTCACTAAAAAAAAAAATCCAAGTCATAATATCTGGACTCCACATGGGTAATTCTTTTTATGTAACTTTGGTTTTGAGCAAAAGTTGTCTTTCGCATTGAGGCTCTTGAGTTACTGCAATGCTTACAAAAAGCTGATCCTCCATTCAAATTCTTTGTTGCAGGAAATGATAGACGAGGCGGATCGGGATGGAGATGGAGAGATAAACGAACAAGAGTTCCTGAGAATAATGAAGAAGACGAGTCTGTATTAGAAGACTCCTGTCGTAGCGAGCAGCCCTTTCACAAACGCGCCACTGGACTTGCTCTGTTCTTACTGATGGAACTGGAGATTGTGTTTTAAGGTTTACCACTTCAGTACTTTTTTTTTTTTAAATAAAAATGCTTTTGTTACATGATCATATTTTATAACAAATAGAAGACAATGACATTTTTTTTTTACAATCTCAGAGACTGTGAAGTGTAAATCTTTATCCAGGAAGGAAAAGCAAGGAGGTCTTTTCCTGCTCAATGCTTGGATGATCGAAGCAGGATCTCTGCATTGTTGTAGTTCGTATCTGTATTAGTTCACCACTAGGAGGCAGTGACGCTGCAGTAACATGCGCAGGTTCGCATTTTTAAACCCTGAATGCCTTTTAACACTGTTACGAAAGTATCCACTACTGAACTATGTATGAATGTGTCAGGTTCATAATTATTGGCATCTTTATGTTTCATAAAATATACTCAGGTCATGAGCCCTACTGTTTGCTGAGAAATGGGTACGTTCTTTTTTTTTTTTTTTTTTTAATTGAGAGCATTGGAAATTAATTATCTTGTCCTCATCATTTGAGACTTCAACAAATTATTTTCTTTTTGATGACTTACAGGATAGGGTGATAAAATGTTCCATAATTATTAAGCGTTTGTATTCCTTGATTACTGAGAGTGAACAACCATTCAGATCCTGACTGTCAAAGTTGACCCGTATTAGACCCCCACACTTACTAGTGACAGTCATCCTCTTCAGAATCTGAGAAAGTTTTGTGTTATTGGATAAGTCTCATCCATCCTCAATTTTTGTTGGTTTGGTCTGGTATAATTAAAATTGCCAATTAGGCATCTGAACATCTCCTGATTTTCTTTTGTTTCACAAGCACTCGGCCGAACAACAGAAAATTGATATTAGTGTAGGTCCGCATACAGTGAAAGATTAATCAGTAATACTGCCAGTGATTTTTTCCTCCCTTAAAAATAACTTAAGCTTGCCCTTGTCTGAAAATCAAAATGGAAATGAAATGATATAGTAAAGAAGCAGAAATATGTTTAAGTTCTTAGCTTCATAATTTGAAGGTGATGATGCTTTGCTCCTCTCATCCAGAGTAATAAAGTTGTATTCTGGATGGCTGCTTCACTGATGTTTGCAAGTCCGTGAGTTCATGATGAGGCTACAGGATGCTTACGGAAGAAAAATTCCCTGAAGAGGTCTCTTTGGTTGCAAGAAGTTAATTTCTGCCTGATTCTGCTTTAGATCAACTGACAAGACCGTACTCTCTGACTGCCTTCGACTTCTCCAAAGGACAGGATATTGTCCTCAACTATGATTGGATATTTTTAGTGACTAGAAAGGAATGTGAGCCGTTTTCGACTGGACAGCATTACCAGTCCTTAGTGGCAACTGTCCAGTAGAAATCGGAGCAAGACGCAAAAATGTAGATGTGTTTTAACTTCTTTGACCCAAAGGTTTCTTGTTCTGTGTAAGCTTCTTATGGCCCCTCCAACAAGCAAAAGAAATCTTAAAAATCATAGTTGCTATAACAGCTGCTATTTGACGGTTTTTTGCAAGGACCAATCAACATGAAACTTGCCGTGCAAGGAATGCTGGGTCATTCCATGTCAAATCATCAGATATACAAAACATTTGTCACCATGTAGTCATAGATTGCTTCCATATTTTCACATAAGATAAATATGTATTAGTGATGAGCAAATCCGAAATTTCAGCTCATTCGGACCAAAAATTAATTTTTGGTGAATTATTTTCTAAGGGCAGTCCGTCAGTTTTTATTTTTTGTCAATTGACATTTTTCTTGTATTTAACATGGCGTAACTTTTTTATTATTACACCTATAGCTTTGAAACTTTGCATCTAAGCTAATGTTATACTGTTCAATCAGAAAATGCAGTCCATTTTACTTTGTCTTTCTTGGTCTTGGAGCTATGAGGACACCAAAAGTGCCTTTTGTTCTGGCAGTTCCATGTTTAGGTCCCCAAAGCACCCCCAATATAAACCCTAGCATAGGCTCTCTGGCAATTTTTCCATTTATATATATAATTATATATATAATATGGTCAAAACACATAAACAATTTTTGGAGTGGTCTTTCTACTATAATAGACGAATCAGTTTAAAAAAATAAAAGAAAATCCAAGGTGAGCCCCTGGAGATACGGGGGTTTGAACAGGTGGCATTTTAGCTTTTTTTTTTTTTCACATTTGGCAAGGTACTGACTGCAGTTGGTGATGAATTCATGGTGAATTCAGCCTGATTTATATTCAGCAGACACAAATGAATGGAAAAAATGCCAGAGAGCCTATGGTAGGGTTTATATTGGGGGTGCTTTGGGCACCTAAACATGGAACTGCCTGAACAAAAGGCACTTTTGGTGTCCTCATAGCTCCACGACCAAGAAAGATAAAGTAAAATGGATTGATTTTATTTAAACCACCATAAGTTGTAAATGTCTTGTCCTAAGTTGACAAAATGTTAAATGCTTATGTAGTATGAGATTCCAAGCACATCAATTTTGGTATCTCTCTAAAAATTGGTGGTGCTATAAGCCCAAAAAATGTCATCATGTTTATAACTTTTCCTCTTTTAGACTAATCTGGTTGACTGTAAACTGTATCTGTGGAAAAGCTCCTGATAATCCTTGCAATGACCTGAAGATTTTGCGATAAATTAATGAGTGTGTCCAAACATTACCATGCTAGGTGGATATATTCAGCTGTGGAAACATGTCCTCAGATTGTTTTCTAATTGACTAATAGGGAGTGAAGGTGTTGTTGAACAAAGGCGTGGGCCTGGTGCAAATTGCACAGTAAATCAATGCCTGTATTTTATTTGTGAAATAACCAGACCACATTGGACCAGTTCGAGATCCAACGCTTTCAATTTCTGACGGTCAGTGTTGACTTGCACCCCAGAATTGTCACTTTCGGCTATATTATAGGTTGTATTCGCCCCATGTTGATCTCTTGGCGTTGATTCACTGTGTTGTGCCTGATTGACAGGGACCCAGGTGCTGCAGAACTCCAGCCAGTTCTAATGCCTCCAGCCAGGCATTATTACCCAATAATGCCATCAAATTGTTAATAATGTTGAAGTATTTCAGTGAAAGTCATTGACAAGACTCAGGATCTGGCTTTCGAGCTATATTGCGGTTTTCACCTGGCCCTCAAACCATGCATGGAAACGTGATGATCATAAACCAATAAGATGGTATTTCCTCCACAGTCGTGCGCTTAACTGATCCACCACAGTAACCCCACTGTAATCGCATTCCTTCGCAGGAGCATTTAAAAAAAAAAAAACTTGTCCCGGACCTGCAAGCTTTCTGTTTTGCTCATCATCTTTAACCACACCTGCATCTGCACAGCCCAACAACACTGGGGATTTCAGATGACGATCTTCTCTTTTTTTTTTCCAAAGGCCTCTTTTACTCGGCTTAAAAAACATGATTGAGGTATTCCTTTTTTGCTGTTATGTCCATTTTATATACTGGGGACCATTACTGAAAATATGCATGTACCCACAGAATGCGACATTAAAAATAACTCATTTCATTTGAAGGGTTCGTAATCATTTCCAGCAACAAGCTCCGTTTTCAAAGGATTGCCACCTCACTATCAAGGGTTATGGTGGTTGTGGATACAGTGTGGGGCAAGGTGGGGGTCTTCAGAAATAATTTGAGATCAAACAAAAGGCTGTGTCCATCCCAGCCCCTCTCTGATATGCCTGGGAACACCGACAATTATCACTGGGATAAGGCATTATAACTAATCAGATAAATTCAATAAAACCAATGGAGCTTAGCAAATGTTCAGTCGGGCAGACTATCCTTTACATCATGGGCTCATATTATACTTCTTTGTATCCCTCATACATGCTCGCTCATAATTTCCAGCGGCATCATTGTCAGGGGCCATCAATCGAGTTAGATCACCTGTTCATATTGTTCACGTCCGTCAGATAGCCCAACGCACCTCTTTTGCCGCCTTATCATTTTGCCGCCGTCTTTTTAAATAAGTCTCTATTTAACACTTCACGCTGAAGTCACGTGGGCCCCGCCTCCTTCTCATCACCGCCTTGTTTTCGCAGATTAATCAGTTTCACCGCTTTATTGACCTAAATGGCTTCATCAGTCTCACCTGAAGTAAACAGCCACCACCACCTGGATCAGCACTCCTTGGGGGGGATTTTTATGCAGCTGCTCAGGGCCGATGCTCAGCGAATAAAAATCTCCCTGAAGAGTCGAAGAGCCAGAGACTTTCCCATCAAGATTTTAGATCTTTATCACTTGTTAATGATCTTTAACTCACTTCTGCCACTTTACCTCAGCTGAAATGATACACAGTGAAGATACAGTATATAGTGGATGCTCGGCATCTCCAATGCCACCTGTGTTAGTCCGCCATCGCATGAGATCAACTTGCAAAAGCTGCGTATTCATGTTGTTGAATAGTTCATCAGTTTGAGAGGAAAAAGGGTTAATGAGTAAAACGGTTATAGGTTCACCGTTCAGGTATTTCAATTTTTTCCACCTTATTTTTCTGAGCACTGACAAATGGGAGCGCAGATGTGCAAACCATCAGCACTACACACAGAGCTGTGCCACAATTCACTGATATACAGCTCTATTACAAACATGTTTTGCATAGTAGGCACAGAGCAGATGTGTGGCAGAGTAAATGCGGTACAGAACTGTCCCACATTAAAAAGCGCACATGCACACATATACTCAAAGAACCATACTGAAAGTATATGGGCCAGATCAGCGCAAAAACTCTGAAGGTTCTTCATGTGGTGAAGAGGTCTAGTCAATGGATATAGCACAGGGGAAGTTCCCTCTCAGCTTTACAGCAGTGAATTCCCGCCGTGGTCAAAGGTACAGCTTGTCAGGCAAAACATTTGGCACCTGCTTCGAACCTCAGCAGTTTCCGTGAGAGTTGGATCATACAGATGAAGAACTATGCTTCATAATAAAGAAATGGCATTCCCTTCAAGTAGAAAAAATGCTGTAAACTTGAGTGATTGGGCAAATCGTCACACAATGGGGGATACAATTTGTTGCCCTGGATATGACGTCATGCTGTTTATTCCCTGCATTATCAACGGAAAACACAACTTTTCCTGCAAGGCACCCCTCAAACATTAGCAAAGCTCCAGCTGTCACAGAAATTGAAGGACACTTATTTAAGCCTGAATACGCAGTGTGCATGGCTTTTCGGTGCACGCATTGTTGTGTACCGAAAACTGGTGGAGGCGAGAGGATTCAAGTGCAATGTTTACTTATTTATGTCTGGAACAGGGCTTCAGACACGCACACAATACCACAAACTAACAGCGAATAACAATCCCCTTTAAGAAACAAAGAAACAGCAAGACAAGATACAAGTCAGCTAATACAGAGAATAAAGTAGACCGCTATGTCTACACAGGCAAGGCTTACAAGAGACTTTGCACTGGTGAGTTTATATAGGCTTAATTAGATAATTGAACTAATTAAACAGCAGCTTACGGTGGTTGAGTGCTGGAGCTGAATCGGGGCTTGGAGTTAGTACCCCAGTGATGCGGACCGTTGTGGGCGAGGCATGACACAGTGACATCAGAGAGCACAGTTGATCGGGGTGACTGTTTCGGAGTCTTAAGCTGCTTTCACACTGGACGCGAAATGAAACGTGTGTATTTGCGTCTATGCATTGACTTTGAATGTAATCTGTCGTGTGAAAAATTTGTTTCGCGTCCGGTGTGAAAGCAGCTTAAGGAAGATGACAAACAGGTGAGTGTATGGACAGAGGCAGTAACATGCCATCAGAAGGTGAGGCAGACACCTCACGATCACTCTCTAAAATTTGCTTGATTAGCTATCAAACAATTGATTGAATCGTTTATTAAGGCTAGTCAACAGAACGACAGGGCACTTTATATTTTCACAGCATTTAAGCAGATTGAATCTGATCTTGAATTGTTCACAAGACAGCAGTGTAATATGGAAAAAAGCCACTAGATGGCAGTATTGACAATTTTTTTTGTTAAGCCCAGTCTGGAGCCAGTTTTGGGGCATGTCCTGGGCATGCCTCAGAGGGGGCTGGAAAAGAGTATATAAGGAGAAAAACTGAGAGAGTGGGTAGTAGGAGAAATTGCAAGGAGAAATTGTGGAAGGATACATTTGACCAGACCTGTCACTCTTTTCAAGACCTGTGAAGCTTTTTGTGGATTTTTGCCTGTGTTGGAGCATTTTCCTGTCCCAGGACATCACACCATAGCCGCCCAATCTCAATTACCAAGGGACTGTAAATATCTCTTTGTTTTTATTTCAATCTTGGTCAGTAGAGTAGATTGTAGATTAGTTCAAAGTGTTTGTTTAATTAAATCTGTTAAAGTTTTAAAATATTGTCTGTCATCCCTTGCTGTCCGCTACCCCATAACAAATTGGGGCCATAACAAATTGACGCCATAACAAATTGGGGCCATAACAAATTGGGGGCTTGTCCGGGATAGACCATTGTGTGAGTCATTGAAAATCTAAAATTTCAAATTTGAAATTGTTTTTTGAATTTTCCTAGATATATATTGACAGATCAACAGCAATGGATGATTTCTTGGCATCACCAACCGTAGAGGTTTTGAAGTCTTTTAAAAAGACAGAACTGCTAGAAATATGCAGACAGTTAGAGCTGACAGAGGTAAAACCAACCATGCAAAAAAGCAAGACTGGCTAGAGAGATTGTTGAATATTACATTGATGAAAATGTGTTTGCACCAGGAAATCTGGAGCAGTTTCCAGTGGAAAATCCAAATGTAGAAATGGAACTTAAATTAAAAATTCTAGAGATTGAAAGGGAGGAAAAAGAAAAACAAAGAGAATTTGAGAGAAAGAGGAAAGAGCAGAAAGAGAGAGACAGAGACAGAGAGATTTCGAGTTACAGAAGTTAGACAGAAAAGAAAGGCTCCAAATGGAGCTGCTAAAAATCAAAATGGAAGCTGAAAACAAATTTCGTGCTAGCCAGGAGGTAAAGCTGGTGCCTCCATTCTCAGAGAAGGAGGTTGATAAGTATTTCCAGTTCTTCGAGAAGGTAGCTAAGAGTTGTCAGTGGCCAAAGGAACACTGGCCTCTGATGTTGCAAACTGTCCGCAAGGGTGAAGCTCAACAAGTCTATTCGGCTTTGTCTGCAGATGATTCCTCTGATTATGAAGTTGTCAAAAAGGTTATTTTGACAGCTTATGAGTTGGTTCCAGAGGTTTACCGACAGAAATTCAGAGGTCTGAAGAAATCTGACAATCAGACTTATGTGGAATTTGCTAACGAGAAGAAGGTTTGCTTTGAGCGCTGGTGTACTTCTGTGGAGGTCAAGGATGATTTCAACTCACTAAAAGAGATGGTGTTAGTTGAAGAATTCAAGAACTGTGTCAAGGATGATATTAAGACCTACCTTAATGAGAAGCAAGCACTGAATTTGCAATCAGCTGCCAAGTTTGCAGACGAATATGTTCTCACACATAAGTCCAAATTTCAGTCTAGCAGTAACAATAGATGGTCCCAATTTCAGAGGAAAGGTAACGGTGATACCCAAGATTCCTCACCCAAAGACAAAGACAAATCTGGTGATGGTGCTCAGAAATCCAGTCAAAGGTCTGATCAAAGTGTGAAAGCTGACAGTGACAAAAGTGGTCTAGTTTGCAATTATTGCAAGAAATCTGGTCATGTTACAACTAACTGTTGGTTCCTTAAAGCTAAGAAAGGAAAAGAAAAGGATACCAAACCCAATGCCTTTGTGAAGACAAGGTTAGAAACCCCTGTAGTAGATGACCGATCTGCTAAATTGCCTGCTCCTTGTGAGGCTAAGAAGCCTGATACTGCTGACTTTGTGAGGGAGGAATTTCTTCCATTTGAGTCAGAGGGATTTGTGGCTCTGAATGAGAATTCTCCTTCTGTACCCATATATATCCTAAGGGATACCGGAGCTTCTCAGTCACTTTTGTTGATGGACTCCTTGGAGTTACGTGATGAGACCGCTTCTGGGGATTTCATACTTGTACAAGGTATTGAAGGGAGGACTGTATCTGTACCCCTGCGCTCTGTATTCTTGAAGTCAAATTTAGTTACCGGACAGGTAAAGGTGGGACTTATGTCAAGTCTACCTATCAAGGGTGTTTCTCTGTTGCTAGGCAATGACCTGGCTGGGGTCAATGTAGTTCCCCCTGTTCATCTTACTTCACAGCCGAGCACTGAAGATGGCGATGAAGACCCATCTCTGTATCCTTCCTGTGCAGTGACCCTTGCTATGGCCAAGAAGGCTCAAGAAGAAGATGATGTGGTGCCGTCCAGCACATTGAATGGTCATGACTCAGGTGGTTCGCCTCATGACTCTGTTCAGCCTACTATGGTTTCTCCGTTTGAGGACTTATCAGACACTTTTATCAGTTCTCTGTTCAGCCAGCCAGATGGGTCTGGTGATTCTGATGTGTCTGGAGACTTGTCTCTGTCCAGAAAGCGGTTGATTCAGGAGCAAACCAATGATCCTGAAATTTGTGTACTAAGGAAGAGAGCCCTTCCTGATGAAGAAATAGACGCAGTTCCAGTTGGGTGTTATCTCAAGGATGGAGTGTTGATGCGGAAGTGGCGCCCTCCTGATACCCCTGCCAATGCAGATTGGGCAGTGGTCAAGCAAATTGTTGTTCTGAAGGTCTACAGGAATGAGATCTTAACAATGGCTCATAGTTTGCATTTAGGAGGTCATCTTGGTGTTAACAAGACTGTTGAGAAGATCATGAAACACTTCTTCTGGCCTGGACTTCGGAAAGATATTTTCAACTTTTGCAAAACCTGTCACACTGGTCAGGTAGTTGGAAAACACCAGTTAGACCCACCTGTAGCTCCATAGCAGCCTATCCCAGCATTTGGGGAGCCTTTCTCCAAGGTCATCGTTGATTGTGTTGGTCCATTACCCAAGACTAGATCTGGAAATCAGTACTTGTTGACAATCATGTGTGCATCTACCAGATTCCCTGAAGCTATACCTCTACGCAACATCAAGGCAACTGCAATCTCGAAGGCTTTGATAAAGTTCTTCACGTTGTCTGGCCTTCCCAGGGAAATTCAGTAAGATGAAGGTAGCAATTTCACTTCTGGATTGTTTCAGCAGGTTGTGTATGAACTAGGTGCGAAGCAGATTCTTTCCAGCGCCTATCATCCAGAGAGTCAGGGTGCCTTAGAGCAGTTTCATTCCACTCTCAAGACAATGATGAGGACTTATTGTTATGACCATGAGAAAGACTGGGATGAAGGTGTTCATTTGCTGTTGTTTGCAGCTAGAGAAGCAATGCAGGAGTCTACTGGATTCATTCCATTTGAGCTAGTGTTTGGCCATGAAGTGAGAGGACCTTTGCTATTGTTGAGTGAAAAATGGCAAGAGAAAGAGCCGCATATCAGTCTGTTAGACTATGTTAGCAAGTTCAAGGAAAGACTGTGTGCAGCTTGTGACCTAGCCAAAGAGAACTTGAAATCAAGTCAGGGAAAAATGAAAACTTGGTATGATCATAAGGCTAGAAGCCGTGAGTTTAAACAGGAGACAAGGTCCTAATCCATTGCAGGCTAGATTTCATGGTCCTTATGAAATTCTGACAAAACTCAATGATCTCAATTACATTGTGAAGACTCCAGATAGGAGAAAGCCAAAATAGTTGTGTCACATTAACATGCTGAAGGCTTATCATGATAGGAATGCTAGGGTTGCAGCTGTCACTTCAGATCCTCCTATGGCCGAGACTTGTGAAGATGAGGGGGAATTTCAAGATGATGAACCTAGAATTAAAGCTGAAGTTCTTTCATGTAAATTGTCAAATTCTGAAGTGTTGCAAAATCTTGATGTAAAACTCCAGCACTTAGAACCCTCACAGAAAGATCAGTTTGAGAGGTTGATCAAGAAATATAAAGATTTATTTCCTGATGTTCCAAAGAGAGTTTCTATAGCCTCTCATGATGTAGATGTTGGTGATGCCGAACCAATAAAACAGCATCCGTACCGGATGAATCCTGAAAAGAGAAAGATTGCTGAGAAAGAGGTTGAGTACATGTTAGAACATGATATTATCAGACCCTCTGACTCAGATTGGAGTTCACCCTGTGTTCTAGTTCCAAAACCTGATGGAAGTACTAGATTCTGTACAGATTATTGCAAAGTCAATGTTGTAACTAGAACTGATGTGTTTCCAATACCTAGGATTGATGATTGTATCGATAGAGTAGGGCAAGCAAAGTTTCTGACCAAGATTGATTTATTGAGGGGTTATTGGTGTGTGCCTTTAACTGAGAGGGCCAAGAGCATCTCTGCTTTTGCCACACCATCTGGGTTATACCAGTATGAAGTCCTACCCTTTGGCATGAAAAATGCCCCAGCCACGTTCCAAAGGATGATACAGTCTACAATCGCTGGATTGCCACACACGGGTGCGTACATCAACGACCTGATCACATGGAGTGACTCCTGGGAAGAACATCTGAAAGATGTAGAGACATTGATCCAGCGCTTGTGTTGAAGATTATATTTTAATATTTCTCATCATATTCATCAGTAGATCAATTGCCATGTTGAATAACCATAATCAATAATCAGAATCAGTATCCATATTATGTATGCAGCAGTAACACACAAACACACACACACACATAACATAACACAACACACACACATAAAGGCAATTCACACACAGGCACATGTAGTTCACACATACACAGGGAGCACACGTACACATGCACACACACACACGCACACCGACACACATACATACATGTGGGAAAAAAAAAAAAAGCCACTAGATGGCAGTATTAACAATTTTTTTTGTTAAGCCCAGTCTGGAGCTAGTTTTGGGGCATGTCCTGGGCATGCCTCAGAGGGAGCTGGAAAAGAGTATATAAGGAGAAAAATTGAGAGAGTGGGTAGTAGGAGAAATTGCAAGGAGAAATTGTGGAAGGATACATTTGACCAGACCTGTCACTCTTTTCAAGACCTGTGAAGCTTTTTGTGGATTTTTGCCTGTGTTGGAGCATTTTCCTGTCCCAGGACATCGCACCATAGCCGCCCCATCTCAATTACCAAGGGACTGTAAATATCTCTTTTTTTTATTTCAATCTTGGTCAGTAGAGTAGATTGTAGATTAGTTCAAAGTGTTTGTTTAATTAAATCTGTTAAATTTTTAAAATTTTGTCTGTCATCCCTTGCTGTCCGCTACCCCATAACAAATTGGGGCCATAACAAATTGACGCCATAACAAATTGGAGCCATAACAGCAGAAAGTGTACATCGGTCAGCTAAAGGTTTTCAGTCGGCCATAAAAAAGCCATTATTTGCCCACATACTGCTCAGCTCTGGTAACAGAGCTCTTAAGAAGAATGCTGTGGCTTTTTAGGTCAGGAAGAATCTAACGTTATCGCTGTTGATCAAGTTCCTGTTTCCGAGGCTCCAGCACGCTGTGTTTGTCTGCCAGTATGTTTCATATTTGGCAAATGGGCAGTGAACGGGATCACACAGGCTAAAACAAAAACAGATGTTCCGACCCAGAACGGACATTTCAAAGGAGAAAGAAATGGTTTATTTTTTCTTTTTCAGGAGGCAAGTGCATTATTTGTATTATAATTTAACCGAAAATGTAATCCTCCACTTCAAGTCCATGTATGCATTTTTTATGACAAACTGAAAATTAATTTGCATTTCCCCAATTTGCTATTCAATTTTTTAAAAAGTGCCCTGCCATATCGCAAACAAAAATTAAACAAAAACGCAAATCTTATCATGAAAAAAGCAGTCTCAGCCATGCTCCTTCTTTTTCAAGAAGCCTATGCATTATATCATGTATTGACAATAATGCAGTTTCCTGCTTTTCTTTTCCATCCTCATGTGAAAATGCAGTGAATCGCTTTGCAGGTTAGATTACATGGTGCTACATGCGTTAACTAACAATATTAAATGAAGTATTCCCTGACAGAGGCTGCAGCCAGATATGTCAGGTTAGCTACAGATCAGATTTGAATGGAGAGGTTAAATTTAAGCTACCCCTAGCCACCATCCGAGACATCAGAAATCTGCCTTTTTGAATAGTCTAGGGGCATCACCTCCACATGAGAATCATGATTCCAAGTACAATTATAATTAGGTACTGCATCAGTTGAGCTGACCTTATGGACATCTGCATCAAAGATAACTGCTCCTCGACACAAACTGTTTGTAATGAGCAATAACACACTATTCCATTTCCCTCTGTAGGCACAGTTGTTGTCCATTTTTGACACCTGCCTGTTAGGCACCAATCGTGGAATCACAGAATAGACTGCTCCTCAGTTTACAGCACAAGTCATATCCGCTCAGCATTATGTTTCGGATAAGTACCAAATGTCGCCTTGCACAACCTCATTTAGATGACACTCCCACTGTTGCAATCTAATTTACATGTAAACCCTGCTCCAAAGTAAAATTGCACCCTCGCAAACCCTCTCGTCCTGGCACAAAATAAGGCAAGAGGTCATTTATTTCTGACAAAATGCTCCTCAGACAGAGGCACTGCTCTGCTTTGTGGACTGAGACACAAAGCTGCAGATAGCAAGGGAGCTGTGACATGCTCATTAGGTGCGGAGACGACCAACTTTTTATTGAACTTAACTTTATTTATTTAAGAGATTTAACTTCTGCATTTTCAAAGCAGAGAGAGCAGTGTAGATTGGAAAGTTTGATAAAGGAAATTCTAGGGGGAAGACTCCAAGAGTGTGGGCGTGAGGCAGAATTTACTCAGCATCACCATCTCACAACCTGAGGTAACAAGATTGTTGAGAAAGCAACATCCTAATGACTTACTTGAGTTTTACATGTTAAAGGGTTCATTGGTACTTGGTACTTTTTTGCTTTTGATAGCACCGCCCTTCCTAGTCTTGGCAGTGTTGACAGACAGTGAAGGTACTTCCTGGGAGCATTTATTGTCACTCCACACAAGAACGTTGGCTAAAAAATACAACATGATTGTAAAAAATATTTTGACTACAAGTTTATGGAAACCAACCATGCCAGTTACATGTCTAACACAATGAATACCAGTAAAAATAGTACTTAGCTGCTCAGGAAGTGCCATTAATTCACAGCGATGTTTTCCTCTCATAAATAAGGACGATGCAAGATTTTGAAAATAAATGTGCCATGTGAAATCGTGGTGTGCATGATACATCGCTGGGGTGAGGCATCCAATGAAAATCAATGAATCACAAGCAAGACAGCCAGAGCTTGTTGCTCAATATTTCCTTCAATCTTCCAGACCTACTGCTGCCAGCAATAGCAGTGACAGAGCAAGGAAGAGGTGATTGGCAGGCACGGAACCTCTTCCACAAGAATGGAGTGTACACTATTTAATATTCTACTTGTATAAAGACCATTAAGATCATTTCGTAGACAAGGGTCCCGTTGGAGTCTTCAAATGACGTTTTTGGTCACTCGCTAAAATGCAGCTTGGAATAAAAAGGTGCAAAACACTCCTTTTAGGTGGTATAGACATCAAGTTTGAACCAGGATTTGTCCAGATTTCTGGCTGTATATACAATAAACTTGTCCAACAATCCAAAAATTAACTTTCCTAAGAAAGTTACCTAGAAGCTGATTGGTTAGTATGCAAATGAGGAACATCGTTTTAGTTTGCGGCCCTAGTAAGTGTCGTCCTAGCAGAAGACCCGCCTTGATGAGATGCTGACAGATTGCATTTTAATTTTCATTGTGTCCCAAAAAGAGCGTGGTGACATGTATTTGAAAATGCAATGGACTGAGAGGCGCTGTTTTCCTTACTGCATTTGAATATTGTCCCATGTATTGCAGGATACGTCTTTGAAAATGAAATGTCAAATGCCGTTATCATTATTATTTCCAAGTGATTAGAAAACAGCATTTTCATTTTCATGTTGAACCTAAACGAGTGTTGATGACATGAATATAAATGCAATAGACTGGGAGTGCTGTTTGGCTTATTGCATTTGAGTATTGTCCACAACAGAGCAGGTTAAGTCTTTGCAAATTAAATGTTAAATGCTGTTTTCAATATCAATTTCAAATAGTCAGAAAATAGCATTTACGTTTTCATGTTGACCTAAAAGAGCGTGGTCACATGTAAATGTAAATGCAATAGACTGGGGGTGCTGTTTTGCTCATTGCATTTGAATATTGTCCACTGCCTTGCGGGGCACAACTTTGAAAATTAAATGTCAAATAGCTTTTTCATTATCATTTGAATATAGTCATAGATTTCCCATATGAGTATGTGAAAATGAAAGTGAAAATTGGATTAATGCATTTTTAATATAATATTGTCTCAAACACCCCAATCATAAGTGGAAAATTATCATGCAATAGTGGAATTACATTTCATTTTAATATTGTCCCCTATGGTCTTCCATACAGCGGTCTATTCAAGTCAATGGCATGAATTATTAGCTAGCTAGCATGCTAAAGCTTCTTGCCATTAAATTAATGAAGTCAAGTTTCAACGATAAAGGTAACTCACATAACATTACTTTAATGGTTAAAAAGTACTAGCATGCTAGTTACCGAATTATTCATCTCATTGACTTGAATAAACCGCAAACTAGAAACCAATGCTAGCGATGGTCCAACGGTTAGCAGCAGGAGGATTGATAACGTTACCGTGTTTGCCAATTCACGGAATCTGACCAATCGCAACGTGAGAAAGTGGTATTACAAGTGAGTTATACCAAACCTCTATCTCATGGGTTGCGTCACACTGATTTTTCATCATTTATGGGATAAAACGCAGTTCACGACAAAGCCTTTTGATTGTGAAATGCATGGGGAATGCATGCTGAAACCTTCATGCAAATGTACAAAGTTCAGTGCTCGCAAATTTTCGGAAAATCTCATTTTGAACTTAGTGGTGATTAATTTTTGCCCGGGGTGAATAATTTAACCAAAAAAAATATTAGGAAATTTACTCTGATTTGATTTTAAATTTACAAAGCTAACATCTGCGTTGTTCCCAGCCAAAGAACTGTAATCTATTACTGTGGTTTTAAAGCTCTCCATGTTGAAGCTGTTGGGTTTTCCCCTAATAAAAGTGGACCAATATTTTTAACCACAAACCATTTTCTACAAGTGAAGATTGTGGTAATGCCTGCAGATGGACCATTGTCCAGTCAAATTGAATTTACGTCCATACACCTTGTATTGGTATTTGTATAATTGATCATTTTAAGAAATATATTTCAGAGATATTTGTAGGGGGTTCCTTCTTTTTTCCAAGTTATGCTTCATTCTTGGATGTAAAATAGGGAAGTTTATAAACTTTTAAGCCAAAAAAAAAAAAACCATACAATTCCAGGATTTCTAGGCCATTTGATTCCTGTCATTCCTATCCCCCTAAAAACAGACTGATCTGAGAGGACGTCCTTCAAGTGAAATTGAAATGAGCTCTGCACTGATCTAATAGGCTCCAGCTACCTAACAACCCTGGTGAGGATGAAGTGGTTTAGATATTGAATGGATGGATGTCATGCATCGAGCAACACTGCAACTGCTGTTATCTCAACCACACTTTCCGGCGCGATCTCTGTTCAGTGATAAAAAACCAAAATGGTAATCAGTCAATCATATGGCGAAATGAAATGTTGCAACTCGCAAGTATCATTAGGAAACAAGAAAGTTGAAGTTTTTATTTTCATGGTATAAATTGCCCACTTTTGCATAATTTATGAGATTAACCTGTGTCAGAGTTCTCTCAGCCCACGCGCAACTAACATTTTATTTTGCATGATGCAATTTTTGCTTGCTTATCCGAGGGAAAAATGCTTGCACTGCGGAGCCCGTTATGTCATTTCGGCCGAGTAATTTTTAAAAGTCAAATGCACAGGTTCCCGACTTTTTAAAGATTATGCTTCCAGGTGAAAGCATACACGTCTATCAAGCTGCCAAAAAAGTTATTTCACTGACCATTATTTGGATCAAAGAAAACAAATTAAAAAAATCCCATCGGGGTTAGCCAGCAATAGCTGAAGGGACGGTAAATTACCCATGATCCATTGCGTGTGACGTCACGCATTTTCGGCTGGAGGTATAAACTCTGCCATATCTCATTGCGCTTTTCACTGACAACGACATACATAACTTTCATCCTTGCCATTTCTAAGTGATATTTCCACACTTTTGTCAGAAGTTGAAGTTTTAATAATTTTAGGTATTTAGACTGAAGTTGATCAACTTTCTAGTGTCAGGGAAATCAGATAACGACCATGAGGCCATCAGTGCAGTGCAGAGCAACAACGACATGGTAAGTACAGATTTGGTGGTATCTGTTTTATAAAGTTTGCAAGTATGAAAGGGAAAAGTAGGACATGAATGCTGGCTAACCCCGGTGTCGTCTGTTCGCACTATAGACTGTATAAAAAGATGGACGCAGAGCCCGGGTCTTAAAAGTGAGGTCAATGTGGAAGTATCTTAAAATTGCATTCTATTTAATGGTCAGCAGATGCCTAGGTCGTGGTTGCAGAAAGAAGTTCAATGCTAGAGAAGTCTATGAGAAAATGACCCTACTTTCCCACCTGATTTATTATTTCAATAATGATTTCCCACATTATTTTATGGTATCTATCGCAAGTTTCAAGTCTCCTTCGATGTATCATGATGTTCATTTTTGCAAATTACAGTCCCATATAGACTAGAATAAAGGATAAAGCCAGATATGCTTTGGGGGCATGGCTATGCTCTGGTCCTCGTCAGATACGGTCAGATCCACCCATAGATCCACCCCTCGCTCCTCCCTGGATCTTCAATTCACGCTTTCGTCAAATAGGAATCACATCCGGTTTTAAACTGAAAAAATGTTCAAATTGCCAAAATCGAGGCTTCCTAAATGGCATGCTGAAACCAATGGGTGACGTCACGGTTGCTTCGTTAGTCTGTGGTTCGCACGCTATTCTGATCTCGGCCAGGTTTTGGGTTTTGCTGCAATCGACCGCCAAGTGGAAACACTCCTGACATCATTCGCGTCACGTTTGCCAAGCCAGCTCCTCTGAAAAGAAATCTCCCTGATGCCATGGGAACGCAATCGCCCAGTCATCTCTATCTCGCGGCAAGGTGGATCCATTGTATACAGAAAACTACATGAGGTGAATGTCCACCTGGCATATTACTCATATTACTCCCAAACTTACAGCATATTGCATTGGCTGCTTGTCAAGTATCGTGTAGAGTTTACATTTAAAGCCATGCATGACCTTGCACCTGCTTATTGGAGTAATTTAATTTCAGTTAACTCTGTTCAGCACCTTCTAAAAAAGCTACAGTAACGATCCCCAAGGTAATTTTCATTTTTGCTTAAAATAAACACTTTATACAGCTTATTTTCAAAGGAGAGTTTATTACTGAACATAAAATACAGAGTTTAATTAAAAGCTAAAATCTACTATCAGATTTTCAATGCCACATATAGAGGCCAGCTAAAAATTCTACAAAATGGCATTATAGCCACAAATGACAATTTATATGGAAATTAGCTGCTCATCTGCAAAGAACTACTGAATTTCAAGCTAATAAATGTCAGTCCAGTACTGCACTGCTTTCATAATATTTCTCAGCATCAAATATGATATGATATCTCTGAGGTCCATTGGACCCCGCAAGTTCATTGTTACAACAACCTCTGCCGAAGTATCCCAGCTCTAGAATTTAATCCCAGAAATGACCTCCTCTTGCAGATAAAAGTATTTATATGCATCTATATTGCACAGAAACAAATATATCGCCAAAGTTCTACGCACACCTACAATACCTTCATACAGTTAGATTTTGCTTCATAAGCCACTTCTGTAGCCTTTAAAATGAGAATTTCCTTCGCCAAGAAAACAAAAACCAAAATGCCAAACAGTTTACTACATCACAGAAACATTGCACTAATAGGCCACCAGACCACAACACTGTGGGAGAATGTGGGGATTCCCCTTCCTGCACTATACTGTTCTAATCCAACACTGCTCTGACCATATAACTGTGTACAACACGTGTAATATATCTAATTAGAAGTTGCAGGCTCTAAAGCATGAGCTACATGGTTAAAACATGGTCATGGACAATAAATAAATAGTTTTTATATGTGTTATATGCAAATTGGGATAAAATCCTCCTAATTTCAAGAAATGATTCCGCCAATTCTAGCCTGGAAGTATCCAGAACTTTGTGATCGTGGCCTAAAGGGGATTAAAAATACCATTGTGGATTCTGCTCAACTTAGAAGAATGTGACATCTTTTGTATCACTCTAGGGTCAAGTGGACCACGGAGTATTATTGTCAATTTATTCTAAAAGTGTGTGCCCTAGCGATACAATATTTTGTGTGACTAAACCACGGAGGATTACATAAGATCTATGACCTGCATTATTTAAAAAGAAAAAGGTAATAATAAATTAAAGTTCTTGAGGTCCATTGGACCCCGAAAGTCCTGAACAGGGTTAAGCAGTTCCTTTCAATCTCAGGTCATCCAGCCAACCAGTGGCATTGCGAGAACTGAAATTTTGGTGGGGCACAGAACATCTCTTTAAAACAATTATTAGTCCTGACTTGTTCTCAATCATTTTCATGATTAACAATAGATTCACCCCAGGAGCACTGAACACTGCCAGGTGTCGCTAGTTCTCCCTGTTTAGGTAAGGCAACAATCCTTCATTTGGACGTGAAATTTGGTGCATTTAAATCAGCGTTATTCAAAATAGCATACCTGTCAACTCTCACGCATACAGCGCAAATCTCACGCTCTTCAGTGGCATATCACGTTCTCACGCCGTAGTCAGCAGTCTTGCACTAAAAAAGAAGAGCGAAGATTGAAAATTTGAATTCCGCAAACAAAATTATATTGAATTGCCGAATCCCACTTTTCAATCAACCCATGCTGTATCAAGAGTGAAAGGCGATATTTCTTTGGAACGCAGATCAGTCATTATTCAATCAATGCGTACTTCAGACTTTCTCACGCAGAATTGAAGTCCTTGCGCATGGAAGTGTTTCAGTTTCACGGGGGCTCACCACTCGTAACATGGAAACACATTACGACTCAGGACTTCTCACGCTTTTCTTTTCTCAGGGGTTGGAAGCCATGAAATTGCATAAAGACATTTCAAATGGTCTTTTATTTCGTTAAACAATCATGAAGCGCAAGTTAAATCGCCTGATCAGTGGAAAAGGTCCCGTGGAAGTTTCAGAACAGATTGCCTTTCATAAAGCATAGGCTTATCTTTGAGTAAATAATTTTTCTGTTCTGAATTTTGCCAATTATTTAGTCATCAATAGATTGCATGGAGAGAGAAGCAGTGACTTTGATTGCCAATGGATTATTATTATGATTGGAAAATGTGTTAATAATGTAAAAATGACTGAGATCAAGCCAGGACTAATAATTGTTGTAAAGGGATGTTCTGGGTATTGCCAATTTTCAGCTCTGGTTATGCCACTGAAAGACTATGCGTTCAAAGTTAACCAAATGAGTTATTGGAAAGACGACTGGACAGTTTATCTTAAATTTGCATAACTACGTCCATGAAATTCTCATGACACACCACAGATTTGTGTTTACAGGCTTGACTGTTCTAAAACCGGTAGCCTATAGCCTGTACTGCGCTCACCAGAAATTTGGGAAAGAAAAAAAAAAGTGAATACGGTAGATGGAATTCAGAGAAATTTAGATCTTTTAAATTAATGATGCAGATAAAAACCATTGCTTTTTTTGTGTTATCAAAGTGTGACACAAGACTGAGAGTAAGAAGCTCTCCTCAATCTGTCGTTGTTGAGTCTAAGCTTGACGCGCTTGACGTCAGGCAGCGATAGTTTCCGAGTGGGTCCGGGAAAACGGTTGAACTTTTGGAGCAGTGAAAAATATGCAAAATATGCCAAATTACTACTTCACCAGAACATATTAGAGTGAAATTTCATGTTTAATCTTCAGTTTGCACCACCCTGCATCAAAATTTCGTTGTGATTAAAACCTGTACATGTGACCAATAAGTTTAGAAAGAGGGTGCTACAGAAGGGATAATGAAATGAGGAGATAAGCTTGTCAGGTTGAGTAACAGTCAGAAACTGATTGCAGAGAGAATCATGTAACCTCATAGTGGAAAAAACATTTTTGCCCAGAGGACTTACCCTAAACCAAATATACATGTGAATACATAATAAGTGTGATAAAATGATATAACACTCTAGTTGTCTGAGCATAAGTGATGAGGCTCTCACTTTTAAATGGGCCTTTCCTACTTCACAATGAGTAATCCTTTTTCTGATTCCCAATTTCTTGGCGTGATGAGTAGCCTATTTAAAGCAACATGTTCAATACTTTAATAATCATGTGTGAAAACCACCAGTCAAGTTTAGGCATAAACAGAATTTTCAAGCTGTCACAGATGGAGAAAAGGGATATAAATGCCTTTTGTGCAAAATCCTCTAAATTTCATGAAAATGGATACCCTCTGCCTTAAGATCTGCTGAGCGTACTCATGGCATTTTTTCCTGCAAGAACAGTCTTACGGCGCTCCAAACACCAAGTACACACCAAACACAACTGCGGAAGTTTCCAGATGTGCTGCACTTGAGCCTCTCTTTGAAAACTCTGTCCCAAATGAATTTTTTTACTTTTTTGATTTTATTTTCCGTGTTGGAAAATTGAAATAATTTGCACACGTATGTGCTCATTTGAACAATTATGATCAATTTTAAGGTGAAAATTACTATCACAGAAGCGCAACATGTGCAGTATAACACTTGCAAGAAAAAAAAACCTGTCATAACTTTCCCCACGCCCCAGGTCAAGAAGTGTCAGTCTTTTGTAGCAGCACTGATTTCCCCCTCATATCGATCACACAATTAGTCACCACTTCTGGCATTTAATGTGCCTTAGAAACACACTGAGCAATAGCGTCAAGCTGACCAATAGTTACTACGTAGGAATAATCTTTTGCATCACTGCATCCATTGTGACATCACTAATAAGAGCAAACTGAACGTGACTCACAGGTTGCATTCCATGTATCAGGGAAAGCCCCAGGCTTTGCTGGCAGAGTGAGACAAAGCCGTCTAATAGGTGTCATACTGCATTATGGGAAAGCAGCCAAACCTCCAAACTGTCAAACCTCACCCAAAAAAAGAAAAAGAAAAAAAAACAGTAACCATAAGGCAATTCCCTCCCCTCAGTTTTCAAACTTTCCTTCATATCTATTACATAAGTTTAATTTAAGAAAGATGTTCTTTTGTCAGGAAACCATTGATTTGATTAATGTCGTATTTAACCCATTACACCAGGTTATAGAGACCCAGGTCCAGAATAGCATTATACCAGTAATTGGCTGTTAAAAAGGGTGATGTGTAATATATGTAGTTGCTCAGTTGCAGTGCATTTTTCTATGGGGCTGGTGGGGCTTGAGGCTTCAAAAAAGTAATCAATTAATATGCAGTCCAAACTATACCTGAAAAGACAATTTGCAGTAAAAAATTATGACAGAGGCCGCAGAAAATCAAGGACAAAAGACATTTGAGTGCCGCTTGAAAGAGATCTGCTTCACACCGCATCGGCATAATGGAAACTAATTATGGGAATCACCCGACCGCAGTCTTTCCGAAGAGATCAGGCATAACGTAGCCAGTGCATTACAGCCTGCGCCAACTTCAATGCAATTCACGAGTCAAACTTAAAAATGTCCAATATCAGACAATATAGCAGAATTTTGTGTTTATGGCTCATGATTTCATCGAACACCAATCCATATTTCACTAAAACAACCGGATAGCCCGAGAGGTTTGACACCAAGGTAGGTAGCACATAAGGAGAGGTGCAGTCTGTCATAAAAATGCACATATATATATATTGCCACATGCGCTGTTCATGATTTGCATTTCATCCTCATACCTGGGATAGTGCCCTTCCCAACCACGCTCAAGAAAAGCCATTATGACTGGACCGTTTCCATGATTGGTGGCAGTTTGCCACAGGCCACGATTCCCTCATGCCCCCACGGAAAATATAGCAGCTTTCACATAGAACCACAATGATAGATTTGATAGATTTTTCCGTTCTGTGGGTGGGCTAACCAGAAACCAAACCAGTGAAAGGCCACTGAATTACATACGACTGAGGCTGTCCCAAGAGCAAGGCCACTGCCACAAATCAATTCATATTCTGGGTATATTACAATCCCTTTTCAAAAAGAAAAACAAAACATTGAGACGCTGTGTGAAATGTGATTAAAAACAGAATGCAATGATTTGCCAATCACTTCAACCTTATATTTAATTGATAATGGCGCAATGACAACTTATCAAATGTTGAAACAGGGAAATTTTGTTTTTTGAAAAATGTATGATCATTTTAAATTTGATGCCTACAATACATTTCCAAAAAAGTCGGGATGGGACAACTAAAGATCGGAAAAGTTGTATGATGCTCATGAAAAATAAACCCAGTGAATCATCTCACTGCAAATTAGGCTAACTGGCAACAAGTTAGTAACATGATTGGGTGTAAAAAATCATCCCAGAGAGGCTGAGCCTTTTAGAAGTAAAGATGGCGTGGGCTTAACCACTCTGAGAAATACAGCATGCACAAATATTTTTACAATTTAAGAAAAATGGTTCTCAACGTAAAATTGCAAAGAATTTTGGGATTTTATCCTCTACGGTACATAATACCGTTAGAGGATTCACAGATTCCTAATAAATCGCTGTACCCAAAGGGACTAGGCCAAAACCAATATTGAATGAGTGTGATTTTAGGCCCTCAGGCAGCACTACATTAAAAACAAACCAGATTCTGTTGGGGAAATAACTGCATGGACTCTGGAACACTGCTGTAAACCATTGTCAGTTAACAAAATTTGTCATTATATCCACAAATGCAAGTTAAAACTCTGCCACATAGAGATTAATCCATATATAAAAAAGATCCAGAAACGCTGCTGCTTTCTCAGGGCTCAAACTCATTTAAGAAGGACTGAGGTGAAGTGGAAACCAGTCCTGTGGTCTGACTAATCATAATGTGAAATTCTTTTTGTAAATCATGGACACTGCATCCCCCGAGCTAAAGAGGAGAAGGACCACCCAGTATGTTATCAGCACACAGTTCAAAAGCCATCATCCATGATAGTACGCTATGGGGGTGTATTAGTGCATATGACATGGGTAACTTGCACATTTGAGAAGACACCACTAATGCTGAATGATATATACAGGTTTTGAAGCAATATATACTGCCATACCGATATCTTTTTCAGTGAAGGCCAGACTTATTTCAGCAAGACAATGCCAAACACCACATTCTCCGCATATTACAACAAAATTACCCATTATAAAATTAGCAAGAGTTTGGGTGCTACACTGGCCTGCCTGCAGTCTAGCTCTTTCACCCGCTGAAAATATTAGGTGCATTATGAAACAAAAATATTAAAAAATGACCTCAAAATGTTAAATACTTGAAATCCTACATAAAGCAAGAATCGGAAAACATTTTGCTTTCAAAACTACAGCCGTTGGTTTCCTCAGTTCCTAAATGCTTACAGTGTTTCATTAACACAAGAGGTGACGCAACACAGTGGCAAACATGCCCCTTTGCCAACTTTTTTGAAATCTGTTGCTGACATCAAATTCAAAATGAGCATATATTTTCCAAAAAATGATAAAATTTCTCAATTTCAACATTTGATTTGTTGACTTTGCACTATTTTCAACTAAGAATAGAGTTTAAATAATTTACTAATCATTGCACTCTGTTTTTATATGCAATTTACACAGCGTCCCAACTTTTTGGAGATGAGATGGTAATTATTTCAAAAACCAAGTGTTTTCATAATCATCATTTTTCAGCAAGCAAATACCTGTACATGGACTGACTCAAATGAACAACAGTAGAGCAGACAAGTAGTACAACAGAACAAAGTAGAATACAATAAAATAGAACTCATTTGTGGATCAAAGGCAGCTTATTTGTCTCGCCGCAGAAATGGAAAATACACAAAAGGAAACAAAATGAAGTACAGTCACACAAAATTCGCGCAAAGCAGCTTATTATCTGCCTTTGTTCAACTGACTGATAGCAGCTCGGACCGAAGCATTCTGAAACCTCAGATAAAAATCAGCCAGCAGTTGAGTGGGCGACGACTGATAACAGAGGAAATGCACAGTAAGTGATACTGACAGTTCATGCAGTGAACACAAAGTGCAAATGTTGAGTCTTATTTTTTCCCAGCTAGGTGAAGGTCAGGTTTTATTTTTCATTTTTAGGTGGTCTTTAAACTCGTGAAATGAAAGAGGTGTCTCCCAACTTTCCCCAGGACTAGAAAACCCCTTTTCCAAACACGTGGTCTCTCTTTTGATCCCTTTCAAGCTGTGCATTTCGAGACTTGTCACCACCTTTCACCGCAATCAAGATGATTCCCACACAATCAGCACTGATGGTGCATATACGTGGGGAGATTATCTTTTTTATATTTAAAAAAATTTCATCACCTCAGGACCAAAATTGACGCATAAATTTAATTCATTGAAATAAAAAGGAATACTTTTTCCTGTATGTTTGAGCTTAAATGATTTATTCACTGTTAGGTGTAGTCTATTCTTTTTGATCAAGGGAGGCAGTAATTCTGCATCTGACTGACGGTGTAGTGAATGGAATGCAGAAAATAGATGCATGTAAACATGGAACAGAACATGACAAAATTAGGTAACTCAATGAACAGTTCCTTGAAGCAACATGATTTTGAAGAAAATTGGGCTCAAAATTTAATGGCACCCCTGACTAGAAATATAGTAAAAAATACTTTAAAAAATAAATACTAAAATTATGGGATTAACTAGAAGTGCCAACATGTGAGAAATATCGTGCCTCTTTGATGTTTCAATGGAACCAGCCAAAATTATTTATTCCTTCAGTTGAAGACCTTCAACTTAAACTAAGCTCAATGAAACATTCACAACAGAAGAGCATGTAAACCCAGATACTTCCACCAAATTGTACAAATGATACATCTAGCATCAAACCACAAACATTTGTGCATTACAACAGACAATTGAGGCATTTCTTTTTTTAAAGGTTTTTTTTTGGGATTTTCTCCTTTATTTGATAGTCACACAGTAAAGAGAGACAGGAAGGTTGGGGAGAGAATGGGGAAGGCATGCGGCCAATGACCCGAGCCGGAATCAAACCGGGTCACCGCAGGAAGGCCACAGCCATTATGTGCGCTCACTTAGACCGATGAGCCACCGGGGCACCCCACAATTGAGGCATTTCTTGCCATAAATGCACTGGTAGAACTGGGTGACCAGACTTCCCGGTTTACCCAAGACACCCCCAGTTTCAGATTTCAGCGCGAGCAGTGAAGAGAACTTCTTCCATGAAGTTGATGGTTCACCGCCATCTTTACAGGTTTTAAAGATGCAATGGACACTTCTTGACCCAATTCCAGTAATTTCTGCAATCCCTTCAATTGTATTGCTTGATGCAGGCCAGGAATTTGCCCCTCTTGAAAAATGGTAACATCTTTTCCAAGGCCATGGGGTACATCTGCTGACATCATTGCTGAAGAAACGAGAAGGTACTCACTGCATCAGTCAAGGTTAAAAGAATTTCACTGCATCAGTCAAGGTTAAAAAAATTTCACTGCATCAGTCAAGGTTAAAAGAATTTCACTGCATCAGTCAAGGTTAAAAAAATTTCACTGCATCAGTCAAGGTTAAAAGAATAGTAGCAAGCTGAAACATCACATCCCTGCAATAATGGATTGATTATAGGCTCTTAAGTGTTTGCTACTTTAAACCCAAGTAGTGCGGTCAGGCAGGGAATTAAGTTATTGACATTAACATGAAGACTTACATCACTAGCTAACCTCCCACAGTTATGAATGGAATACAAGTATAAGATGATACCTTCCCACCCACAAAAAGTGGCCAGAGAGGTTTTGCAGGTTTGTGACTCAAATAAAATAACGTAAAAGACCCCTGAAGCCCATTTTCTTGCAACTTTTTAAGTTTCCTACACACAGTGGGTGAGCACACGCACATGCATATCATCAAATCTCCCATTACATTTTTGGGTCCATGTCTACATAAAAATCAATAACTAGCAATCAGTGGTTTTGACAAGCACAAGAGAGGAAAATGTTGTGACATTACAAAAAAGAAAACGGACACAAAACTAAATCACTTTGAGATGGTGCCTGATAAGGTGATTGGCACAAAGTGAATCCATGTCCAGATTTGCTGGAACCTTCATGTCACAACTCCCTGTCACGGAAATCCACATATATCCTATCAAGTGTCCTTCTGTCTTTGATATATAAAAAAAAGGTCTAAACTGCCACCATATGTTGTCATAAATTATTATTCAGTTCCCTTGCCACCTTTATAAAACCATAGTATAAAACTGTCACTCTCTGTATCACATTTGAAACAAATTATTGAAGAAACATTTTTAAGTTGGACATGAACAGTGCACATCTGTCTTGCCCTTGTGGTTCCAGATCTAAGACAATTAGATACAGTTCTTTCTAGATGACAAAATAGCTTGATATCAATATATATTCAATGTCTGCCAAAAGGCATTCGTCCAAAACACAAAGCAAGTGAACTTCTTAATTTTGGAGCACCCCAGTCAAAGTTCTGACTTTAGCCCATGAGTTGCTGAGGCAGCGCCTGAGACGAGCAGTCCATGTTAGAATACCTGCTAACTGGACTGAAGCAGAGCAACATCGCAAAACAGTAAGATTAAATGGCTTAACAGTGACAGATTAAATTGAAACATTTGGTTGCAGTGAATGCCACTGAATGGGGAGCAACTTATTAAAGGGGGCATATTATGTTCATTTCCCAGTGTAATATTTGTATCTCCCCGACGATGATAGTCGGGAGATACTATGGTTTAGTTCCGGGGCCGACGCCGCCGCACCCGCAGAGATTTTCTGTTCCGGGCTCTGGAAGCGACAATTATTACAGGAATTTTTTCTAATTTTGCACAGGGAAGGATATTTATTTGACAATGCTCAAGACCGATTTTCGGCAATTTTGGATGTTCAATATGGCTGCCGGCGGCCATTTTGTCCAAAATTTGGAGATTGGGGATTTTACACGAGTTATAGAGTTTCATTTTTGTGGTCCATTTACAGACATTTCCATGTTTTTTGGTCAAAAAGCATATGAAGAGTTTGTTTCCAAAATGCAATATATCCCTTTTACTCTTTCTGAGTAAATCAGCTTTTTCTGTGTTGGCGCCTATTGCATTTTATAGAAAAACACAAACTTTGACCATGAAAAAATACACCTTATAGTATGAATTTCTAAAAACAGATTTTTGCACCATGTGTAAGAAGCACAGGGCTATTGCTCTATGGAATTATTTCAATTTTTGTAATTTTGGCACTTATTACGTTTTGGAAACAAACTCTTCATATAGTTACAGCTGTACAGGGTGAGTGTGCAGCACCTCAGGCTCACTCAGCCTGAAACTGGATGCTTTGGCTTGTTTCTTTTCTAGGCCCCCTCTCTTGAGCCCTCTCCGTTGTGATTGGCCAGCCCCCTCTCTTAAGCCCTCTCCGTTGTGATTGGCTGGCCCCCTCTCTTAAGCCCTCTCCATTGTGATTGACCAACCGTGTGGAGTGCTTATCAGATATGCCATGCCCCTTACGGTATGCACAAAGCAAACCTTTCCTGCCCACCACTGTACCTAGCTTTGTGTGACGGTGTGCCAGACTAGCCGCTAGGCGGGCATGATGCGAATGTGTCACATAGTGATGTAGATGACCAACGGAAGAAAAAGCTGGACTAAAACAAGGGATTTCAGACAGTTCAGCTTTTTTCTGTATATATTTCTATTTTTCATTATATTTATTATACATTATGAGCCAGACATGTTCTGGTAATTATATTATAAATCATACCTCAAAAAAAAAAAAAAAAAAAATCATGCACCCTCTTCCCTATGGTACTAGTTTCTTCCAAAAGCTGCAGCATGAGATCGGTTCGCACTTTGCAACAGCAGTTAAGCAATGCTGGGGAGTATGGCTACCTCTGCAACAGCTTAATGGTGTGTTGCTGAAGTGGTTAGTAGAGTCCCTTTTTCAAATGTGTGGACTGCAATGAAATGCAATACATGATTCACAATTAGTTTTATTTGACAAATGTAGGTAGAGTTTGCTTTGCAAGACAATTGGCAATGACCAGCTAAAGTTAGTAGCCATTCCTCAATCCAGTTGTTTTGCCAGCGTTCTGGATCATCAGCCAGTCACGACTTGTGATAGCTTATCATCTTAATAAAGCATTAATCCCTTTTTCAAATGCGTGAAAATGAAATGCTGTAAGTTATTACACAATCAATTACATTTGAGAAATACAGGCAAAGTTTTTTTGCAAGATACTTGGCTAGTACTGACTAAAGTTTGTAGCTATCCCTCAGTTCAGATGCTATTTGATTTTGCTGAAGGAGGTCTATGTAAATTTAATGACAGTGAGCTGATAGTTTTGACCCCCACTATCAGAGGATGTACATTGCAAGACACAAACTTCCATTTGATATTTCGGTCACACTTTAGATGAAGTGTTGCTCATATAGGCTTTATAAAGCCTATATATTGCCTTCATACATGAGACATAATGTCTTTATAAATCATACATAAGCAAATGTCAGGCTTTGTAAAGGGTGAAATTACACATCCTTATTCAGCATGTGATGCCAAATGTGACAATGACAATGTCAGTTAGCTGACCAGGGTTGAGTTCAATTACTTTTTTAATTACAATTGATTGTAATTGTAATTACAATTACAATTACAGTTACTTTCTGGACAGAATGTTAAATTACAATTACTTTTCAATAAAAAATTCAATTAAAATTAAATTACAATTACAAAAGTAATTGATTACAATTACTGTAATTGTAATTGAAAAAAGTAATTGAACCCAACCCTGTAACTGACAATGTCACCCTTTATAGTATTTAGCCACTAGTTAAGTGACATTGTCAGTTATATGACAACTGACATCACATGCTGAACAAGGATGTGTTATTTCACCCTTTACAAAGAATGACATTTGCTTATGCATGATTCATGAAGACATTATGTCTTATTATTATTATTATTATTATTATTGTTGTTGTTGTTGTTGTTGTGGTCAAAGTACTGTGTAAGAGGCAGTCAATCAGTTTTTTTGGTAGTAAGGGGGCAAAATTAAGTGTTTTGATAAGTGAAAGCCACAAAAATAAAATTTATCACTATGTAAGGAATTTCATGATTTAATGAAGGTTTTCTCAAATTGTCAGACTAACAGAGCTTAAATGTACTTAGGCCAGTGGTGGTGATGGATCTTTCCAGGACTCTGAGCAGTTTGGAAAAACAAGTTACTCCAGCACAGTCAGAGCTTTCAGTGGCGATGGAGCTTTGTGATGTCAGCACAGTCTCATCATTACTTATGCTGCTTCCTAAGCATGGGGTTTGAAAATACATCTGTTTCCGTGGCGGCAGGTTCTGTTCATCTGTGGATTTGAAGACCACAAAGGAAAAACGATCAAAGTCCAAATTTTGCATTTTTATATATTTTATATATTATATATTATTATAATAAAATATAATAATATTATATATTATTATAATTATTATATTTTATATATATTTTTTGCATATTTTTTCCAGTGCTTTGTTTTAAAGATCGTTTTGAATTTTTAATTCATCATTTCTCCACAACGTGAAAATGTGTCTCTGATCATTTTTCCATTGTGGTCTTCATTTATTATCTAGGCCTATGGTTGTACATTAATTAGAATAGTGGATATAGCCTTTTTATGTGAACTGATGCTCCACAAAATTCAAATTTGGGTGAAGCAGACAATATTTGGCTGTTCTTGTTTTTTTTTTTTTTTTTTTTTTAGAAATGTGGAAACAGTGTAGAAGGTTGTGTAAAAAAAAAAAAAAAAATTAGTGAATGAGGGAGCATCAATAACCATAACAGGATGAAAAATTGGCATGAAAATCTATAACTAAATGTACAGTATTTACTCTAATATGAAGTTGGAGATTACTGAGCCACAAAATCTAGTTTGCTGAAGTTATTAAATAATCCCCCTAAGTCTTCGAATAGGCATGTCAAATTGCAGATAATTACATCATTTTCCGGGGAAGGAGCCCTAAGACCCCCCACTCCAATCGTGCCTCCCCAGAGTTCTGCTCATGAACTCATGATCAGAGTGCAGGCTCTCCTAACATTTTTTTAGTTTAAATTTGGTGCCCAATGAGGGGCCAAGCATCCGCAATTCCCACCCAGATCTGGAATGGTCAATCTTTTCAACCAGTCGTGTTCACGTGATCTTGTCAATAGCATGGAGTTCATCAAGTCAACTAGCAGGCCCGGGACCAGAAGTATTACCGCTATGGTTGACCTCTTCACCCTTTCACCATTTGGAAAATGTACCTGATCACAAAGGAAAAAATATGAAATCTACATCAGAACATGGTATAAATGTCTGTGAGGAACATCAATCACGAATGTAAAAAAGTGTATGAGCGCTTATACACTTACAAAGACGCGCGGTATAGTGTTCGGCCTGGCGTAGCGCTTCCTCCCCCTCCCTCTAAGAAATCAGGAAAGTGACAGTGACGACACCTTAACCTCAAGTCCAAAACCCAATGCCGGCGTGGACCACAAAAGGGATTTTACCATCCTCAAAATTTTCTGAGATGAAAAAAATAATAATAATTGACAAAAAAATTCCAAATGCATCACCAGCAGTGGAAAGGAAGGGCAAACAGACAGACATGCTCCTCTGTCTATGCAGTAGGTAGGAGTATCTAAACTCTTAGTTCTGCCCACATAACTGGTTTTCCACAGTCTGGTGTATAAATATAAGCAGATCCCCTAGATCAGAAACACAAAGACCAAGTGGTGACCTCCCCACACTCAGCTGAGAACTAGGCTTCAAAGAGACAAGAAAACTAGACTTTCAAACAGCACCATGAAGGGTATCATTGGCATTTCCGTCCTGCTATTCGTCCTTCCAGTCTGCCTAAATGGGTATCCGGTCAAAGAGCTCGCCTTCTGGTTCAAGAAGTTAAGCAACATAACTTGTGTAAGTAACACACTTGCCCATATCAGCTCACTTATAAATGTACGATTCCTCTGTCCACATTTAAAAATTTTCTTTCATCATTTCAGAAAACACCTGTGCAGCTGAAAACTCCGGTAAACGTCCAGGTAAGGGTTTTCTGTTCTGAGGTCATTTTTTATTTTAAAATGGCAGTTATATTGTATAAGGTATAGATGTAGGATGTTTTGCTCTAACACTGAGGCTGCTGCGAGGGGATTGGATGAGCGTAACACATGTGCGAGCTCTGATGCAGGAGAACACCACAGGAAATGCGCTGCTACATTACGTATCTCAGCCACAGAGACAAATATATCATAGCTATCAGCCGGTATTTTTTCCCCAGCGAGTGCACGGCTGCCCGCTTGTTGCTCCGAGGAAAATGGTGTCAGGTGTTTGCAGCGGGGCTCAACTGTGTCTTCGTCTATCCCTCTCAGGAATCCTCCCTCATGGACGCTCTAGAATGCTTCAAGAATGAACTGCAGACATTCTCCAAGAACTGTAGCGAGGAGCTGGAACAGGGAGACGGCTGGGAGAACATCAACAACCTTGAAGAGTTCCTTAACAGAGTGGCAAAACCAACAGTGCGTATAAACCGCCATCACTATAGCGCACATACAGAAGGCTACAGGGGAGGGAGGTGAAACCGTGTATATTTTCTGGCTGTGAAAAATGGGTCTAAGATTTCTGAAGAACGAGAGTTTGGTGAACTTCATTCACACATAACGCTCAAGATAAAAAAAAGACCCCAGCTATGCAGCTGAAATCGCTTTCCTTAACCCTTTAACTTTCTGCTCAACATTTTGGGAGAGCACTTTTTGAGTGACTGCATCTCACTGATAGATGTGTTCAACTTTACTGATTGGATTTTTTTCTGGATAACATACCTAAACCCAGTGTTAGAGGTGGCTTATCAAGTTAAGCTCAATATATCTTTCAATTAGACACAGTGACTCAAAATTTGCTTGACCAAAAGGTCGAGGTAGTTCAAGCGTTAAATTTCACTATGGGTGCAAATGCGTTTCAGATGGGCTGTGGTCCATAAAAAGCCAAACATCTCGTGACCTCCTCCTGAGCCAGTCGCTGCACTAACCGACAAATCCCTCTCTGTCCATCTATCTCTAGGAGACGAGCGAGTCCTCAGATAAGTGCGGCTCTGCAGAATACAAAGAGATGCCCCTCCAGGAGTTCAGTGCCGAACTCATACACCTGATGAAGCGGGTGAACAATCAGAAACGAAGTCCTTCCAACCGGAACCGCAAGCAGATCTAGAGCTGCAATCGGAATCTGACCTCAGAGGACCGTATTTTATCACAGGATAACCGTGTTCGCTCTGACATCTACGAATACGCATGCAAGCCTGAGTCAAATGATTGTTTTAAATGCTTACTGAAAACCTCACTGGCGGGCAAATGTTCCTAAATGTGAATCCCATACTACTGGCAGGTTGATTTGCGCCCATTTATTTTTACTACATGTTCAAATAATATTATTTATTTTTCATGATGTAACTGTTCATTTTTTATTTAATCATTCCTGTACTTGAAGCGCAGTGGTTCTGTATTGATAATGTAAACTTCCATCTGCAGAGCGTGAGTGCTTGTACCGATCATGAATGTTCTCTTATATACTTTTCCAGAAAGCTACTACTTGAACTTAAATAAGCTTTAGTTTATCTGGATGAAGGAACTATTTATGTGCTAATTTATTTATTTATACAGTTATTTAATTTATTGACTCAAATTTCATTTTTCACTGTGATGAGATATATAAAGACTTTAACAGAAGCCAAAACAGTCTAATGTCTTAATTGCTTCTATACTGCAAACCCCATTTACGTGTGTGGATGGAAATGGTAGAAATGTGTTCACCAAGTGAGGCTTGAAACATGATTGAGCAAAACTGAAATCTGAGCACTCACTGCAGGGTATACCCAAGTAACGCCCACAGCCCTCGCGCTAGAGAAGATGAGTGATGGAGGAAAGTTTTTGTACACACACACACCAGAGGATGAAACATTTACTGACTGGATACACCATTGTGACCAGCTATGAAATACCATTACATGACTATGTCTTTAACTTTTAAGAACAAGGTTTATTAACTACAAGGAGTGTCATTAAACACTGATGCCACTATGTAGACTTTCAGGTCTATGGTTTTACGTGATTAGGACATAACATTTTCTGTTCCCATTTGCATAATAAATAAGTTTTATTAATTGGATTGTGAGAGGAATAGCAATAACCAGAGAAAACACAACACAAGAAGACTCTGGGTTTCATCACCACACTGAACCTCAGCTCTTTTCTAAACTCTATACCGGCTGGCAGACATGAGGACAAAATGGCTACGGAGAAACACTGCCACACAAAAAAAAAAAAAAAAAAAATATATATATATATATATATATATATATATATATATACACACCTGTGCAAAAGTTAAGCACCACCAATATTTTGAAGTGAGTGTTTTGGTGATACATTCGTCTTGGGCATTTAATGCGTATATTTCATCTTGTTTTGTGTTTGCTTGAAAGCCAGGACTGTCATTAACTTCTGAGAACGATAACAAGAGATAAATTGTCAACAATTTTGAATTGTAACGTAAGTTTCGATGAACACTGAAAATACAGAAAAATGGGACCTGAAAAAAGCTTGATTGTCAGACACAAACCACTAACGAGAGACTCATGGAACTCCTCACAAACGTGGATAATGTAATGCCGAATCCAGCTGTAACGTTTTATCAATATCAGGTGTAACCACCCCACGCACAGATAACATCTCTGACACGTCTTCTCATGCTGTGAACCAGTCTTTGGATTCTCCATAACTGGAATTTCCTGCCACTCCTCTTGGAGCGCCCGAGCCAGTTCTTGCACAGTTTCCACTGGGAGATTCCTTCTTTTGATTTGTTGACTCATTACATCCCACAGATGCTCAAGTGGATTTTAATCTGGGCTCCTGACTGGCTAAGGCAGAGTCTCAATGGCATTCCTCCTTAAAAATTCAGAGACGGCATGGGCGCGGTGAGGCCAGGCATTGTCATCTATAAATATTGGTCTGGATGCAAGTGAATGACCATCAAAATGTGCTACTACCTGATTGTCAAGAATGTTTTGGTAATTGCGGCCATTAAGGTTCCCATGAACTTCAACCAACTGCAGTTTGCAATCATGGGAGCAACACGCCCAGAACATAACTGAAGCACCATCAAATGGAACTTCCTCAGGAGCAACACGCCCAAATCATAACTGAACCACCTCAAATGGAACTTCCTCAGGAGCAACACGCCCAGATCATAACTGAACCACCTCAAATGGAACTTCCTCAGGAGCAACACGCCCAGATCATAACTGAACCACCTCAAATGGAACTTCCTCAGCAACATTATGTTGAGCGTAAGCAATACCCCATGCCACACTTGCATATGGCCATCAATGACATGGAGCAAAAACCTGCTTTCATCTGACCAGTGAACGCACCTCCAGGATCTCAAGTTCCAGTGTTCATGAGCCTTCCACCACTGTAGTCGCTCCTGCTTGTGCCTGGCAGTCAGTAATGGCCGCCGTATTGGTCGTCTGGCTCTTAATCTGGCCTTATTCAGTCGTCGACAAACAGTACTGGTCGAGATTCTCTTACCCGGTCGCCATTCTTCACATAATTGTCCACTGTTGTGCCAAGGATTCCTTCTGGCTAACCGCACAAGGGCTCTCTCGTCTCTGGCACTGCGTTCCCGAGGTCGGCCTGACCTGGGCCTGTCCTTGACATCACCAGTATCACAGTGCTTGGCAATCAATCTGCTTATCACAGAGTGATTAATGTTCAAATTTCTACTGATGGCACGACACGACAAACCAGCTCTGTGCATACCCACTATCTGCCATCTGGTGTTCCGGGACAGTTTTCGGCGCATAATCGCAAAATGAACTTCAGTCAGTGAAGAAATGGCTGCTCATAAACTCTCCAGCTAAAGTGTGATTTTCGAGTGGAAGGGTGGTTCACTCACGCTCGAGAACGCACGCATTTCTACTGAACTAACATTTTTCATTATTTGTAACAAGCACATGCAAAAAGGGTATTCGTGAGAAATTGCACCAGTTGAATTTGTATGTATTTTTTCATAGTTCAAATTTCTATTTGAATTTGGTGGTGCTTAACTTTTGCACAGGTATACATACATACATACACATATGGGTCAATCCAAGAAATGATGTTTGGGCCGATTTTAGGGTCATTTTGACTTCAGAGAGCTATAGAAAAAAAAATAATGCACCATTCTTCTTGTTTCTAGTCTCATTTGAAAGAAAACATCCAGGGCTTCAAAACAAGGGCAAATTTGCATATATTGGCCCATAATTTTGCGAGTTATTGAACGCCAATGTTAAAAAAATTGCTCAAAATTGGCATTTTTGGGCCATTTTCACCTCATTCCAAGCCATGTATTGTCAAGCCAAATAGTGCTAGACCACCATAAACTTATTTTTTCCTTAGTGGGGGGGTCTAACATTTCCATGTGGTTTAGCCATGTTATGACCTACATTATTTTTTTCCTATATCTTTTAATGGGAATTTCAACTCGTAGAAACGTGAGTGACGAAACTTTTAGACCATCAACTAGCATACTAAGAAGGTAGTCCCACTGTTCATATTACATCCAGCCAAGAGGGTCCCTATAAGGGTTATGTTCATAGAAATATGTTTTACATTCATTGACCTGAGCCTGTGCCAGCTTGAAAAAACTATTTTTCAACGCCGGCCTCGTCACTCATGTTTCACTGACATTTACCCATACATAGAGCAAACTACTGCTAATTTATTTACTTCCTACCATCCAAACAAAGTTATAGGGTATATGTAGCAACCCTAAACGTAAAATAATAAAGAAAATTCACTCAGGTTGGCTCTATGGGGCGTTGCTCAGTGAGTGAAACGTGAGTGATCATCTGGCGCCAAAAATGTTGCGAGAAGAGGAAAGCGACTTCCTGTTAACCAGCGAAAGTAAACTACATTCTGGGTCCTTCGTAAACAACTCAGAGGGTCTCAAGCTTCGATTGAGGCAAGTTTACGGCAGATTTAACTGCAAAATACAAGAGAAATTCTTCAGAAAGGAAAAGAATTTGGATGAAATTCTTACAAAATATTGTTGAGGGGTGTCTGGGTGTACGCAGATGTCTCAATTTGTACCGAAACGATGTATTTTGGGTTTATCAGTTAAAACAGATCGGATTTTTTGTACACTTAAAGTAACATTTTGTAGTAGTTTGTAAACAAAATTTGGTGTAGATATGACAATTTTTTATTGTACTTTTGATGTTGCATTTAATTTCATCACTCATGTTTCACGCGTTTCGGAAGGTTTCACGGCGCGTGCGATAAAAACTGACCGGTTAGGAGTTGGTGACTTGAATGAACCATTCCATAAAGCCAAGATATAGGGCTATCAATAAAATAAAGTGTTATTAAGTAATACTGAGTTTGTTATTTTCATCCCTCTGAGCATCATTTCTTGGATTGACCCATATATATATATATATATATATATATATATATATATATATATATATATATATGCCTTGAAGCATTCCCGAGCACAGACCATTTGAAACTGAAAGTTTCAATGAGAAATGCCAAATTCATAGCAATTAACTACCACTAATTAACTTCGTAGATACCCAATGCAATGAAAACATTTTGAATATTTTTTCTAGCTATAAACTCTAATATCTGAATGTATTAGCAATGAGTAGGCTATTTTGTACATATTTTGTATCATTTTGAACGTGAAGAAAAAAGGCACTCTGTACCACTGAAATGATATCACTCAAGCATATGAAATGTCACATTCAGCAAAAAGTCAGATTTTCTGCCAATAATCATACAAGACACACGTCACCTCCACTATACTAATCTTGCAATATAAGGGTGAGTAATAGCCTTCAGAATTAACTTAGGCATTTTTCAAGGCAATCATTTATTCACTAGCAGAAGTGATGATATAACCCGCATAACCAGTGACAATTTCTTGCTTAGCAAATGCTCATGGAAAAGCCCCCAGACAAGCTGCAGCCATTTCACAAATGCGCCCATAACATTTTCACTCCAACTAAAGTACATGCTATTCCTGTGGCAAACAATAAAACTATGAAAACTATCCTGAGGAACACACCTGTGCATTCATACATGTACAATCACACATACGTGACCGCAGGGAGGGGCGAGAGGGGGTTCCTTGTGACCAATCATCAGGACAGGTGTCATTATCCACGCAGGCATCTCCATAACACCCAGACTAACTTCATTCGGATTAGAGCTACATGAATGCAACCAAAGCCAAGCTAATGAACTACACTATCTGACAAGATTTGCAGTATCACCAGCACAGGAAACCAACAGGTTTCCTGTATGCTCAGAGTAATCAGGCAAAATCAAGCCACAAGCAATGGTTTCAACAACAGCGCGGTGGTCACTTCACACAACTCTCTCTCTCTGCATAGAAACACAAACTGAGATAAGCGCCGTGCGTAATGTCAGGAGGCTCCATAATGAACTACCGGAGCACGTTTTTAAAAGATTTTTTTTTGAGCCAAATACCTGTACTGTGCTTTGCATGCGAGTACCTGAGAGAGACTATTTTATTGCTATATTCTCTGCTTTATTTTCTCTACCTCCCCCAGTTTGCAGTTACCACTCATGCCCAAACTGCAATGGTAATCGCAACCGTCTCCGTGGATTAAGGACAATGAATATGTGCTTGGGTCTGGAGGCTAATTAGTGAAATCAGGTGATGTTGGGCAGGGCTGTAACAAATACCTGCATAACCTGAGGTCACACGAGTTGTAGTTTAAGTAGCTTAGGGCCAGTCAAGCCAAAATAACTTACTAAAATCTGATGTGGATAATTAGACTGTTGCAAGTCTTGCAGTGGCATGCATTCCAAAAACTTTACATTGTTAAGTGATTTGTAAACAATCCATCACCTGTATTGAACTGAATAAAAATGCAAAGGCCATCATTTTATCTACTTTGCACAAATGGGCAGTAACTTGAGACACAGGCAACTATATGATGCAGTAATCATAATTATACCTGGTATGCATAACTGCCTATTGATTATTCATGAGGAGGCAAGTGATGCCGTAGAACTATTCAAAATATGGGAGTTCTTCAGACTGAAACGGTGGTATAGAAGTAGCATGACACAAATCTCCCCATTAAACTGGATTTGCTACAAGTCTGACATATCTGTTTACAGTGTCTACGGGGGAATATTTACTAATATATACTCAAGGGCAATGAAAACGCAACACTCTAAATTTTGGTTTATTTTTGCTCAGGACCTGAGTAGTCCAATTTGAGTTCTTAAGTGACCATTGGGGTCACAATGTGTACCTCGTTACACATGAATGATGATCATTTAACTCAACAGTGTGAGTTGGACTCTCATCAATCCGTATTGAGTACAACATATGGGATTAGGAGTTGTGCAAGTACGGTGGTTGAAATGAAGGAGGGGTTGTCTTCCCTATATAAAGGCATGATAAAAGCCACACAAAAAGCATTTTTAAGCGTCATAATGCCATGTCTGTCAACTGAACAACGGAACAGGGCCCTGGGTATGCTAGAGGCAGGAGTAAGTGCCCGGTAAGTGGCTCACTGTTTTGGGTGTAGTACGTCCAGCATCAGTACGTTTTGGGTGTAGTACGTCCAACTGGGACGAGCTCTTTCATCAAGAGTACCCAGACCTCAAACCAGGCAGCAACTCCAGAATGCACTACAGGCAGAGTGGCGACAACTTCCCCAAGACAACCTAAGACGCTTAGTCACGTCCATGAGGAGATGTTGTACTGCCTGTGTGGATGTTCGTGGGGGTCACACCCGATACTGACTGTTCTTTTGAGTTCATTTTTAAATGTGTGTTCCGTTCAGTCTTGTTGTGATTTTTCATTTTCAACTTGTGCTCGTTATGTTTAATTCATCTGTTTATTGTCCAAATCGGCCCATTAACACATTTAATTCATCAAAGTCAACCCACCCAACATATTTGAATTGTTAAAATAAGAAAAAAAATCTGAGTCACAAAATTATTTGAATCCAAACTGGTGTTGCGTTTTCATTGCCTCTGAGTATATAACCCAGCAACAAAATTATCCACCTTGAAAATTTATCTGGAAACTTTAAGAAAATTGAGGAAGTTTTTTCAGATTTTGCCATTTCCATCAACCTTTAAAATGCACATAAAAAATGTTAATGGAAATAGAGTCACTGTCATGTCGCTTTGACTTCCTGAGGAATTTTTTTTCCTTGTTTGCCAATGCCATCACTAAGAATGAATTTAATGCTGCATTCAAGACCTCCAAGGAACTGGACAGTTCCAAGTTTAAACTTTCCACTCCCGCGAAGATGCGTTCGAGAACTCAACCAGAGAGGAACAACAGGGGTTTGAGTGACGGCGTTGTAACCCCATATTACATATATTAACATTATCTACTCTTCCCCCACCCCCCCAACATCACACACCATGTTTATTTGAGTTATTTAAAATTAATATAGCACAATGTTTGTGAACAGCGGGTCATGTGGATCAGTATCAGTGAGTGAATTCCATACTAACAAAATATTTAACCAATTTAAAAAAATAATAGGTTTGTCAGCCGTTGTTGTGTGTGTGTGTTGTGTGTTGTTTTTTTTTTTTTTTAATGTCACATGCAGTCTCTAAGTAAACTGGGAGTTCAGAAATCATATTAGAGCTCCCCAGTGGGCATTCTCACTGATAGAGGCACCCGAGAGCATTTTTCCTACTGGGACATGGGATTATTCTCGAAACGGACCATAAAACACCCTATCCAGACTAGTAGAAGTTGACGACGTCCCTGTTTTTAAAATGACAAAACTATAAAACATCAGTTTAAAAACTCGCACACAAATGGTGCAGTGTAATCCAAGTCTCATTTATCAAGTCGTGCGTTCAATACTTCCAAAGAACCTTGCACACAAAATCACTTCCGGTGGAAAGCCCAGAAGGCAAACTAGTACTACACCTGTGGTTTAACACCCTAGTACATGCGGCTGAGCCTGAGAAAAACAATCTCTCACCTCCCACTTTACTTGTGCACTGACCAGGAACTGTATAAATTGCTGCTCAGGTTCGCAACAAGTTTCTAAAAAGCAAAGCAAAACGTGTCAACGTGTTGCATTAGACTCTTTGCAAAAGGCTAATGCAACTGGAGGCCATATTCCAAGGCGTATTACCGTTTATCGATTTGGTCTTAGTATGACTTAATATCATATTTCTTTAGATTGCAATGATACTACTGTGCAAGTGTCCCGAGACATACTGCCTTTTATTTTGTGGACTATTGAAGTACACCGTATTGCTTATAAAAGCTGCAGTTACTAACTTCTGTGTTTTATTTGCTAGCTTTAAAGTCCCGGTAAAGTGAAAAACAACGTGTGATCTGACTTTGGCACACCACAGAGAAATGTGTAATTCAGCACTCAGCCCATTTTTAATCATTAAAAAAATCGCAAAGTAGCTACTTAAAATTACGTGTCAAAAATGCCAGAAAGTAATCCTTATTCTCAGCTGTAAAACGCTGTGTCCGTGCCCGCTAAAGCTGCTGAGACCAAGCCCAATTGCAAGTGCATCACAGACAAGGAAATGGATGCTTCAACGAACTATGTATTAGCATAGAACAACCGTATATGTTTGAGCCACCTGAGCCGGAATCCAGTTCGAAGAGAACACCGACTTACTCGATAATCAACCTCGTTCCTCATAGTCTGCAAGGCAATCGTATTTTTCTTCCATTAATGCAAGTAAGCCATATTTAGTGCTAACGACCAAGCGAAATAAAGTCAGATTATCAATGAATAAATAGCAAAAACAAAAAATTTTGTTTCGTCAGCAGATGGTTGTGTTTGTCTATACAGTGTTTCTCACCGAGTTATTCTGTTTATGGTGGCAGAAGACAAGCGTGGATGATTTCGTGAAACCCACGGATGTAAACTGAAGGTCCGTCTCTGGGGCTTTGCTGGCAAGCATAGTCTGTTTAAAAAGACGGACGCAACACTGGGGTCTGAAAAGTGAAGCCAATGCGGAAATCTCTTAAAATTGTATTCTATTTAATGGCCAGCAGATGGCGACGTCGGTGGTTGCAGAAAGAAGCTCAATGCTATAGAAGTCTATGAGGAAATGACCCTACTTTCCAACCCGATTTATTATTTCGATAATGATTTTCATTATTATTTTATGGTATCTATCGCAAGTTTCAAGTCTCCTTTGATATGTCATGATGTTTATTTTAGTAAATTATGGTCCCAAATAGACTAGAATAAAGGATATACTTTAGGGTCGTGGCTATCCTCTGGTCCATGGCAGATATGGGGTGCATCTCAAAACGTAGGCTGCATCCTTCGAAGGCTGCATTTTTAGGGATCGTCACTTAATTCCATCTGCAAACTGACATGACATCATTTCATCTCTGTTAAACAGCTTTTGATTTAAGTGAGTTGTCATTGATTTCCCTAACTGTAACCTAAACTCTAACCCCTAACTTTAAACCTAGCCCCAAACCTAACCCTAACCCTAAATTTAACCAAATCCCTTACCCTAAATATTAGTTTGGTGGATGGAAGTAAGTGACGACCCCTAAAAATGCAGCCTTTGAAGGCTGCAGCCTACGCTTTTGAGATGCACCTAGTATAGTCAGATCCACCCGTAGAATGACCCCTCGCCCCTCCCTGGATCTTCAATTCACGTTCTCGTCCAATAGGAATCACATCCGGTGTCAAAATGACAAAATTGCGCTGTTCAAATTGCCGAAATCGAGGCTCCCCAAATGGTATGCTGAAACCATTGGGTGACATCAGTTGCTTCATCCATCTTTTTATACAGTCTATGGTGGCAAGGCGGAGAAACTTTGGGGAGCACTAGCTAGCCAGGAGGTGAGCTTACTTATATCAACGTCAAAGTTCGATTCTGCAAGAAATATGCCGCCGCTTTGGAGTCCCATTAAGGGCGTTTTCTGGCCCAAACCACTGATTTCAAAATAATTTTCAGCATTGACAAACCACCCCATGGGGTTCATAAATCCACCAGAGAAACCTGCAATATCAATTTTCTTTATGATAAAAAATTATATTTAAAATTTTTTTTTTGTTTTTGGGAGGAGCCACCCATGCTGGGGCCCCACGAAGTGTCACCAATGATTATAATCATGCGCTTATCAGAGCACATTGTAGCTGACATATTTTCCTATGAATGAAAAAAGAATTTGTTGAAATTGATGTCATACTGCCGAGATAGGAAGATATTTGTACAAAAAATGTGTTCTGAAATGAAAATTTCCAACGGCCACGTGTGTAAACAACGGTACATTTGACAAAGTTCCCGGCCATGACACACTGAGGGAATTTGCTGAAATTTGCCCAAGGGTATGGCCAACATTCAGTGAAAAAACCAGGATGCGTCAACACCAGTAACATCTTCATCCGTACACTTGCACCAATGGACTGTTGTAAACTCTAAAATGGGGTGTTGTTGATACGAAATGAATTGTGCGAGTATGGCTCTCACTTAATTCTTCTAGTTTAAGTTTTTCAGTTATTAACTATGACCCTTATGATGTTTATGCTTAAAATAATTGCCTATTCTTAGACCTTCAAACTGAAGGAGCCTCAGGACCACGACAAGTAGACGGGTCCCCTTGAGGAATAACTACCATGCTATCATGCCTATTTAACATAAATTTGATACACATTTCACTAGATTTCACACAAATTAAAATAGGATCAGAGATTTTTTTAAATTCTCACATTCAGAGAAGATGCAATTTTGAGACACAGCAGGCAGAATGGCTGACTGGTTTCTCAGAAAACTGAACAATAGTGACTCAACTCGGTAGCTGAACACAGGACGTGCGGTCATTAATCATGATTGAGCTGCTAGCCAGTGATGTAATGCGCTCATGACTTTATATGCTGCTAGGGGTGGAGTAATGTTAAGGAGGACTTCAGTGCGTCATAAAACCATGTTTAAGCCCCACCCAAAAAATCCGGAAAATAAAACTGGTGAAAAACGGTTGATTAGTCTAACGCCACAATTCAGCACAAGTTTAGTCTGCAGTCTGAACAACTGAACAATAGTGACTCAACTCGGTAGCTGAACACAGGACGTGCGGTCATTAATCATGATTGAGCTGCTAGCCAGTGATGTAATGCGCTCATGACTTTATATGCTGCTAGGGGTGGAGTAATGTTAAGGAGGACTTCAGTGCGTCATAAAACCATGTTTAAGCCCCACCCAAAAAATCCAGAAAATAAAACTGGTGAAAAACGGTTGATCAGTCTAACACCACAATTCAGCACAAGTTTAGTCTGCAGTCTTTTCACCTTATCAGCATCTATTTTGTAACAAGTACACCGAGTTTAGAAGCAAATCTCAGATTTCACTTTACCCAGACCTTAACTAATCAGGGCCTCTCTCTGACCTCACTGTCCTCATTGGTTCAAGGTGTTGCCGCCCGAATTTCATGAGTGTTCATGAGAATCTTGAGACAGTGGCGGGCAGTGAAATCCAGAAGCGTCAAAATCTCTCCATCAACAAGTCTAGTTCCTCCAATGCCAAAAACTGCATATAGTAGCAAATAAAAAAGAACACATTAAAAAGACTAAAGACCTTTGCTTAAAAGCAGGCAACCAAGAAGGACGTGGAGTTTGTTCGCAATAATCACAACCCACATAAACCAGGCATAAGAGTTGAGAAAATGTGCTGGCATTATGTTAGCAGGTAACATCAGCTTGTTGGCATGTTTCTACATTAGCACTGGTCTGAACATTTATTACAATGACTTGGTCCAGTTTTGATAATGTGAAAGTAATCTGTCACAGAACAGTCAATGGCATGTAACACTAGAAACTGTAGCTCAAACAACTGGTGCCTACATTTATTTGATAGTGTTGTACGTAGCTTCACAAAGCATAGCCTGGTGAGGCGCTGAAAATAAACATTCTCATGAAGCCAGATTGACGCAACAAGTCACTCGAATTGAGGAGGGAAAGATGACAGGGACACAAGCATTGCCTCTTCTGCATCCAGCGAGTGTCAATACTAGCTTTTTGTTGCAGTAAGAGCTGAAAATCCGCCCTCACAGAGACAGCCGAGTTGCAGGGGAGCAAAGTCTTCACTGCCTGGACTCCTGAGTTCTGGGTGTTCTTGTCTGCCAGCCGGACAGACCTCCGGAAAATGCAACACACTGAAACTAGAGTGTTTTTACTCGTAAAAACGTACGTCTCACCCCCGGCCCCCTTCCCTGCCTAACCCACTGGATGGACGGACAAACGGACAGACAGACAGACAAATACCAAAAGGTACCACTGCAGGACTTGAGCAGTAAGTTCCGGAAACGAAGTGGGAATGCCGACGTGAACACAAACCTAAAAGAATATGTCTCCCCTCTCCTTCTGGAGGGGGGAGACATAACGGACAAGCCCCTGTCACAAGACAACTCCAAAGGCGCGTCTTCCGTCATTGGTGAATGGGTCGCTCATCCGGTGCTTCCCAGTGCGTAAATCAGATTGGGATGTGAAGCACACCTCAGCCCAATGTTTGGCTCAGGTGTGCCACCATCCTTTTTCACAAGGGACCCAACCTTGCCTCGCTTTCATCCGTCAGAAATGAAAACTGTGGCAACATGTCGAACTCCCCTGTCTTCACGCAGGCTTGCCATAAAGACAATGTTTCTTTAATTGCTAAGATCTTGTCGGCTGCTGAGAAAATGTTGCGTGATTTCTTGTACTGACAGGTTAAGGAGGTGAGGTTTGACACCTTCAACCTCCAAGCCTCATCCTGCAGGATTGGATTTCCTTTGTTCCAAAAAAAAGTGCTGATCCAATTTCTCAGCAAAAACACTCCGTTAACCACCATCTCTCTGGAAAGCCAGTGGACGGCACTGCGCTGCAGCAGGTGGCTGTAATCAGCACCTATTTCTACACAGAGGACTGCAAAGATACGCAAGTTGGTCAACATAGGGCCTGATGAAGTTGACCACTTTAACCAAGGTGGTCAAGACTCCCTTTAACTCAGGTGACAAGCGTTTTGAGGTGAGGCCTTTGCTTGGGATACTACTGTGTGTAGCCTGAACAGACAGACACCTCACACACTCTGGTTATCTCTTCAGTGGGCGTCCCAGTCAGTGCCGATACCATCTGCGCAGATCCCAGTAAACGTCCCCCACACGAGCCCTTGATTAGCAAGGTCCTCATTCATTATACAGACCTCAAATGATGTATTCTCCAGTAAAGATTCATAAAACATAAAATCCCCTTGGAAATCTCCGGTGAGTACATATGCAACATCCATCAACAAGAAGGACTGCGGCCTTGAACACTTCAGTGATGTCACCAACTGCAGGGCAAAGTATGTGAATTTATTTGCCCTGTCCAACACCAGAGACCATCAGCTGCCTTATCTTGGAAATGTCGCGAGACGGTGTCGTTTGACAGGGATGTGTGATTGAGCTTACTCGCAGAAGCTGGACCCAGCACCTCACGGCAGGCATCGACAACTGAAGGCATTACTTACTTTTCAATTTAACAAATAATTGTCCGCACTCTCTCCTCAGCCATTGTGAACAGAGCTTTGCATTTGGAGTTGTGATGGGTGAAAAAGAAAGATGTTTTCACTAACTTGTCATATTTTGTGAGGTTAGTTTGCAGAACTGTAGTCTGGCAAGCAATTTGATTGTTCTTTAAGGTGTTCATAATGGTTGAGCGAACTGGATTGGCTCGATTTGGCATTTGCATGACGGGATTAAAATGTACTAAATGAATGTTTCTTTCCCAAAATTATTTTCAGAAGACATTCACAATGCAATGACCGTGTTCCACACAAACGCAATTTTTAATTTAATTCTGCAGGAAGGTCAATAAGTGATTTAAAATGTATTTTTAGAGCAAAATTTGTCTAATTGTACTATTATGATGACAGTCAAATTCAAAGACTGAGATGGCAAAAAACTTCATCCACCAAAAAAAGTCCACATCTATTCACACAATCAAACTCAGCATTAGCAAGTTTGTGGAAATTTCTCATATTTTATTATATTTCCTCTTCTCTCTATGGTTCTTGCCAGAGTCTGATATAGACAGAACAGAACATAAGGACCTCAAAACCGTAACTGGATCAAACCTGTATCTGACACACTATCTGTTGAAAACAAGGAAGGATTCCAGAACATCACATTTTGAAGGAAAAGCATTTTTATCAACAATATTCACAACAAAATTTCTTCAGCAAACTATACCTCAGGAGTTAACAACTCAATTTCACCCAGTGTTTTTAAGCCAGCATGCAAAGAGCTCAGGTGTTTTCAACAGATACTTGATCCAGGTGTGATTCCAACAGAAATGCCTGGGTCACAGATTTTCTTTAAATGACAAAAGAAAAATAAATCACAGTTCTCCAAATCCTCGCCTAAGAAGGTCACAGCTCCGGGAGGTTCCACACCTCAGCGGCTCTGACTGGGCTGGGAGCCGTGCGGATGTGATCAGCTCACATACAGAAGTGGTCGCTGACTGGGGATTTGACAGGCCAAGAGCCATAGCCCTTCTGAGTCAGATAGGATTTCAGTACATTCTTGGCCTCCTGATACGGCTTTGCCATCATCTGCAAAGGCAAACAGGGCTTCGATCACATCACTGAGGAGATAACATTTCCCAAGTGATTGAAAATTATTGGTAGTTAGTACCAGAGATGTAAAATCCAGGGGTCAGAAAGTAAAACTCCTGCCAAGTTTTTCTCCCTCCCACAGAATGAGCTGATCATTCATATTGGCTCTTGTCCAAAGTAAATCCAGGTGGTTGGAATAAAGTTCTGGGGAGGATTTTTACTTTCTGAACCCGGACTTTACACCTCTGGTTAGTACTCTAAATAAATAAATAAATGGTATTATTATAATTATGATAGACAAGTATCTTATCCTCTTGTTCAGATAAATCTGAAGTCTACACATAATCCTCCCGAGGCCAATCTGCACCAAGAACTATCACTCCCACCACATTAGCGAAGACATTGGGATGTCATGGGAAATGTAAAACAGAGTCATATGTAAATCATCTTTGACCTGTCTAATTTTAAAGCAGTACAAGATAACATATTTAATGTTTTACTATCATAATTGGTGCACTGATGACACCTATTGCTCAAGTTTTGAAAGAGAAATTCCCCCCCATACACTTCACGTCCTCTGTACAACCCCAATGCAAAAAAAAAAAAAAAGTTTGGATGGAAGTTATATTAAAATAATAACTGAAGGCAGCGATCTGAAATTCATCTCCGACCTGTTTTACTTTGAAAACAATACAACAGCATGCTGTTTGATGTTTCACCTCACGAATTTTGTAGATTTCTCGAAATAAACACTCAATTCAGTTTTGATTCCGGCAAACTTTTTTCAAAAAAAAAAAAAAAAAAAAATTGGAATAGCATTTAACACTTTATCATGCTGCCATTCCTTTTCACTGCACTTAACAAGGTAGAAATCGATGCAAACGGTGGATTGCTCTGTCTCCACCTGCCATAGCGTCATACGCCCTGAAATTTGATCTTCGATCTGGGCATACAGCGGGCATTGACCTTCGACCCAACGACCTCCAGAACATATTCAGTTCAGCTACCCTCTGGGGGGAGGCACAATTGTCTGCTCTGGTGAAAATCTGTCCACTCGCGCACACAAGATGGATGACTTGGCTAGGAATAACTAAGCTGGGCTGATTGGGTTCCGATTGAAACTAGAACAACTACTTCTAAAAACACAGATTCCAAGCATTGGGCCACAACGACCAATATCATACCCACGCTCTCTCTGTCTGCCCGTCCGTCCGTCCGTCAGTCAGCCACTCGCTCAGTCACTCACTTCCTCACCCACCCACCTGCCCACCCACCTTCAGTGGTCACCCCACCCAAGTTCTCGCGATTAAATCTAGGCAACTCCCTGAGCTGAGCCCTTGGAGAGTTCCATGTCAAAAAAGTGATTTCGCATTTACAGCACAGCACAGGTACCTTAGCCTCTCTGTAAGACACAGCAGCCAGGAGTTCAGACCTCTGTGATTCTCGTGCGACCAGGTTGAAGCGGCTCAGCATCGCACCTTTGCACAGACGGCTGGCCAACGCAGGGCCGCTCTTAAAGGGAGAGCTGGAAAAGAAGACCCAAAGTCCAGCGTTACCCCCGTGGAACAGCACATCGAAAGTGTGCAAGTGCGCACGTGCCTCTGTGTGCGTGTGTGTGTGTGTGTGTGTGTGTGTGTGTGTGTGTGTGTGTGTAGTGTTGACGTGTGTGTGCATGGGTTTGTGGGTAGGCATTCAGCAATGTACGCATTGTGCAGTTTTTAAAGGCTGCATTTTACACAGCTAGCTTAGAACTAGACAGTGACTGCTGTTGGAGCACAGCAGGAACACACACACACACACACACACACACACACAGGCACACATCCTGTATGACAGAGGTTCTCACCTGGTCTCACATTGGGACCCACGTTTTCCCATGGTCATTACGTCGCGACCCACTTTTATAGAATTGAAACCAAGCAAATATATTTTTCAAAAACAGCCTTTGAAAACACATGCGTCATCTTTTTAAACATACATACACATTTATTTATATGTGCAAAGTACATTTCAGAGCACATTAAGAAAATGAAGAACATGAAAACTGCATTCGTGAATAAAATGCAATTAAATACCAAAACTGCACAAAATAATGAAGGCCACAAAACTAAATATTTAGGTTCACTCCGAGAGCACTCTTAAAAGGTGTTTCATGTTCTCCCCGATTAGGTAGGACGACAATCATTCATCTGGACGCGTATTAGCTGAATTTAAATCAACGTTATTCAAAATTGCATACCTGCGCAAATAGCTTGAGCCGCATGCTTTTTATAGCCTATTTCACTGGCGAGTGCCACTTTTTTCACTCAATACCGAGAGTAATTTTGAATAACGTTGATTTAAATTAAGCAAATACGCGTCCAGATGAATGATTGTCGTCTTACCGAATCGGGAAGAACAAGCAGCACCTGGTAAGTGTGGAGTGCTCTCAGAGTGAACCTTTAGTTAATTATGAAAATGACTGAGAACAGGTCAGGACTAATAATTGTTTAAAACGGATGTTTTGCCCACCCCAATTCTCTGTTCTACTGAATTTACCCCATGATTTCATCGCTGTTAGATCGCATATGGAGAGAAACCGTGTCTTCAGTTGCCAATTACGATAATTGGAAAACGCATCAGTAAAGGAAAATGATTGAGAACTAGCCAGGACTATCCTAACGGTCATAAAGGGACATGTCTGTGCCCCCCCCAATTCCCGGTTCTAGAATCGCCACTGCTCGGTACCCCTAGGGGAAATCAATAAATATTCAATTGGAGAATTGCTTCCAGTTATTTCAATAAGAAAGTTTAATGAGACCCCTGTTTGGCGTATCATATCACTGCAGAGCGTAATTATCAGGAAGTGAAACGCGTCAGTCCCCACTTCTGATTCGATCCATTACGCACTGTTACTTTTTATTGCGTAGTGCTACTTGATAGTGAATCCATATCAATCACAATGCAAGCTGCGGCTATTTACAAATACTAATACTTTCATAATTACCAGTCCACACCAAGGGCAGTGCGCGTGACAACGAAATGCAGACTTCTGGGAATGTGCACGACACAACTCAGCGCAGACTGGCTTGTAAACCCCTTAAATTTGCTCGTAAGCAGCGTAAGTTTTGCAGAAACTGGCTTGGCCAGTTCCTGCTTACAGGGATGCTCAATAGATACAGTCGGCAACAACAGGAACGCCGACAAACGTCACATCTGGTCAGAGCCAAGGGGGAAAACAATCCTTCCCCCACCGTCCGCTATACTGTAAAAACGTGAATTTAAACTTGTCTTGCTAATGCTAAGAAGTTGTCATGACGTACTTTGAGTCGCTATTGCCTGCTGACAAGGATCAATATATTAAAAAAGTAAATATACTGGGGTTGGATTGTTGTCCATATGTTTTAAAAGACTGGGCGAATGATCCGACTCAGTGGCCTGCAGACATACACGTTCTGTTGTGGGGTCCCGCCATAATCTGCCAAACTCGTCCTCTCTTCTGATAGCTTGAAGCCAGTTTGTCCTCCTTTGTGGTTCCATTTTATTATTTGGTAAAATGTAAAACTTTAATTGGTGATTTTTTTGTTTATTCGCAGTGCAAAAGGGCACACAGCAACTCTTCAGCATTATGGCTAATGGCAGAGACCGGTTTGTTTTCACCCTCGGCTCTACTTTTGTGGGCGTTCCCTTATGGGGGTAGAATTATCTCAAAAAGATTTATATATATCAAAATGAAATGTAAAATATTCATACATTTATAAATATACAAATATAAAAATGTGACATACTGTACAAATAAATTAACTTATTTGTATAAATAAACGTATATTTGTAAATATATTTTTGAGATTTGAAAATAAATGTGCTTCACTTTGTGTGTGGATTCTGCATTTGTGGATCGCTTTTTGATTTTTCTCTAGATGACGTAATTTTGAGACCTTCCTGCCGCACACCACGATCCACAAATAAATGAATACATCCTCCCCTAAACAACCAGCAGAGGGCAGTGTGGTGCAGCCACAGCTGGGTAATCGGCAGTCTCATCAAGCAGGATCCACTGTAAGTATTACTCATTTTGGATTATTTTACACACATTGCACTGATAAGAGATCAGTATCTACATCTGGAAAACGTCATTAAACGGTATTGATACAATGAGCAGCTACAGTGGTGTAGCCAGAACATGGGCCAGGAACATCCCTTTATAACTTCTATTAGTCCTGACTTGTTCATAATCATCTTTCCTAATGAATTATGCATTCACTCCGAAAACACAGCTCCTCTCTATCAGGTGTTGCTAGTTCTCCTCGGGAAAGATGGAAATCATTCGTTTGGACGCGCTTTTTTTTTGCCTCTCAATCAGCCATACTCAAAATTGCGTACAGGTGTTTCTCATCTTCGTCTTTGATTTAATTCCAACAATGTAAGCGATCATGAAGAGCATGTTTGATCGCCTGATGTGCCAAAAAAAATGTAGCGCGGAAGATCCAGAGCAGTTTCGTAAAGCGTGAGGCTATGAGTAAATTCTTTTTCTGAACTGAGTTTAGCCTATTATTTTGTCACACTTGGATTGCATTAAGAAAAACGCCGTGTCTATAATTTCCAATAGTGTCTTGTTATAATTGTAAAACGTTTTAATTAAGGAAAATGATTGAGAAGAAGTCAGGAGCAATAATTGTTCAACCGAATCCAAACTAATGATTGTCATCTTACCTTCATGAGGAGAACTAGCAACACCTGACAGAGAGGAGTGTTTTCGGAGTGAATGTATTGTTCATTTGGAAAGATGATTATGAACAAGTCAGGACTAATAGAAGTTATAAAGGGATGTTCCGGGCCCACGTTCTGGCTACGCCACTGTAGCTGCTCATTGTATCAATACCGTTTAATGACGTTTTCCAGATGTAGATACTGATCTCTTATCAGTGCAATGTGTGTGAAATAATCCAAAATGAGTAATACTTACAGTGGATCCTGCTTGATGAGACTGCCGATTACCCAGCTGCGGCTGCACCACACTGCCCTCTGCTGGTTGTTTAGGGGAGGATGTATTCATTTATTTGTGGATCGTGGTGTGCGGCAGGAATGTCTCAAAATTACGTCATGGAGAGAAAAACCAAAAAGCGATCCACAAATGCAGAATCCACACACAAAGTCAAGCACATTTATTTTCAAATCTCAAAAATATATTGACAAATATACATTTATTTATACAAATAAGTTTATTTATTTGTATGTCACGTTTTTATATTTGTATATTTATAAATGTATGAATATTTGTACATTTCATTTTGAAACATATAAATCTTTTTGAGACAATTTTACCCCCATATTCCTTTTGTTGCCGACTGTATCTATGCCTATGAGCGGTTTCAGATTGGTTGGCCGACCGACGAAGGAGAAAAACTCATTTTGACAGACTGAGGGACGGACGCAAGGACAGAGTTTTCCTCATTTAGTGAAAAATATCATGCAGTAATTTACAAAATATTTGCGAAATTGCAGATTACGTCCCGTTAAATGACTTTTTCGACCCAGCTATACATATATGCAAACTGTCTTTTCCCAGTACACAATATTAGCCTGGCTCAAAAACCTGACGTTGCGGAACACAGTAGCCACACACTGGGGATTTGTACATTTCGCTCACATGACAATAGACTCTTTCTTCCGTTTCAAGCGCAATGCTTCTCGCAACCAGTTGCTGACACAACCATGCAAACTGACATTTGTATTGTAGATTGAATGTAAATGTTCCGTTCACGTATTTTTAGACACAATCAAAATTTTTATTAATCCCTACAAACACAATAACACTGAAGACCTAGTAACACCTCTAAACCGCTTAGCCCACCCCCAAGCGTGAAGTACATACACTACCAGCCAAAAGTTTGGACACACTTTGCTAATGTCACAGCACTCTGTTTTTGAAGGAATTTCATTGGCTTAACTTCTCTATATAATCTCAAATGGAATCTGGTAAGAGGTAAACAGTCAGAAGTAAAAAAGAATAATTTACTTGTTCGAATAGTATACAAAATTTTTGAATTGTCAAAGAAACCATATTTTGCAAAGTAAACAGACAAACAAGCTCCTTCCATTCTCCAATGGTCGAATTAAAGTCTAGCCATTTTGGGACTTCTTGGGCAAAAAAGGTCAATGAGAACCAAACCACATGTGCAGCACATCTTTGGGAACTTAGACGGCCGCTTTGCTGCTAACTCATTACAGCCATATAACTGCTCAAGTAAAGAAATAAAAAATGCGAGTAGGCTCAGCATTTATGACAAAAAATGCTGGTAAGTTAGAAGGATTTCAGAATTAGATCTTTTTTTTTCAAAATACAAGGATGCTTATGTTTTTATTTAACATGCTTTGTCAGAAAAATGTGGGCATGTCCAAAGTTTTGACTGGTAATGTAATTTTCCGAAAGAGTCCTCCTTCAGCACTCAGCACCCATCCCATGACCCATATACTCACTCCTCAACGGACCGACCCTCCAGCCCATCCACGGCCTCCAGGGATACATCGCCTTGGCTCCAGTTGATGGCGAGGGCGCGGTGGGCACCGTCACTGGGGGACTGGCCAGGACTCTCCGGGCACACCGCGGGCACCAGGCTGACCAGCGGCCGGTACACGCAGTAGTACATGGGCAGGCGAGACGTGATGCCTTCTACGCGCTGACTCACTGCGATCTCCAAGCCGCGCACATCACTGCAGCATGCATCACCTGGCACACCAAATACACAGCGGTGCGCGACGCTCAAGCGAAAACCAATCTTGCACTGTGCGCAAAGCCGTCCCATTCGCACACAGTGCATTCAATGCATACGAGTAGCACGCAAAAGCATGCAATGTGAACAAGCAATGCGCACGCCTCGTATGAAGTGCATATTCAACACCATACATGCAGTGTAACGTGCACACACTAAACTCAAACATGCTCACTACAACTATGCACAGGTGCGACAAACATGCAAAAAATGCACAATAAGGGCACACATGCAGTGCACCCGACACACATCACACAAAACATGCTCCTGGGATACAGCAGATGGTGCCTGGAGATCTCAGATACTTCCACAGCAGGACAGAATCTTGTGTCACACAAAATAATGCAAACATCTGTGTCAACCCTCAACTTCACTTCCACTCAATAGAGCAGTTGGGGAACTTAACCCCTCAAACTCCAATATTTCACTAAAGTCTTACCTATGTAGGTTCCAAGTCAGTGAAAACATTTTTTTCATATTGTAGGAAAATGTCACGCTCATGTTCTGCATCTGCCGGCTGCAGCGCTTCACTGAAGTGACATCACACTTACACTGAGAGGAATATTCAAACCCAGGCTGCCATGTTTTTATGGCCACAGCATCAAATAGAAAATATCTAGATCTTGTGCATCATGTCATACACATTCAGCAGGATTCATTCAGCAGGACATGTTCGGGATCGTTGAGAACCTTGGGATCTCCACTAGAATTTAAAATAGGCCTGAATTTCCCCAGGTTTGAATACAGCAGCTGCATTTGACAGACCCATATATGGGTGCGTAGGTTTGACGGGTGTTAAAGCCACAAAAATAAAACATTGTAGACGCAAGTTGAGTTCAGAGGTCGGCCCAGGTGAGCCTAAAAGGCCCAACACGCAAAAAGGAGCCCCACTGACCGACGAGAATGCTGCTGACGTAGACGGGCTCGACGAAGTGGCTGAGGAGCGCTCCCTGGAAACCCAGCACCTGCCACTGCGTCAGCTTGTCACTCGCCGACACGCTCACCACCCTGGTGGAGGTCTGGTCGAAGGTGGAGGAAAAGACGGAGAAGACTTTGCCCTGGATGGTGACGTGGAGGCCGATCTGGTTGTTGACCTCCCAGGCCGAGATGGACAGAGGATTCAGTCGACTGCGTGGAGGGAGAACGACAAACGAAAGTTAAGGAAATGCACACTGAACAAGCACACAAGGGAGCTGGTTACTGAAAGATTGAAGGTGTATTCATGTTTTAGTTTATACAGGGAGATAAAGAGGAAACACCATTAACTGCCTTTACCAGCATGCTGCGAGAGGTTTCGTCAGTGCTTTTCACGAAAAACTGAAAAATGTGCTTAGTTTGAGGGAGCGAAGACAGCGCCTCTCAGCCCCGACATACTGAATGAATGGCCCGGATAAAGTTTCAAAGGGCAAGGTCACTGAGCAAAGGTGAAAGGTCATTCGGTCACGAAATCTTGACGAGGCACGGCTGCCCACCGAGGCGAGTCCAGATACGCAAAATGAAGTTCCTAACCCAAGCAGTTAACGGAGAAATGGCCTGGACAATGGCCGGATGCCCAGACGCCCGTCTGCGAAGGGAGCGACTGCCCCTTAGTCGGGGCTGAGGGGGAGAGAGCAACAGCTTCATGTAACTGCACGCAGTATTAAATCTTCTGCAATGAGAAAGTTTAAAGTATACTGAAGTACTTCAGTTCTGCATAAAGTATTTACGGTGTGATTTCTGACAATGATAGTGCACTCCGGCACTTTGATAATAATGGAATAATTCATCTTGTTTGGCAGAGACCAACCAACTTTTTTGTTAAATCAATTTATTTTGTTCTTAAACTATCGTTGATGCAATCAAACTCTTCAGTTTTCAAATGGCACAGCTAAACAAGGTCTATTGCAAAGTCCACATCAATCTCTTTTCCCTGACATCTGGTCGAAGTAAGACTGAGCGGCGCTTTTCCTTTCTTCCAGAGACGTTACTCCCACCAACAGAAAAATGAAGTCACATGGAGGCTGACAGTGACCCGGGATCAGGATTTGCTTCACTTTCATTTAGCAACATCTTTTTCTGTTACTTATTTATTCCTTGCGGCAATCAGTGAAAAGGAAATTATAAAAATGTGGTCATTTCGTCTGAGCGAATACTGATTTTCCTAACCGTTTAGCCTCTTGTAGAAACACCCCCGATGCAGACAGTCTGGGAGATTTCAAGACCAGAGTTGACAGAGTTCAACACAATCCAGTTTGGTTCAGTGTAACAACTTCATATTTTGTGCATTTATTAATTAAAACAGGCTCTTTCCAGTGAACAATTGTTTTTTCTTTTTTTTGTTGCTTGTCATACATGGGCAATCTGCACATGCAATACAGGTCTCAGACATTATTTCAGACATGCACCTCATCGCTAAAAAGTAATATAACAAGAGTCATACAAATACATACCTCATCTGATGTGGTTCAATGCAAAGACTGGAGAGTGCTCCAAACTCGCAGTGATTCCCAACCCAGTCCTCAAGGACCCCCTGTGCTGCAGGGTTTTGCTCCAGCTCTACTCTTTTACACCTGATCCATTTAAGGGCTTCATGCTGATTGGTTGAAAAAGATCTACCAGAACAGAGTGTGCATGAAGGTGCATTGGGCCTTAAATGGATAGGGTGTGCAAAAGTAGAGCTGCAACAAAAACCTGCAGGACAGGGGGTCCTTGAGGACTGGGTTGGGAACCACTGCTCCAAAGCATGAAAAAATAATTTCATACAATTTCCAGTAAGCCACAAATTGGCAAACATGCAACTGTAGGCCAACCATCCCAGAGAATTTCAAGCATGCAATATGAATAGTACACAAGTAATGACTTACCGAACGACTTAAACACTCATCTACTGGTGCTGCAACCCCTTTCCAAAACCTCCATATCTCAGGAAGTAAGGAGGACACACGCTGAAAATTTTGCACACTATTTGCTGGGTACAATGACATTATTTATATGAAGTATGAAGCGAATCCAAGATTGTCAAAGCGGAAAATTTTTTTTTTTTTAAATCTGTTGATTTGACATGGAATAACCAAACATTCGGTACACTTTAGCAGTGGGGAAATTTGCAAGCTTTGCCAGGCTGACAATCCTGCTTTTCCTGCTCTGTTTCATTATAGGGGTCTGATTCTTGGACAGTCATGTGATCAGAACTGGATCATCACCCACTTGTACATGGAGGCTGGCAAAAAAAAAAAAAAAAAGACAATAACGAAAATCTAGTTATACATCTTTCTCTTTTCGCAGCAACCATGCAAAGGGGCCGGCAGTGCACACGAGGCAGCCATGAGAATACAGAGGCCTGAGTCCGACGGGAGTAACAGATGGCACATACAACAAAAACCCCTACAAGCATAACTAATATTTTAGCCCAGTTATATGCCTGCTAATTTACTAAATTCAATTTGACTAAATCCAGCCATGCAATCTGATTACAATTTGGACAATGGTCTGACCCAACCACCACAAAGAACTTATTAAAGTTAGTGAATTACAATTGGTTACAGTTTTAATATTAAACATTGAAATTCAAAATCATAATGTAATAAGCTGTCTAAGAGACTGATTAATCTCATGAGACGGATTGCTAGACTTTCCTACGAAAGGACGCACAACGATATCCTGAGCAACGTGGCACCCGTACGACCGTTCTACATTTCGTAGACAAACTGCACCTGCACGTTACACGCGATGTTATTCGTCACGAGCCGTGAGCTCAAGGAAATGCAGACAAGAGAACAAGGAAGTGACAGACTGACCAGTCAAATCAAGCCTTCATGATTCAGCCATTATTCAAGCTGAGCCAAAGTATCCAGAGACAAAAATCCTGGGGCGCAGGCAGAAACAGGGGTGCTCACAGGTGAGAATAGTGGGCAGTCACAGGTGAGAATAGTGGGCAGTCACAGGTGAGAATCGTGGGCACTCACAGGTGAGAATACTGGGCACACACAGGTGAGAATACTGGGCACACACAGGTGAGAACAGTGGGCAGTCACAGGTGAGAATCGTGGGCACACACAGGTGAGAATCGTGGGCACTCACAGGTGAGAACAATGGGCACTCACAGGTGAGAATCGTGGGCACTCACAGGTGAGAACAATGGGCACTCACAGGTGAGAATCGTGGGCACACACAAGTGAGAACAATGGGCAGTCACAGGTGAGAATCGTGGGCACACACAGGTGAGAATCGTGGGCAGTCACAGGTGAGAACAATGGGCACTCACAGGTGAGAACAGGTGGGCAGTCACAGGTGAGAACAATGGGCACTCACAGGTGAGAAGGCACACACAGGCAACACACACAGGTGAGAATCAATGGGCACACACAGGTGAGAATGGGCACATGGGCAGGTGAGAATCACACAGGTGGAATCAGGCAGTCACAGGTGAGAACAATGGGCACACACAGGTGAGAATCGTGGCACACAGGTGAGAACAGGGCAGGTGAGAACAATGGGCAGTCACAGGTGAGAATCATGGGCACACACAGGTGAGAATCGTGGGCACACACAGGTGAGAACAATGGGCACTCACAGGTGAGAATCAGTGGGCAGTCACAGGTGAGAATCGTGGGCACACACAGGTGAGAACATTGGGCACACACAGGTGAGAACAGTGGGCACTCACAGGTGAGAACAGTGGGCAGTCACAGGTGAGAATCGTGGGCACTCACAGGTGAGAATCGTGGGCACACACAGGTGAGAATCGTGGGCAGTCACAGGTGAGAACAATGGGCACTCACAGGTGAGAATCGAGCAAATGTGTCTCAATTAGCACACAGGTGAGAATCGTGGGCACTTCTCACAGGTGAGAATCGTGGGAACAGCACAGGTGAGAACAATGGGCACTCACAGGGAGAATCAAGGGGGTGAGAACAATGGGCAGTCACAGGTGAGAATCGTGGGCAGTCACAGGTGAGAATCGTGGGCAGTCACAGGTGAGAATCATGGGCACACACAGGTGAGAACAATGGGCAGTCACAGGTGAGAATCGTGGGCACACACAGGTGAGAATCGTGGGCACACACAGGTGAGAACAATGGGCAGTCACAGGTGAGAATCGTGGGCACACACAGGTGAGAATCATGGGCACACACAGGTGAGAATCGTGGGCACACACAAAGTGAGAACAATGGGCAGTCACAGGTGAGAATCGTGGGCACACACAATGAGAACAATGGGCAGTCACAGGTGAGAATCATGGGCACACACAGGTGAGAATCCCATGGGCAGTCACAGGTGAGAACAATGGGCACTCACAGGTGAGAAGCATCTCAATCCCATGCACACACAGGTGAGAATCCCATGCACTCACAGGTGAGAACAATGGGCACACACAGGTGAGAATCCCATGGGCACACACAGGTGAGAACAATGGGCAGTCACAGGTGAGAATCCCATGCACTACACAGGTGAGAATCGTGGGCACACACAGGTGAGAACAATGGGCAGTCACAGGTGAGAATCAATCCCATGCACACACAGGTGAGAATCCCATGGGCAGTCACAGGTGAGAATCGTGGGCAGTCACAGGTGAGAATCGTGGGCAGTCACAGGTGAGAACAGTGGGCAGTCACAGGTGAGAATCGTGGGCACTCACAGGTGAGAATCGTGGGCAGTCACAGGTGAGAATCGTGGGCAGTCACAGGTGAGAATCGTGGGCAGTCACAGGTGAGAACAGTGGGCACTCACAGGTGAGAATCGTGGGCAGTCACAGGTGAGAACAGTGGGCAGTCACAGGTGAGAATCGTGGGCAGTCACAGGTGAGAATCGTGGGCAGTCACAGGTGAGAACAGTGGGCAGTCACAGGTGAGAATCGTGGGCACTCACAGGTGAGAGGGGATCTGGGCAGCGCCTTTGGGAAGCTGGTTGAGGTACAGGTGAAGAGAAATGTGTCTCTTTAGGCTCAGCAGCTTGGTGGTCTCGTCCTGCTGGAAAACAGACTTCTCTACAAGGGCATGATTCTTACTGAAGAACAGCAAGAGGTGCCTGTACAAGTACCTAGGGGACGGAAGCAAGCATGTACATCAACTGACTTGTTACCACACAGGCCTGAATGTTTAAGTTGTTACATGCATCTATCAGACCACCTTCGACCTACCGCATTAGAGATCGGCGAGCAGTCACCACAGCGTGGGAATCATGAAGAGTCCGTCCATTAGGAGTGATATTTTCTCTAGTATTGAAATCCCCGGTTCCCATGGCTACCACTTCACACCCAGCAGCTGGAGGGGCAAAATACAGCTCTGCCAAGCAACTCAGCATCTCAATCCCATGCACTACACTCAGCATCTCAATCCCATGCATTACACTCAGAATCTCAATCCCATGCACTACACTCAGCATCTCAATCCCATGCACTACACTCAGCATCTCAATCTCATGCACTGCACTCAGCATCTCAATCTCATGCACTGCACTCAGCACCTCAATCCCATGCACTACACTCAGCACCTCAATCCCATGCACTGCACTCAGCATCTCAATCCCATGCACTACACTCAGCATCTCAATCCCATGCACTGCACTCAGCATCTCAATCCCTCAATCCCATGCACTGCACTCAGCATCTCAATCCCATGCACTACACCCATGCAGCATCTCAATCCCATGCACTGCACTCAGCATCTCAATCCCATGCACTGCACTCAGCATCTCAATCCCATGCACTGCACTCAGCACCTCAATCCCATGCACTACACTCAGCACCTCAATCCCATGCACTGCACTCAGCACCTCAATCCCATGCACTGCACTCAGCATCTCAATCCCATGCACTGCACTCAGCATCTCAATCCCATGCACTGCACTCAGCATCTCAATCCCATGCACTACACTCAGCATCTCAATCCCATGCACTGCACCCAGCACCTCAATCCCATGCACTACACTCAGCATCTCAATCCCATGCACTACACTCAGCACCTCAATCCCATGCACTACACTCAGCATCTCAATCCCATGCACTACACTCAGCATCTCAATCCCATGCACTGCACTCAGCATCTCAATCCCATGCACTGCACTCAGCATCTCAATCCCATGCACTACACTCAGCATCTCAATCCCATGCAGTACACTCAGCATCTCAATCCCATGCACTACACTCAGCATCTCAATCCCATGCACTGCACTCAGCACCTCAATCCCATGCACTGCACTCAGCACTCAATCCCATGCACTGCACTCAGCACCTCAATCCCATGCACTACACTCAGCATCTCAATCCCATGCACTGCACTCAGCATCTCAATCCCATGCACTGCACTCAGCATCTCAATCTCATGCACTGCACTCAGCATCTCAATCTCATGCACTGCACTCAGCATCTCAATCCCATGCACTGCACTCAGCATCTCAATCCCATGCACTGCACTCAGCACCTCAATCCCTGCACTGCACTCAGCATCTCAATCCCATGCACTGCACTCAGCACCTCAATCCCATGCACTACACTCAGCACCTCAATCACATGCACTGCACTCAGCACCTCAATCCCATGCACTGCACTCAGCACCTCAATCCCATGCACTACACTCAGCATCTCAATCCCATGCACTGCACTCAGCATCTCAATCTCATGCACTGCACTCAGCACCTCAATCCCATGCACTACACTCAGCACCTCAATCCCTGCACTGCACTCAGCATCTCAATCCCATGCACTGCACTCAGCACCTCAATCCCATGCACTACACTCAGCACCTCAATCACATGCACTGCACTCAGCACCTCAATCCCATGCACTGCACTCAGCACCTCAATCCCATGCACTACACTCAGCATCTCAATCCCATGCACTACACTCAGCATCTCAATCCCATGCACTGCACTCAGCACCTCAATCCCATGCACTGCACTCAGCATCTCAATCTCATGCACTGCACTCAGCACCTCAATCTCATGCACTGCACTCAGCATCTCAATCCCATGCACTGCACTCAGCATTAATCCCATGCACTGCACTCAGCACCTCAATCCCATGCACTACACTCAGCATCTCAATCCCATGCACTGCACTCAGCACCTCAGTCCCATGCACTGCACTCAGCACCTCAATCCCATGCACTATCCCATCCACTACTACACTCAGCATCTCAATCCATGCACTGCACTCACAATCCCAGCACTGCTCAATCCCCCATGCACTGCACTCAGCACCTCAATCCCATGCACTGCACTCAGCACCTCAGTCCCATGCACTGCACTCAGCACCTCAATCCCATGCACTGCATGCTCAGCACTACACTCAGCATCCCCATGCACTACACTCAGCACCTCAATCCCATGCACTGCACTCAGCATCTCAATCCCATGCACTACACTCAGCATCTCAATCCCATCTCACTCCCATGCACTCAGCACCTCAATCCCATGCACTGCACTCAGCACCTCAATCCCATGCACTGCACTCAGCATCTCAATCCCATGCACTACTCAGCATCTCAATCCCATGCACTCTCAATCCCAATCCCATGCACTCTCAGCATCTCAATCCCATGCACTGCACTCAGCATCTCAATCTCATGCACTGCACTCAGCATCTCAATCTCATGCACTGCACTCAGCATCTCAATCTCATGCACTGCACTCAGCATCTCAATCCCATGCACTGCAATCTCAGCACTCAATCCCACCTGCACTGCACTCAGCATCTCAATCCCATGCACTGCACTCAGCACCTCAATCCCATGCACTACACTCAGCACCTCAATCACATGCACTGCACTCAGCACCTCAATCCCATGCACTGCACTCAGCACCTCAATCCCATGCACTACACTCAGCATCTCAATCCCATGCACTGCACTCAGCACCTCAATCCCATGCACTGCACTCAGCATCTCAATCTCATGCACTGCACTCAGCACCTCAATCTCATGCACTGCACTCAGCACCTCAATCCCATGCACTGCACTCAGCATTAATCCCATGCACTGCACTCAGCACCTCAATCCCATGCACTGCACTCAGCACCTCAATCACATGCACTACACTCAAGGTCTGAAATTGGCACCAGCCACCCACCAAATGTGGATACATTTTTGGCCGTGGCAAATGAACTCCTCAGGTCATCTGACAATTTGGTGGATAGAAAAAAAAAAAAAAAAAAAAAACAGAAAAACCGCATGCCATAAATAGAGATTTTTTGACTGGACAAAGCAAAACATCTGCATGTTATAAATGCTAGGATATCTTTGGCACCTGATATCAACTGCAACTGTGAACTGAAGAGTTATTGGTCCAATATTTTGCGCCATTCAGATTGACAGTGAAGAGTTCACTAATGATATCATAACATCAATAAAAAAAATGCTTATACACATCCACTCAATCAGTTACTTCTCTTGGGTTGAAAGCTGGCCCCCAACAAACAGAGCAAAACCTAATTTAAACCTGAATTTTAATCAGTAACTGAATGAAATGTTACAGATAGAATTCAATCTTTGAAACCTAAAACCAGTTGTGGTACGGACAGCATAACTAACAAACTCCTTATTTTTGTGAAGAGTGAATTGTCTAATCCTTCAAAAGTAATTTTTAATCAGTGTGATTTATTAAAGATAGCCAAACTTGTACCCCTTTTTTAAAAAAGATAAGGATTAGGGCTGCACGATAAACAGAATTGCGATAATCGCTAGAGCAATAGAAGTAACTGCCACTATGAGGCAGACAGCGTTTCGCGTGCATTCGCGTCTTTGCATTGACTTTGAATGTAATCTGTCGTGCCAAAAATTTGTTTTGCATCCAGTGCGAAAGCGCCCTCACTGTCGGCTATTTAGAAGCTCAAAAGTAACCAAAATCAAGAGCTATAAATTACTTTATTTTAAATTAATCTTGTTCAATTATAAAATAAAAAATGCAACAAATTTGCGGCACAGATTCGCCTGAACTTGTTTGCCAAGTCTTCGCTGTATTTGTCTATTGCGTGCAATGCGAAAATATAATTTCTCTCACTTTCACACTGGAGATGCTTCACAAAATGTTTTCCACTTCGTGTATGTTTTGAAACGCTTAAAAATAGGACCAAGGGTCCTGTAGCTTACCGGCAAGTAATCTTATAGTGATGATACAAGTTATGACAATTTCATGTGAAGTTTGACATTCAAATCATTAAAAGTCAATGCCAAGGTCACCAAATAAAAGTTCACAACATATATAAGACCTAAATATAATCCTAAGTTCTGAATCAGTTTTGGTGATACAAGTCATTGAAAATTCAATATGTCAATTGTGAACTTTAAAGGTCACAGAAGGTAAAGTATAGGTCAGTAAATGGACTTCATATACGACTTTCTAAATGTCTCTACACAAACCTTAGCTCAATCTGTGACCATTTTGGTGACAGAAGTCATTGTAATTTCACTGCCGAGTTTGAAGCTCGAAGGTCACTGACAGTCAAGTTGAATGTCAACAAATTAAAGTTTATATGTGACTTCCTAGATGTCAGTAACACAAACCTAGGCTCCATTTGTGACCATTTTAGTGATACAAGTCTCTGAATCTTCCCTAGGTCACATTTGACCTTTGAAGGTCAATATGAAGGTCACCAAATGAAAGCTCATATATGACTTCCTATACATCTCTAATACAAACCTAGACTCCATCAGTGATCGTTTTGGAAATACAAGTCATTGTAATTGTATTATGTCAAGTTTGACCTTCAAAGGTCACCAAGTCAAGTTGTATGTCACCAAACGAAAGTTCATGTGTGACTTCCTTTAAGTCCGTGATACAAGCTTAGGCTCTATCGGTGACCTTTTTAGTGATAGAAGTCATAGAATATTCACTTCGTCAAGTCTGACCTTCAAAGGTCAATATGAAGGTCACCAAATGAAAGTTCATATTTGACTTCCTATATGTCTCCAATACAAACCTACACTCTATCTGTAGCGATTTTGATTATATACGTCATTGAAATTTCACTGTAAAGTTTGGCCGTTGAAGGTCACCAAATGAAACTTCATACATGACTTCCTATACGCCCACAATTCAAAGCTCTATCAATAATAGTTTTGGTGATAGAAGTCATTATAATTTTGCTATGTGAAGTTTGACCTTCAAAGGTCACACAAGGTCAAGTTCAAGGCCACCAAAAGAAATTTCATATATGCCCCTATAAGTGTTTAATACACATGTTCCCAATCTTCAATATTTTCAAGCCTAGAAACCTTTCAGCATTGTAACATTTTGCTTTGACCTCAAGTTTGACCTTTCAAGGTCATCTGAGGTCAACTTTAACACAGCCAATATATAGGACATATATGACTTCCTATATGTCGATAACACAAACTTAACCTCTATCTGCTACCATTTGGCCTCCACACGCCATCTTGCTTATTCATAAAGTACAGCGCCCCCAATAGACCCACTTCCGTCGACTCAATCAAAATGGCGCTCGCACTGTACATGGATGGTACCAAGGGAAATTGATAGCCAGATTTAGAAAAAAATTTATCACGTGGTTTTTGAGAAATAATTTTTAAAAATTTCTCAGTCCTATCTTTAACATTGGGGCCAAAATTTCAAGGGCCCATAAAACAGACAAAAATGATTAAATCAAAAATCCGAAAAAAAAGTCTGGAGATATGGCCTAGTAGTATGTTATGGCAAATTTACACAAAAATTCATCTGGCCAAAAAAAAAGATAAAAAATGTTTCGGACGACAGACGCCACACCCTGACAGTAGCTTATCGGCCCATAGGGCCAGTAAGCCAAAAACCAGGGCCATCTTAAAATGGTTTATTTTTAAGAAATCTTTTTAATGATATGTAAAAATTCTACGAGAGGTGGAATTCAGAGGTCTGCTATTTATTCAGATTATTAACATTCTTTCAATCTAACACGGTAGCCTGGTTAGGTCTCTCTGCTTCTCATTATCTCTTCTTAACCAAAATGTGGCCAATAATGATTTTGATTGGTCACTTGGCTGAATAAATGGCTTGACTGCACGTTAGGCAAAGTACACGGGAATTGATTTAGGGTAAACTAATTATGCCAAGGCGATGGAGGCTGTCCAACCTTGCTGGTAATTAGCGGACTTCAAAACACAGTTTTCTTCCCAGAAGCATTTCAAATGATCGCATTAGGTATGTGTCATAGAAAGGGTAATAAGCAAGCACGTCTGTCTACCTCATAGTGGCAGTTACTTTTATTGCGCTTGCGATAATCGCGATTCCGTTTATTGTGCAGCCCTAATAAAGATTATCTCTTTGAGAATTATCGCCTTATTTCAATTCTTCCAAGCGTATCTAAAGTTTTTGAGAAGTTAATGCACAGTCAAATTCACAACCATTTTAATAAACTGAAACTCTTTTTCAAAAGTCAGTATGGCTTTAGAACATTACATTCCACTGAATTCGCCACATTAGAGTTAATCGAAATAATTTTAAAATTAGCTTTGGATGACAATAAATATTCAGTATTTATCTTTTTGGACTTGTCTAAAGTGTTAGAGCCATGTTTGTACCTTACGTGTTTAATATTGTGGGTTACCACGTTGTCACAGTAGGTGGCGTAAGGTTAGTGGTGTGTGGGAAGATACAAGTAGAGTAAGACTTAATTACTCTGCAGGTGTGCTGCTTACCGGGAGAAGCACACGGTTTTTTGACCGTCGTCTTCGTCATCATAGTTCAGCAGCCTAATCCAGCCTTTGTTTGTTTGTATCACAAGTTATAAAGGTATAAGTGTGTATAGTTCAACAAGGCTTGTTAAAAGGGACGACTATGATGAATAAATACGTTTGATGCACTACCGCACGGAATCAGACGTTTGATTCATTCGACAGTGGAGCCGACATAGATGACGCGTCAATTAGTCCTGGTCCTGGTAGCAGCCCCTGAGTGGCTTAGGCGTTTTTTTGTTTTAGTTAAACCAAGTCACTACACAAAGCTTTTGATACGTTGGACCATGAAATTTTGATCATTAAGTTGAAACATTATGGTTTTTGCAACAACTCTATAAATTTGATGAAAAGTTACTTGACAGGTAGAAAGCAGTACATTTCCATAAATAACGTGATATCTGATTTCCTGAATATTACAACTGGCATCCCGCAAGGTTCAATTTTAGGACCACTTTTATTCATAATATAAGTAAATGATTTGGCATGTGTCTTTAACCTTTTTTATCGTTTTATTCATGAGGATGACACAACCCTGTGTGCCTCAGTCCATGCGTCCGAAATTAATAATTCTTCGATAGTTTTAGATAAAGATTTAGAGGATATATCAGATTGGATGAAGGTAAATAAACTCTCGCTAAATTGCACAAAGACAAAGGCCATGATGTTTCACTCCTCACAAAACCATGTTTCTCACTTTCCTGCACTTTTCATAGACCAAATGAAAATTGATTTTGTGGATTCTTCAATTTTCTTGGTATCATCATTGATAAAAATTTTAAATAAAGGGCCCTTTGTGATCATATATCCAAAAAGATATCTAAATCCAACGGTATCCTTAACAAGATGAAAAATATTGTCCCGCTTTCAGCACTTCTAAAATCTACAGTTCTTTGATATTATCCTATTTTAATTATGGAATACTATTCTGAGGATGGAAATGTCAACGCATTTTGAAATTTCAAAAGAATACGAATCATTACAAAAAGTAAATTCAATGCTCATACAACTCCGTTATTTAAACAATTGCATTTGTTAAACTGATGATCTATGTGTTTTGAATGACAAGTTTTGTTATACAGTGGAGAATGATTTAGTCCCTGAATTTTTTTTTAACAATTTTGTTCTCAAAATAATCTAGAAGATCGTAATCGCCAGAAGTACTCCACAAGACAAAATGGCCAGTTACGACTCCCTTTAGTTAAGCACGAGTTTGCCAGACATAGTTTGCCATACAGATTTCCAGTTATTTTTAATAATATGAATCCTCATTTCCGAAATAAAATGTATACACATAGCTTTGATGGATTTAAGAGATGCATTACGATAATAACCTTGGATAGTTATGACCCTCATTGTTTTATTGAAAACTGTTATATTTGTCAAAACTGATAATGATCCTTAATGTTGTTTTTGACAACTGTTATATTTGTTAAAACTGATTTCTTTACCTTTGATTGTAAGCTTTGGAAACTGTTATATTATTATTATTTTACATCTTTAGCAGCCTTTACTATTCTGTATTTGTCAAAACTGGATTTTTTTTTTTATGTTACGAAACGTCGTGTGTGTGCCCATATCACATACTGCTTATATTATATTGTTTTAGGCACTTATGAATTTATACATATTTTTCCAGTTTATTCTCTTGTTACTGAAAGCTAATCTTTAATCTTTTCAAATAGGGTGTCCTCCTCATAGCAGTAACTGTCTTATCTTCTGGAGGACACCCTGCCATTATATATCCAAATACTATTTTATTATTGTTAATTATCCTTTCTCTATTTTTCCTCCTTTATACAGCATATAGCAAATAAAATTATTCTGAGTCTCAGTCTAATAAACCCTCCCTCAAAGCGGGTTTAGCGAGGTCACTCAACTCAAATTTGAAACATTAACTAGTCAAATAATATGGGACATCATTTCTTAAGAATAGTTAAACCAACTGAAACAAGTAGACATGGTCAACAACATCCCCCGCCAAAATGTCTTCTTTAAAGATACTATGAACAGAGGCTCCCAGAAGTGCCACAAGGGAAATAACTGTGGGAAAAATAATAGTGTGCTTCTTATTTTCGAACTCCATCAGGGTCTTTATGGTCTTAAGCTACACACCAAATTTGGTTTTCCTATCTGGAATATTTCCCGTGAAAAGTAGTTCCCCTTTACATATACCGTGAACAGAGTTGAAAAAAGTGAATCAAGGGCAATAACTCCGGGAGAAATAATCACGCGTGTCTCATTTTCGAACTCGATCAAGGTCTTTATGGTCTTAAGCTACACACCAAATTTGGTTATCCTATCTGGAATATTTCTTGTGAAAAGTTGTTCTCCTTTATAGACACCGTAGTCAGAGTTCAAAAATGCGAATCAAGGGCAATAACTCTGGAAAAAATAATCGCGCTGGTCTCATTTTCGAACTCGATCAAGGCCTTCATGGTCTGAACCTATATGCCAAATTTGGTTATCCTATCTCAAATATTTCTTGTGAAAAGTTGTTCTCCTTTATCCCGGACGGACGCACGCACGCACGCACGCACGGACGGAGGTCAAATCAATATCCCCCGGCCACTTCGTGTGGCGGGGGATAAAAATGCAAGATGACAGGCGAGGCAACAAATGATTACAAGAAGAAAATGTTTGATTAGATGGAAAGTTAACAAGAAAGGAGAACAGGGTGAATGGCTGATCTTCAATGAGGGAGGAGGTACTATGTTTTGCACCGTTTGTCTGGTGTCAGCTCTAAACCAACGCGAAGTCAGTGACAGAGTGGTCATTTATTACCTCTGCCATGTTTTTGCTGGCGTTGGTTTGTCCGTCTGTCTGTTTGTGTGCAAGATAACAGATATCTCTGAAATTTTGTGGGTGGGTTGCTATTACATCGGGGATGGACCCTGTTGATTTTGACCGCGATCGGTCAAACAACATGTCCACCACAGCAACCATCTCAAAATCCAATGTTGCAGATACCTTCAATTTCTTATGAGCCATGTTCACTCAGCAAGATTTCCACTGTGCTGCCTTGCCGGAGGTTTGCACTCTCGGAGTGCCTCTAGTTACAGTTTTGCTCAATAACGTTACATTAAGTGAGAGCCAGAGAGAGTAATTGATTAACATTAGTTAACTATTCACAGCAATGATTCTTGGCACCCCGACAAATTAATACCAACAGGGGCTGCGAAAGAATCTTTTCATTCAAAATGTTATCAAATCCTTTTCATTGCTTTGCTGATGATGTGCAGGTGTATTTGCCATTAAAGGTCCCTACTAAAGATTCCCTTCAGGCCGTGCTGAACTGCATGAATGATGTAAAAACATGGATGGATCTAAACTTCTTAAAATTAAACGAAAACAAAACGGAGGTTGTCCTGTTCGGTCGCCCCGACCGGGTTCAGGTCCTTGCCAGCTCCCTTGGCTCACTGGCACCTTACATCAGATCCCATGCCAGGAATCTTGGTGTAATTATTGATGGTGCCTTTAAACTGGATAAACAGGTCAGCTCAGTGGTCAAGTCTAGCTTTTTTCAGCTGAGGCTTTTAGCCAAAGTTAAACCATATCTGAGCCAGAAAGATCTTGAAAAAGTTACCCATGCTTTTATTACGTCTCGTTTGGACTATTTTAACTCCCTGTATGTCGGCATTCACCAGTCAGAGCTCAACCGCATGCAGCTCGTTCAAAATGCAGCAGCTCGTCTCCTAACCGGGACAAAGAATCGCGAGCACATAACTCCGGTACTTTCTGCACTTCACTGGCTGCCGGTTAGGTACAGGATTGATTTTAAGATTCTTTTATTTGTTTTTAAGTCTCTGAATGGGCTGGCCCCGGAATACCTGTCTGACCTTATTAAGCTGCGTCAGCCGTCCAGAGCCCTCAGGTCAGCTGATCAGGTGGTCTTAGACGTTCCTCGATCCTTTTTAAAATCTAGAGGAGATCGAGCCTTTGCAGTTGTGGCTCCCACTCTCTGGAACACGCTACCTTTGCCTGTGCGGACTGCGAATAGCCTTTCCACTTTTAAAACTTTACTTAAGACGCACTTGTTCACTTTGGCCTTTGGCAGAGTATAGTCTCTTTTATTGGGTCTTTTATTTGTTATGCTCTCCATATTGTTGTTTTGTGTTCTTATATGTTATATGGTGTTACTGTTTTTTATAGCTTTTATTGCTTTATTGTTTCTGCTTATTTTACTGTGAAGCACTTTGGTAGGCCACTGGCTGTTTGAAAGCACTAAATAAATAAAGCTGACATTGACATTGACAATAATTTAAAGTGCTGTGAAAAAATATTTGCACCCTTCCCAATTACTTCTACTTTGCCTAATTTTCGTATTTACATATTTCACATAACTAACCGAAGTTAAACAAAAACAATACGAGTAAACACAAAATGCAGCTTTTAAATGTTTACTTTGTCTATTGAAAGTAAGGAGTTATTCAAAAACCTATATCACTCCTGTGAAAGAAGTATTGCCCCGCAAAACCTAATAACTGATTGTGCCACCCATGGCAGCAACAACTGCAATCAAACGACTGCAATAACTAGCACTGTGAGTCTTGCACTGCTGTGGAGGAATTTTGGCCAACTCTTCTTAGCAGAATGGTTTTGATTCAGCCTCATTGGAGAGTTTTCATGCATGAACTGTCTGGTTAAGATCATGGCACAGTATCCCCATCAGTTTAAGTATGAACTTTAACCCTTCTATTATATTCTGGGTCAGTTTGACCCATCAGTTTAAAAACATGGTAAGAACTTTTTTCCCCCTAACCTCCTTGGGTCATTTTGACCCCATATTCTAAAGCCATAATTTTGATTTTTTTGTAGTGTTGCCGAGACTGAGGGCATATTCAAATTAATTTCTCATTCATTTCACATTTGGTCCTATTAATTTTGCCATAATCATGTAAAATACTTTTTTTTGTATAAGGGAGGATGGGGGAGTCGTGTTTTATTTTCCTAGCTATTGAAATGGTCAGTAGAGAGGCATACTCGTAAATGAGCTGAGGAGAGATTGGGTAAAACTTTCAGTTACAAACAACTTATGTAGTTTTTCACTGCGGGGATCAAACTGACCTCAACCAAAAATGGCTTATTAATAGGGATGCACGATATTTATCGGACCGATAAAATATCGGCCGATTTGGGGAGAAATGACGTCATTTTTTATCGATCCGATACGTACATTTTATCCGATAAAAAGGTCCGATAAATTATTGAAACTGGGGCAATTGTTTGCAGGCCGAGTAGCCCCAAAACAGGCCATGACGCGCTGGTTACGTCATCTATCGCGCCTTAATAGCAGGACCCAGAGCAATAGATAACTCAGAGTGGCGCCACTCATTCGTTGCTTGAATGGTCACGTGGTTCGTGGGGAAGCGCTATCGTTCCAAACAAACGCACACTGTCATGGTCTCCTATGGGACAGACAGCAGCCATTGCTTTACTGAACGGTAAATATTAAATTAAACCGCACATAATTGCCGCAAACGTATTTCTCTTCATGAATTACATTATTTACATACGTTTTATAGAGGTCATGCTTTTATAGTGACGTGGTGACAACTTAAATAAGTGGAACTACTCAGATGAATGCTTTGTGTATTACGATCGGAACAACTTCATTCTGAAGTGTTCATACCTACTTGCTGTCTTCATTTAATCCGTCTTTGCCCTGACACAATGGATAACAGGATGATATTGCGTGTTGCCCCGAATGGGATCAATGTAGAAGTCTCAAAACTAAGGTATGTAAATGAAACCGCGCCAGTATCAGTTTCCGCGAATACACTGTTAATAATAAACGAATGAACTGAAGCCTTTTTTGCCAGGTAATTTAACTGGCACCTTTTTGCCAGTTATTTTAACCGTAATTTTACAAAAAGTTTGCCACAGAGTTCTGTGCATGCTCAGAGTAAAACACGGTTAAATGCGCGCAGGACTCCTCTTACAGTTAAATGACAAGGAGACAATGCGTTAATTTGACGGTTAAATTCAGTCAGTTTACAACAGTGTAGGAAAGCCGAACTTCATTTTGTTGCTCTGGTGCGACAGCGTATGTGCATGGTGCGAACCAGCTTGCCCGGTATACACGAGTGCTTATGAATGGAAATGCATTGTGGCGGGACTGGACATCTTGTCCGATGAAAGCGAAAATCCGTTACATTAAATCTGGTATATTCGATGTTTATTTCATGGAAAAACATTACAGAAAAAAATCGGGACATCAGCTGTTGTCCGGTATGAGCGAGTTTCCGTTTTATACGAGGACGATTTAGGCGCGTTCTACTGTAGTATTTTCCTATGAATGTCTGCCCCGATATACATACACAAGATGGTAGCCGAGTGCTGCCACAGAAACGAAGGCTGTGTCCGAAATCACTCACTCATTCACTATTCTCTACTCGCTGTATAGGGACTCACTATGTAGGTGACTGTATAGTGAGCTCATTGGCAGAGGAAAGAAACGCTTTCGGACACTACCTGGCTCGTTTTGTCACAGCTGTTAATAGCATCATTGCTGTCGCAAAATTAAATCGTACCTATTCAACTTCAGTTGAAGGATTTGGGCATATTTCTGTAATAACCGAACGGAGTATATTTCCCACTGTGTTTGTGTTTACCATTATCGTTTAAATAATAAAATTGGTCATGAATTTTTAATATCGTCATCGATTTTTTGTCCTCTAACTCATCATTATTCGTTTTAATAGTACCTAAATGTCCGTTTATATCCTGTGTAAAAAAACGGGTGTCCTGAGCTGCTTGGTTTCCAAAAAAAAAAAAAAAAAAAAACCTTTTCGCGCCTGAAGCTAATAAATGTCTCGTGCCTGTTTTCAGACTCCATTGACTAAACGCAGCTCTTTCGGAGCTTTTCGGTTTGTGTGCAGTGCATGATGGGATATATAGCTGGGTTAGGGACCATCGGATGTTCACTACATTTCGCGGTGGATTGTGGGATGTAATGAGTTCACGATATAGGGGATAAAAATTCTTACAAACAATTCAAACAGCCCTATAAAATGGCGAACCCACTATATAGTGAGTAGGGAGTGATTTCGGACACAGCCTAAGACTTTGTCCACTCTAGTGTTTTTTATATCTTTGTGGTCGCAACTCTGAGAATATCTATGGCTTTGGCAGGACCCAAGCCTGGCCCCGTCACTGCCAGACTAATAATCAACATGGCTTCACCAGTGTGGTCGTTATTCATTTCATATGGTAAATGTTTGGCCTATGAGTGTCTTGTGCTGCTGTTATTGTTATTTACAGCAAATGACTACAAATATTTGTGTGATATGACATGAAAAAAATAAATGAACATTTGAAGAGCCAAAACTTTTGTTTGCTGTTATAGATAGGCCAGAGCTACTAAAATATCCGTTTTTCATCACTGCATCCTAGATTTGTTTTTCATTATATTAAATATAAAAATATGAACTTATCGGTTATCGGTATCAGCCATGAGAAGCAGGAAATTATCGGTATCGGTTGAAATTTTTCATATCGTGCATCACTACTTATTAATCTGAACATAATAGGAGGGTTAAGTATGCCACTCCAAAACCATCATTTTATTTCTTTTGAGCCACTCAGAGGTGGACTTCCTAATGTGCTTTGGATCACAGGCCTGCTGCACACCCCAATTGTGTTTCAGCTTTAGGTCAGAAACTAATGGCCGGACTTACGTGATTCAGCGACAAAAGCCGCCAAAGTGCTCCCACTGGAGGAGAATTCAGGATACCCTTCCACAAGCTTCATGTAAGCTTCTTTAACTGCTTTTGGGATCTGTGTGTTGAACGTACTCTTCCTCTCTTGGGTCATTCACAGGGAAGAGAGAAAATATTGACATTTATTTTATTATTACTCTGTTATCATTGCCTGGCTCCCCAGGAACTGCAGGAATGGTGACAGGAAAAGGGCCATGTACCATAGACTGCTCTCCCAGGATGGAACTCTCCCACAGCAGAATCCTTCTCCTTCACTGGAAGAGGAGGAGGTCCCTCTAACCCCGAGAGAGAGGAGGCACAGATCAGCAGGGGTCAGCAAAAACTCCCACAATTACATCACACCCCCATTAATTAAAATAATCCTCAATAATAGTATCACGCATGGGTCAGATCCAAAACCTCTGCAAGCGTTACAGACGGGATTCAGAGAAATAAAGTCCCGTCAAAAACAGTGTGAGAGCTCAAATTAGGTGGGGTACGCGTGATTGATACCAGTTGGGATACCACTGCAGTATCGCCAAAAATGGTCAACGAAGTTGTGTTTAACCCCTTTGCAGGGCTTTCAAAAGTAGCTCGCCGTCTACTCGGGACACGACGACAGGTTACTCGGTAACTCTGATTCTCCATATTACTCTCCATAAATTCTTTTGGTCTCCTTCCTCGTTATTTTAACCCGGGGTCAAGCCATATTTTGGATTAGTTGCTAATGTTACGGCGCCATAAACGGTGATTCAGGGGCTTTATTTACGGCAAGTCGGAGTGCGCACGCGCGGAGGCGTCTCCGGGCAAATCCAAGATGACTCGCGTTTGACAGTTGTAGAGAGCAATTTTAGCAGTTTTGATGATTTGGCTACTGAAATTCAGAAATTCAAAGCGGAGAATTTCATCAATCTGCACAACAGAAGCAGCAGGACTGTTGAAGCGATCTCCCTGTCTTTGGCGTTGGCTGCGTGTAATCATCTCTATGCGCCGTATGAGTGGCCTACTTACTACTAGCATCAAGCATTCAGTCAAGAAAATTTCGAGTTTAATTTCTTGTGCGCTATAAGTGGTAATCCATGTTACTGATGACACACCGGGTTGGTGTGTCAGCATGCATTCGCGGTATTAATATTCTAAAGCCCCTTCTCAATAATGAAATCCCCCGAAACATATTGGCGCCTCCTTTTAAAATCGTACAGGCAAAAAAAAAAAAAAAAAGCCAGGAAAGAGCAGAGGTTGGATACGGAATTCTTTCTACGCAAGAGTTAACTACTCCTTTCTGTATATTTCTCCATTTAAAACTACCAAGGTGCATACTGCAACGCGCTGTATTGGAATTTTGGCATATGTGTACTCGGGTATGGTACGATATTACTAGTGAGAAAGCTGACCAGCGGGGAGAGAGGACAATCGCGCTGTGGCAAGGTAGCAAACAATAGTATCTTGTGCGAAAGCGGTCTGAGAGTTTGTATTAAAAACAAACACCCCGCCGTAGACCGCAGTTCAGCGTGCTGAGCTTGGAAGTTGCCAACACCAAAAGTGAAGAAACGTCATTGCGCATTTTCGTCAAGACAGAGCATGCGCACACAGAACGCAGCCAGGGAACTTTCCGTTTCACTGTTTACATGACAAAATTTTGCTTTTAATCGGTTTGGGAAAAGGAATATTCTACCCCTCTGAAACCAAATGAAATTCCATTCAGTTTAGGCCTGTTTATTCTGATTGAGATGTTTATATGGAGCATTTTTATTCGGTTTGGGCTTCTAAACTGATTCTAAGCGGAATATTAGGCTCCATGTAAACCCAGCTACTGACTTTACGGCGCCGTAGGTGTCCCCGTACGTCAGTGCCGTAAATATAGCTCTAGGTCAGCGTCTACGGCGCTGTAAAGATAGCCCCTATGTTATATTTACGTCATATGTCAGTGCGCATGTGCGCCGTAAATATAGCCTCGGAATCACCGTTTACGGCGCCGTAAAAATAGCCACTGCCTTCGATTAAAGAAGGAGCTTTTGCTTCATTTCCTTGCTTCAGTAAGACATTGTGGTTACCTTCATCGCGCATGAACGAGCCTGGCACAGCTTCCGTATGCTTCACTCCTATTATATTTTCTTCTGAAACGGTTTTGATAAAGACTAGAGGTTCTTGCACGGGCAGCCAGCCATTATATCGCCTGCGTTAAAAATTTGCTTTGTCGTTCGACCGAGGATACGAGATGGCTGAACCCCAAAGTAAAAAACTAAAAACCACCACAGTATTGTCCTTCTTTAACAAGAATGGTAAAGATTTATTATTTCTCACTAACATATCAAAAAAAAGAACCATCATTTCAAGGGCTGACTGCAATAAACAGTTATGTCCAGTTATATACTGGACATAACTGTTTATTGCAGTTAGCCCTCGATTTAATGTCGAAAGTTTTGATCACCATCAGTTAACGGAACCATTTCTTGAGTGGGACACTTTTGCAGACATTCAATTAAAATTTCCCTTAAAATATTTATGGCATAATGTTTTCAGTCAATATAACAGTGTGAAAGTAAAGTTTCATGTCTTACCTTTATAACCAGATATCGTTTTAAAAATTCACTGGAACTTTATCTTCATATGAGTTGGAAAAAGGATGCCAAGGCCGGTGATTCAGCTGTGCGCTGACTGTTCCCTGAGTGGGACACCCATAACGTCAGCTAATTATTATATCCCCGAAATACGAGTTTCAGGGATATCATGGTTTCGCCCCACCCACCGCCGCCACGTCCGCAGATTTTAGCCGTTAGTGCGATAACTCACAAAATACTTTACATTGGCTTCTCATTTTTAGCATATGGGTAGATATGGTAGAGAGGATGAACTGATTAGAGTTTGCCACCAGGTGGCGCTATATATTGAAAAAAATCAGTTTTTTAACCATATCTCTGGAACAATTACTTTCACAGACCTCAAATTTGCCTCATACTGTAGGTCTAGTAAAGGGGAACCTAATAAAGGGGGCTTCGAGGATTGGGGAATTTCGAGGATATACCCCTTGCTGTCGGCCGCCGACAGCGTAGGCCTAGTTGATAAACATGATCATCTAGCCCCGAGGTTGACAGGTTTTGGATCTGACTCATATATACCTCATCCCCAGTTCCAATTAGGGATGTAACAATATACCGCAAAACGGTATACCGCGAAATGAAAAGGCCACGGATATCAACCTTTAGTATTTTTTGTAATAACGTGTCACGGTATTGCAGGGAGCCTGTATGTCCTGACAGCCTGTCCCTGAAATAGTGTTCTCCGTTCAAATCAATAAAGGTGTAATACATCATAAAAAGCAGCAGAAGGCAGTTTTGGTGAGAATTTTTTATAGTGTAATGCTTCATACACAGCAGTAGAGGGCAGTGTCTTAGTTTTGGTGAGAATTTTTTATAAACCTCTTTTTTTTCCATTTCTCTCGCATACTATTTGGATTGTTCTACATAATACAGCATATGAAGTTCCATTAAAGAAAAATTTTATTCAGAGCATATACTTGTTTGCGTGCTTTATTTCAGCCGTATTATATTTAGTTAAAGGGGGAGAAATGAATTTTGTTATATCGTATCATGATATCATGATATTAATTGCGATATTGAATTGTATTGTACTAAAAATTTCATATTGTTACATCCCAAGTTCCAATGCCTCTCAATTACATCATTCCTCCAAACACTCATTCCAAAATGGCTCCAACTCTCCTACTCATTTGGGTTATCTAACTTGCATGTGCCATCAGATCCGTAAATATTTGGACATTAAGTTATTGTTATATGAACTGCCTAAAACAGCATGTCGGAATTCACATTAAATAATGAAAATGAGATTGAAATGCAGACTTCCACAGGGTTTTTTCCGCATAAAGGGATTATGGGCGCCCTCCAAAACAGGTTTTGGCCAGCGCCAAAGGAAAATCACGAGTGCCACAATGACAAGAATTGAGAATGAAAACAGCAATTCAAATCCTCTCCAAATGTGTTGAATAGTGATTCATCACAACTGTCGAGCAAGCAGAATGTCGAATGCCGCTGCATTTTACGCTAGCACAGACGCATTTTACGTCGGAGCTAGATAAGCAAGCGAAACTGCACAATTTTCGCTGGGAAATTTCCGCAGAATCTCTGCACTGCAAGCAGATTTTTATCTTCTCATTTTTGGATCCGTTGTGGCTTCAAACAGAGCCAAATGAGGAAAACCAAGTCACTGTCCAAATACTTGCGGATGCCTGCCTCACCCCTGACTCTGACCCTGGCCACTGCGAGGCATCTAACAGCAGAGGTCGTACCTGACGCATCAGGTAGCAGGGCCTGTGACCCCAGGGTGGGCAGCAGGTCCTGGAGCGCGAACTGTGCTGCTTTGACCCGAGCTTCCTTCTTGGTCTGTCCCATCCCGGTCTTGTACTCCACGCCGTCAATCACGGCGCAGAAGGCGAAATAGAACCCCTGGATGTTACCTGTGCAGCTCGCCATTCAGCAAACACAACACAGGCAAACAAGAGCACAATGATCAGAATCAGCTACCGGGAGTGAGACGAAGGTGACCGTACGGCAGAGAGACATAGCAGCGCGACTGCATTTTCAAAACGAGAAAATTAAAAACGTAAAGTCACAAAATAAATGGTTCCAAAACTGGGCAGATCAAAGAGCTCAGATGACCAATTTTTTCCCCGCTGGCATTCCCATTTACCCATAAATATGCATAATATTCAGTACATATGCGGCTGGTTTTTCTAAGAATTTCACTGTTATGAACTATTGAACGCAGCAGTAAACATTCTGAGCCCCTGTTACAGCACAATGTACATAGTCTTAACCCTATCTAGACCAGGCTTTTTGGGGCTTCCTGGGGCCTGGGGCCTGGTAACTTGTAAACCGTGGCGTATAACCACCAAATTTGCAGGGGATGATGTACACGTAAAATTAAAATCCCCACAATCATTTTGGTATTATTATGACCTATTATATTTTGGCCCTTTAATTTCAATGACATCATCAAATTAGCATAAATTAATTCTACTTGACAAAGCTGACATTAAATTACGTAAGATATTGTAAATATAATGGAATAAGCGTATGTTAAAAAGAAAATCTGGTAACTACATTGATGAAACCGAAATCGGTGATTTTTTGTCGGACATACCTTTTAGAAAACCGTTGCCATGGAAATGGCGAAGATGGTGGACTTGACTTATTGGTATAAAATTGTTCCCAGACAAGTTTTAAGGAAAGTCACCAAGTTTGGTGGTCCTAGCTCAAGCCGTTCAGAAATTATACATCGTGAAAACTGGCGCAGGCATAAAAAGCCCCCCAACCGGTCTAGATAGGGTTAAGGTAGTTTGCCAATATTGAGTCCTCCTGTAGCAATATTGAATAACTAAGAGAACCCTTAAATACCCACTATCTTTGATGCATGTGCATATCAAACGAAGTTGGGACAGTATAGGAAACAAGAAAACTGATATTTGTATATCATCCTTGACCTGTATTGAATTGCAAACAAAGTACTGAAACACAAAGACAATACATGTCATGTTTTTCCTTCTCTGCTTTCACGTTCTTTGAGAAAACACACTTTCCTATTTCATGACTGCAAAAGACTCCAATAAAGTTGAGACAGAGGTGCGTTTATCACTCCTGTACATCATCTTTCCTTTTACAGTCCTCCAATGTGGCTAAATTTTTTTTCAATTCTGCAAAAAAAAAAAAAAAAAAGGGCAAAATTCCTCTACAGAAATGTAAAAGAGTCATTGCCAGTTATCGGACATGTTTGATTGCAGTTTTAGCAGTGGCACAACCACTTACTTGATTTAAGATTTTTTCATAGGTGATATAGGTTTTGAATATCTCCATCTTCTATACATGATGATTTAAAAGCTTCACTTTGAGTTTACTCGCGTTGCCTTTGTCTTATGTTAAAATTAGTTGAATGATCTAAAAGATGACAAAATCGGGGGGAAAAATTGGAAAAAAAAAATCAGGACGGGTAAAGTATTTTTTTCCCTGTACTGTAAACAATTTGAATGTTTGACTGGTCTGACAATTAAGCATTTCCACCGTTCAGACGTGCTCAAGCCCGGAGAACATAGTCGCGTTTTGGACATGAGGCCTTTGATGTTCAGTACAGTCTTCAGCTGCACTGGCGGATGGAATGATGCATGGTGTTCACTGGCAAAAGTCTTCCAAAGCTGTCCCAGCTCACATGGCCATATCGATCACAAAAGATTATCGGTTTTCAGTGCCGTGCATCTATATACTACTGTGTGACAGCCAGTATGGGTTCAGGAAAAAGCATTCGACAGCACTAGCCCTAACAGAATTTATTGAAATGATTAAAGATTCACTAGATTCAAACTTATATTCTATAGGCATATTTATTGATCTGAAGAAAGCATTCGACACTATAAATCACGATATATTGATTGAAAAACTTTACAAATATGGATTAAGAGGGACCGCATTAAAATGGATCAAAAATTACTTAAAAAGTAGGACGCAATTTGTGCAGATGGGCAATAGCAAATCGAATTGCTTGGACATTACCTGTGGAATTCCTCAGGGCTCGGTCATAGGTCCCAAGTTGTTCATAATTTACATAAATGACATTGTTAAGGTGTCCGATATCCTAAAACTAATTTTATTCATGAGCGACCGACTATTTTTTTGCTCAGGTGTCGATCTCAAGCAATTATGATATTTGGGAAAAAAAGGCAAAAGTGGTTAATAAAGAAATGTCTAAACTTCACCGTGGTTTAATGTAAACAAATTATCATTAAATCTTACAAAGACCAAATTTATGATATTTGGGAAAAAAAGGCCTAAAGGACCACATAGACTTAAAGGTAAATGGTACCAGCATTGAAAGGGTAAACAGAATATAAAGTCATGGGAGTTATGTTAGATAATCTCTTAAGCTGGAAACCACATGTAAACTTGGTTCAAACTGAAAGTTAGCTAAAAAGCGTGTCTATTCTTTGGAAAATGCAAAAATTATTAAAAAGTACAAGTCCCTTAAAATAATCTATTCAGCACTCATAGCACCCTATGGAGCCATGCTTACACTACTGCATTGTCTTGCTGAAATAAGTATGGGGACACACTTATAATAATACAATAGAATCATTGTTTAAACTCCAAAAAAAGGCCCTTAGAATTATTCATAAACGTTCCCTATGGAACTCATACAAACGATTTGTTTATTAAGGCAAAGTTTCTTAAATTGCAGGATATAATAAAATTCAACTCCTTGCAAATTGTATATTTAGGATACCACAAAGAATTGCCTCCAGAAATATACAATGCCTATTTCTCCATTGCGTGAATGCCTTCATGACCTAAGAGGCAGAATGTTGTTGCAAACTACTGAGATTGTCTTTGTCTTTTTTTAGATCGACTCAGATCAGTGCATGGAATATACAAAACCCAAAACCAGTGAAGTTGGCTATTATGCGGAGATGAGCACTCAACTTATCAATTGAATATACTGTGTTTAATGCTGGAAACTTTATTTTTTTTTGTAATCAGTGCATGGAACATTTTACCACTTGAACACAATATCAAACTGAAGGGCAGACAATTTGAAAGACTTTTCAACAGTATCTTCTTTTGAAAGAATGTGCATGTTTGAATAACTATGAACTTATCCAACAAAATGGCATTGGATAAATTAAACAGAACCATAACGGGCATAAACAATAGGGGTTGTTTATAGACACTCAGCTATATTGTGATTAAAACTCTTCATGACTGTCATAAATCTCTATGATTTTATGTTGTGACGTTTAAGTCGTAGTGTAAATAGACACTCAGCTCTGTTGTGATTTATAAATCTTTATGATATCTTACCCATAATCAAACTGTTTTTTCTGGGAGTTGGGGCGGGACTTTGACAAATGCGATTTCGCTTCTCCCCCACCCTTTAGCGGTCATGATACATGTTGTGTTGAAATTGTCATGGAATGACTGTACAATCATGCGAAATGAAAAACAAATAAATAAAATGTATTCGCCCCATTGAATATAGGTTCCCCAAAAGGATTTCAATAAATATGATCAAAGATCCATTACCACCCACTGTTGATTTTAAAACTCAACCCTTGCGCAGATTTCTACAGATTTCCTGACACTTTGGGCCTGATGTATGTATGTTTGCGACCGCAGCGTTATCTGCGACTTACACTGTCCGCATAATGCACGCACTGTGCTTTTTCATTTTGCATGGTATGTATCAAGACAGCGGCCACTTGCGTAATCAGCGCATGTTACCGCCCATAAACGTAATTTGCGACCACAATAAAAGCGCAGGAATTGCAACGTGGACAGGAGTTTGACAACTGCTGGTATGGAGTGTGAACGCTGAGTCTGCGGTTCGATGTCATCTCTGATTTCTTCCCATAATTGCATTATTGCGTGACTGCTTAATCTGTAACGCTTGATCATTTCCTGTTCACTCAATTGAAAAAGGGTAATTCTTGTGGCAAAAATCCTCTCAGCACGTCTCACTATCCAGTGTCTTCGTCTCGCTCGGATAACTGTTGCCATTCTTACTGGAAGTCTACCCTGCACAACCAAACCAAACGCACTTCTTGGATTACACCTGCTTTTATGGGGTGTAGAATTTCCGCCACAAAACAGGTGTCCGCTCTCACCTGCATTTTAAATACACACCAGGGAATACATAATTAGTCGTTGAATGCGCATCTCCTCCCATTTTTTGCGCGAACCTCCCACTTCAACCTCGACCCTCCCACAAATGCATATGCACGAGTTAGAAAACCGCATCTTGCCATTCTGCGCTTCACAAGAAGGCAGATTGCGCTTTCAGTCTTTTACGGTGTGTTCGTACATACCACGCAATGATTTTATGCGCACATTGCGAAGAAATTACGTTTGAAACAGGCGCTAACTTGCTAGTACATCAGCCCCTTTGAATAATATTCTGCGCAATTGAAGATGTTGTTTTGTTTTTAAACAACTGGATTATTCAACAACACAGTCTTACATAAAGTGACTTGCCTCAGCTATTTGTCGCTTGCAAAAAACTGGGCCTTTTGTAGATGCTCTTTTTACACCCATGCATGAGAGAGTCACCTATTCATCGCCTGTACATCCATCTTTTTAGCATTCCAAAACTTTCCGAGTCATTGCCCCAGTCCCAGCTTTTTTGAAGTGCGCTACATCAATTTCAGAATGAGCTTGTACTTCCGAAAAGACAATCAAGCTGATCAGGTAAAACAAGAAATATTTTGTCTTGCCGTTTTCTAATCAATACAAAATAATTTACAAATCACTGCCTTTTTTTTGAATCTTTAATTTTCCAGACCGTTTCAACTTTTTTTGGAAATGGAGTTGAACATAAACTTATCCAAGTATCATAAATACATAAACATAGAACTTAATGTTTACTGCAGTTGAAGACCCCAGTGCTAAAAGTACTTAAGTCACACAACGTCCATTTTGAGAAAATTGACTTGGGTGGCTATAAAAGACATTTTCCCCACCCTTACCTCACTGTGTGTGAAAACGTGACTCAAGTACTTTTAGCACTAGGCTCTTCAGTTAGAGACCAAGAATGCAGCACTTCAGGTATATTCAAGGGCATGGGTTTTGATGCAGTAGAGGTGAGGCAAGCAAAGCCACAGGTTCAGTACTGGTCAAACTGACAGCCATTCAAACAGGTGTCTCATTTTCGGGCCACCTACCAGTGGTAACGGTTTCTTTCAACTCCAGCTGGAACTGCAGTACCTGAGACAGCTGATAGAGGGCAGACACCGCATGAGTCTCACCCCTCTGATATCTTTTGATTAGCTCAGTTGGGATGCTCTTAACAGATTTACATCCTGTTAAGAAAGGAGGGGGTGCAGTAGTACGTGAGCATTGATTATATTATCTGTATCTAAAGGAATTTTCATTAAATATTATGGCTAGGCCATATGGACAAAATCAGAATTACAATATTTTTGACTGAGCATCTCGATATCAATATTGTGGCAATATTGCAGGAATAAATACTGCTGCTTTCACAAAATATTTTAACAATGACATATTTGATAAGCAGTCATTAGTAATGTGGATATGATTACTGAGCAGGTACAATCCAACAGCTAGAAAACCATAATAAATATTTTTAAAAACTGTACCACTTTACTGTAATGCAGCCTTTAAAACAGCAAGAGACAACACTCATCTTACCACAATATGGGGAAATTCCCATACAATGTATTATATCACAGTGTCAATATAACATTGATCTATACTGCCCAACCCTATTAGAATTATTGCACATCAGGCATTTGGTGCCTTTGTAATGCAATAGTTCATCTAGATCATAGGCACTGAGACTTGAGGGTGTACAGACGGGTCATTCCATATCAAGTGGACCAAATTTCCAGACGGTCTGAACCTGACCCACTCAAAAAAATCTGGCAAAAATATGTTGTAGTACATGACTTAAAATTCATGCACGCCAAAAGCTAGACCTCTAGGTCAATTAACCCCTGAGATATGGCCCTCGCAGTGTACAGCAACCTTACAAGTTCCCGCATTCATTGAATTTTCAACAGTTTTTAGTGGTCGATTTTGAATCTTTCCTAAAAAGATAATACTCTGTTGAATGGTGATTCTAGCAGAATTTTTTACACAGATTTCAAAGCTGGCATTGGTTTTGGGCTAGAGGTTACCTGTAATTTACTAGAGCCATCCCAAATCCAGAAAAAAATTCATGATGCTGAAATCTGTCAGGATTTTGGACAGCCCCAGGACTATACCCAATGACTGGAGGATACTGTACTTTGGCATATTTAACCACAAAATGTGTAACTTTAACCACAAACATTAAAAACGACTATTACATGTACTGTAGTAGTTTTAAAGGGGTCCCAAATCCATTCTGCGGTATTATTTTACCAAATGGGAACCCTGGTTTCTTACCCAAGCAGTGGAGCAAAAATTCTAAAACTTAGTCCATTACAATATTTGGACTGACTACTTCAACATTACCAAGTATGATTGTGTGGACTTCATTCTAAGTATTTTAAATTCACTGCTGAATATGGTGTGTTTTGGGGGTTCGTACGCAAGATATTTGATGAATTAGTACTGCACTGATATTTCATTGCTTATTTCTAATATTTTTCAAGACCGCAAGGGGGTCATTATTGGTGATCCCAGAAGAATTTTTTGCGTAGATTGCAAATTTCAGATTTGGGATAAGAGTCGCTCACTGGTCAGATTCTGTAATTACAGAATCACGCAAGATCGTCCGAGATAAATGATACATGTTGTATTGAGCGCAACAACAAGCAGGCAGCAGCCTTTGTTCTTTACCAAGAGGGTTGAGGAATGGTTGACTTGCTTCGACTTGTTTATTTGTCGAGAGTTTGTGCTTCTACCATGGATAAGTAGCCTTTTTATTAACAAATGTTTTTAATCTCCTGTTTGTGTTGGGTTTGTCAATTGTTTGGAGAGTGTGTTGTCAATAAAGTTTAGCGTACATATTTTCTTACTTCGGTTGCTGTCCTAGCCTGCAATATGAACTGGCACCAACACTGATTTGGAAAATTAACCGTACGTTTTAAATGTTATGTCTGTGTACCAATCAATCTTCTGTGCTGAAGTGCTGCATTTCTGCTGCGGCATCCAGCAAAAATAGAAGTCTTGCGTATCTGCTGCGCACGGCTGCGTTTCGCCGGAGCTGGGACGGACGAGAAATGCAATACAGCAGATCCAGTGTAAGCTCACACACTGACTAAAGTGAATCCTATTGGCTGCGCTGCCGTTGCGCAGTGCAGACGGACCAAACACGCATCTGGTGTAATTTGGGGGTAAGTCTGGGAGAGGAGTCAGGAACATGAGGGTCCCAGAAAAAAAGCTGATTTTGGCCTTGGAATGGAATAGCTTGAATAGATAAGCAAGCTGTACAGACTGCAAAGCTGAAAAGTTAAAGCATACCTGGTTTAAGTTTGGGGCTACAGCTTACAGATTCCAGCATGGAGTTGTTATTGGCATCCTTTGAGGAAACAGGCAGATAGGGCAGGCTCATACCCGGCAGCAAAGCCGCATTCTTCTTAAGAATACTGGAAAAACTGGCTCCCCTCGAATCACGACACGGAGCCCCTTGCCCCATCATCTTTGACACTAAACCAGAATTGACATCATATTACCATCAGTAACAATTATACAGGACAATATAAAGCCAACAATGTTCAGATATATACATATTGCATGCATGTACGTATGCGTGTGAACCAGTGGCGGCTGGTGAACTGGCAACAGGGGAGGCTCAAACAATCCCTTAAAATTAATGATTGGTCACGACCTGTTTTCAATCATTCATTTAAATAACCATTACAGAAACTCCGAAAACTCTCAACATTATCAGGTGTGGCCAGTTTTCATTTATAACGCATACCTGTCAACTCTCACGCATCCGGTGTGAGTTTAAGTGGCATATTTACTTTCCTCTGCTGTAGTCAGCAATTATTCAATCAACGCGTATGTAAGAGATTCTCACGCGGAATTGAAGTCCTTGTGCACTGGAGGGGTTGGAAGCAATGGAATGGCATAAAGACTTTTCAAATGATCTTATTTCATTTCAATGATCATGAAACACATGCCTTGCTTCCAATCCCTGAATAAAGAAAAGCGTGACAAGTCCGGAGTCGTAATCGGTATGCGTTATAAATGAAAACTGGCCACATCTGATAATGTTGAGAGTTAATGGAGTTACTGTTTTGTAATTTAAATGAATGATTGAAAACAGGTCGTGACCAACCATTAATTTTAAGGGATTGTTTTGAGCCTTCCTTACCGCCAGTTCACCAGCCGCCACTGGTGTGTACATATTTTTTAATTGACCATGTAATAGTTTTGATTCCTATTAAAGCATAACTGCCAATTTAAATGAATAGCAAAATAATATCCTTAACATATGCATTCTAAATCAAATTAGGCCTCTCTCCTCTTCACCTGCATTAAATACAGTCTGTAAGATGAATGTTTTTGTATCTAATTCTGAGCTGAGCCAGGAAGTCTTTGCCGTAGTAGTACCAAGTGTTCCAGGCAAAACTAAAATTTAATCTAATCTAATCTAAAAATCTAATGCTGCCTTCAAACGTAACTTGTGAAGTTGTGAAGTCATGCCGTGAAATCGTGAGCAGAAAAGGCTCGGCATTCAAGTGATAACGGTGTAAGAACACCGTTGCAACAGCAATAATGACACCAAAGCATCGTTTCTCCTGGCATTCTATACGCAAATATTACATTATTAATTTGTATCTGAACGCCACTTGGAGGAACAAGAGACAAGATGATAAAGGCGATGATTGTCTGCACTAGTGCTTCCCAAACCTCTCCTGGAGGCCCACCTGTCCTGCATGTTTTAGATTTCTCCCTGCTCCAGCACAGGTGATTCAAATGATCAGGTTGTCATCAATCAGTTTTAGGGGGTGATTAATGAGCTGATCATTTGAATCACCTGTGCTGGAGCAGGGAGAGATCAAAAACATGCAGGACAGGTGGGCTTCCAGGAGAGCTTTGGGAAGCACTGGTCTACGCTGTTCCTTCTTGTCCTGTAGGTTAGGGTAACGTTATGCAAACTACGTTGTACAGGCTAGCACTCTCGCTAACGTTAGCTCCTCCAACGCAGGGTTGCTAAAGCGACTACAGAACCCGCAAGCATGGGAATTAACGGATAACATGGAAAGGCATAACGGCATAATTGTAGTCCAGATACAATTTCTGAAAACGTCATCAAACACATCACAACTCGTGAACTCGGAGCTTTCAGAAAAATTCGACTTACGACGCCGTGAATACCACAAGAGGGCAGCATTCATATGGACTTTTCTAGTGAACATGGTAAACACGACCCCATTTGAAGGCCCTGTAAGTCACAGAAGTATTGCCAGGCGAAACAAACCTTGCCTAGTTGCACGTATTTTAGTGCTTTAGCTTCTGACTCAATCTTATAAATGTGCTCTCTTGGGTACAACTGAAAATTTGTGACCTTCAGTTTGACCTTTCAACTCAAAGTCAAAGGTTATAGCGCCAAATGAAAGCCCATGTGTGACTTCCTATATGTTGATAATAATAGACACCTCTCTATCTCTAACTGTTTTTGAGTTATAATGGAAAATAAGCAAATTTAAGCAATGACCTTGACCCCCCCTGACACTCAACCCCCAACCGTTAAGAAAACTATGAGGGGTACCCAATGTAGCACGAGCAGAAGCAGAGTTGAAAGATGCACATTCTGGATTTAGTTCAAAGTCGATATGATCATTTTTACCAAAGTTATTTCAGGAAAGCGATTTTGATATTTCCGGTAACCTTGACCCCATGACCTCCAAAATTTATAGGGGTCTATTCTGGACTGATTCCCACCTATCCTGAAAGTCCCATGAAAATGGGTCGAGCTGTTTTGCCGAAATGTTGCTAACAAAGTAAGAAAGAAATCCCATCAAAATAAAACCTCGCCCTACGGAATCAAGACCCAAGTCAACTTGAGACGAAGAATTAACTTCTGTTAACGTTAGTGACACCGTTACCTAACGTCAGCTAGCTACCATGCAACGGGCATAGCGACCCAAACGTATCTCGCTCGCGAACTGGAACAGTCAAAGTGGGAACAGCTGACAAACGATGAGCATCTGAGCAGATATTTCATACTAACGCCATGGGGCTAGACGATAGGAATTAATTCAGGGTAACGCAGCTATTTACCATACGTTCACGAACTTTGTCATTTAAGCACTAGCTAGCTAGCGTTAGCTAAGCCCCAGGCCGCATTATACGAACCGAACATACGTTAACGGTAGCTAAGTTCATTGGCAAGCGAGGACTAAATAGCTAGTGAATTAAAACTGGTGAAATATCATTTTTGTTGTTTGCAAAAACTCATTTAACATGTTACATACAGGCTGAACAAGCAATTTATGAAAAACGACCCATATCACCAATAGCGATAGGATACCTTGTTCGATTTCCAATATCAAGTTCACAGTCAACATCCGCAGGCCAGACTACAAGGCTGGGCGGATCAACACTGAAATATCTGTACTGCTGATTTTGACGTTTTCTTCTGGGGATCGACTCTTGTATTAAAATAACGACGCCAATTATGTCCTTTGTGCGGTTAATTTAACATTAATTTCTGTTAAATGGGATGTGTGACTGATGCTAACAATACGGATGTTCGCCAGATGTAAACCAAAATAGCCATTTGTTTTGGAACTACTTCTCCTTCCGCCCTCTTAGCGCAAATACAAATGGGCATGCCTACGAAGAGCCTGCCCACAGGCAGCAGTGTTTGTACCGGGAGCGTCAAGTTTCTGGAGAGGCCAATTTCAAACCTGTCAAACTTCCGGAATTTTTGAAACAACCTCTGTTTCAGAAGCTGCAGGGTGGAGCTGCCTTCACTCAGCCGTCGACTGCCAGGCTGTTCAGCCTATCAGGCTGCGTAAACGCCCTCCCCAAGTACAACCAATCCGCTCACGGGCATAAGAACATGAATATTGTTGAAAACGAGTGCATTTTAGCGTGAGTTTTCTCATTAAAGAAACTGATTCGTGAGGTAACGTTAGATATTTCAGCTATTTTGACTATGTTAACCAATGCAAACAAGTGCTATTTTTTGTCTTACAGTTAACTTATAGACCTAACCTTAGCTAAACAGGTCATACTTGTTAACTTAAACACTTCTACAATATAACTTCAAGTGTAACTCTGTTTGAAACATAAAATTGGCCTACTTGTGAGATATTTTGTTTAATAAGCTGTTTAGTTGAGCTTCTTAAAAACTTCAGCTGCAAGTTGCTGTAACGCTCTGCCTTCAAGGCTGAAAAATATTGAATATAAAGAGAAAATATCCAGTGAGCGGCAGTTCTGTGGGCAAAAAATACCTTGTTGATGCCAGAGGTCAGAGGAGAATGGCCAGACTGGTTTGAGCTGGTACAAAGGCAGCAGTGACTCAAATAACCGCAGAAGAGCATCTCTGAACGCACAACACCTCAAACCTTGGGCCAGATGGGCTTCTGAAGCAGTAGACTACACCAGGTGCCACTCCTGCCAGCTAAGAACAGGAAACTGAGGCTACAATTCGCATGGGCTCTCCAAAAGTGGACAATTGTAGAATTTTGGAAAAACATTGCCTGGTGTGATGAGTCTCGATTTCTGCTGCAACATTCGGATGGTAGGGTCAGAATTTGGTGTAAACAAAATGAAAGCATGGATCCATCCTGCCTTACTTCAACGGTTCAGGCTCGTGGTGCTGGTGTATCAATTTAGCATCATTTAAGCGCTACAGCCTTCCTGAGTATTATTGCTGACCATGTCCATCCCTTTATGACCACAGTGTACCCATCTTTTGATGAATACTTCCAGCAGGATACATTCATTGTCACAGAGCTCAAATCATCTCAAACTTGAACATGACCATGAGTTCACTGTACTCAAATGTTCTCCACAGTCACCAGATGTCATGCCAATGGAGCACCCCTGGGATGTGGTGGAACGAGGGATTCGCATCAAGGATGTGCAGCCGACAAATCTGCAGCAACTGCGTGATGCTGTTATGTCAATATGGACCAAAATCTCTGAGGAATATTTCCAACACCTTGTTGAATCTATGGCACCAAGAATGAAGGCAATTCTGAAGGCAAAAGGGGGTCCAACCAGGTATTTGCAACGCACATCTCATGAAGAGTGTACATTTTGAGCTGAAAATGCAGCCTTCATTCTATCTGATAGCAAAAGGAATTTTCGACATGGAAATTGCGTCAATGAGCTGAAAATCCTTACTATTATCAGGCAAGATGAAGGCTGTCTTTCTCGGCTGTTATCAACAGCGCTTTCACAGGGGAACAGCCTGCAATGACATAGCAGCCTAAAAATGCAGCCTTCAAGGATGCAGCCTATGCTTTAAGAACAGCCAATGAGTAATCGGATTGTTTACATGAGGTCCAATCACAGAATCTCCAAATTCTTACTTTTTCTTTTAATTTTGAACCATACAGACATTGCCTGCTCTTTTCAGTTTGCATATTTTGACACTTTTGTTCCTTAAGAAGATGGCTTCTTTTGTACTTGTTCTATTTTACTGAGGGCGTCTCTACTTCAACTGCAGCGCAGCATTTTAATACTTTGTGCATTACTGTGGGAGGAGGTTGGATGGACTCACATTTTAAAAAGCAGATGGGTTTTCACTTTTTACTTTCATCCTTTTGCCAAGAAAATTTTATGCACCATCCTTTCACAATTAGTATCATTTTATTTTGTGAGCAATGGGGTTCATGGGACACAGTAGGAGTAAAATAATGCATTTTATTTTGAAAGAACAGAGGTAATTAAAGGTCAACAGAAATACAATGCCCTTCCAAAAAAAAAAAAAAAAAAAAAGGTTGCACTCTGTAGTATTTTGTCGGGCCACCTTTTGCTTTGATCATGGCGCACATTCATCGTGGTATTGTTTTGACAGTCTTATCCAAGGCTATAACATTTATTTGCGACCAGATTTGCATTCATTTCTGGCCGAGATATTGTATTGACGATGGGTGAGTCAAACCAATCCGTTAAGCCTTCTCCAGCTGTTGTAAGAAATGACATCATCAATAAATCAATTAATCAGGTATGGCATCATCTATCGGTCAGTTATCAATATTATTCAGTATTACTTATCAGTAATCATTCATTTATTCACAACATTATTCATCAGTGATTATACGATTTTAATATTATATACACAACATTTATGCACAGTGTAATCCTATATTTATGAATTCAAGCTATCGCCAATACAAAAAAAATACCCAGATGTTGCTTTTTCACTGAAATTTCTTACTCTTCCAGTACTGCCAGACTTCCAGAGTGCAGCTCGCGTAGCGACATGACAACAACAATTCACCTATACTTGAGAAACTTCAAATGATGTAAACACTAAAATCAAGCCAAGAAAAAGAACCGGATGCATGAAGAATTCATACGGCTTCTACGGTCTGTATCATACGGCCAAGTATCTGTAACCACGCATGCTAACGCAACTTTTCCCCCGCGACTGCGCAAGACCGGAAGCGACTTGGCCTCCAAAATATCCCATAAAGCATCAGAAATGTAACTTGATGGCAGCATCCGGGGTTTTTTTTTTTTTTTTTGTATTGGCGAGCTCTCAAATTCAGTAATTTGCCCCTCTTGAAATGCGGTAGCATCTTTTCGACGACCATGAGGTACGTCTTTCGACACGGTTGTTGAAGAAATGAGAAGTTACGTGTTGAATCAGTCAAGATTAAAAGAATTGTATTTAGCTGAAACATATTAATCCCTGGAATAATGATTCAATCATAGGCTCTCGAGTATCTGCTTATTTGAATCCAAACGGCGACTTTTTTTTCGGACAGGCAGTGTAAAAATACTCAAGCAAAGAAGCGGCTCCTCAAAAATATTGAATTAGTATTTTTACTACCTAAGTACGTTTTTTTTTCTGTCATCTGCATAAGACTACGTTGTGAGAGGTCTTGCAGTTTCTGTTAACTTTAAATTACATAACTTTCTTCCTCCCATGCATAGCTACTTCTGTTTGGCCGAAAGGGTCAAAGCAGGGCTCATCTTCCTCATGTCTATCTTGCTTTTTATCTGTAGTCTTGACTGAAGACCACCTTCCCCTCATTCTCCATGTGAACACTGCTGCTGTACACACAGGTTTCCCCTCACCTCACCTCACCTCACTCCTCCTACAGTCCTCCTACAGTCCTTTCACACCTCCCTCCCTCAGGCGGTCTCTCTTTCCCTCTCGCTCGATCATCCCAACCCCTCCCTCTCTCACTCTCACTTTTTATACACTCACTCATCCCCTGCCCGTTATTTACAGATCGCTAATTCCGCTGTGCAATGACAATGGTAAGTTTGGCGATAAGCATGTTGGCATTTAGCAGATGGGGTGAATTACGCCATTTTCATTAACATCTTGCGTGTTTGTATATATGTGTGTGCTAGTACATGAGTACGAGCGTCTGTGTTTGAGTGTGTATATTTTCGTGCAGTGTTGATGCTACTTGATAGGTTGATAGCATCATGAAGTTTTTGATTGTGATCTCCATTTCTTACACTCTAGGATGAATTTTCTCTTAATTTGCAATAGAGTCTCTGTTTTTAGATAACAGTCTGTCCTCATCACTCACCAACCTCTGCTCGCAAGGCACCCAAACATCTGTTTAAAGTTGCTGTTTCCCTACGCATCGTAGTGATTGGGAAAATTGCTTGTCTCCATTTTGAAATGTCCTCACTCGGAATCTTTGTGGCATTTCCAGAGAATATGATTGGATAGCAGCGACTGTTTCATTCAGAGGTGGAGTGAACAAGAGGGAGAGAGAGATAAATGCGAAAAAGTAATTCAAAAATCACTTTGAAAATGTGTATAAATGAAAATGTCAAATACATATCTTTCTGTCGTTTCTTTCCCCCAACGGGCGAAAGCCCCAAAGGGGGATTATTTTGTGGCGCAGTCCATCCGTCTGTCCGTCTCTCTGTCTGTATCAGAAGGTACTTGGCTGGTGAAATCAACTCCTCCAACAGTTTTCATAGGACTTCCCTGAAACTTCGCACATATGCTGCAGATAGACTGATGATACGCTTATTGCAGTCGTGTCTCAGGCAGAGGATGTTGCGGTCTCAGAGCACCCTTGTTATAATAGCATTAAAGCAGCAGTTCATGTTGATGTCTTCACTGTAGTGTTTACCAGAATGCTAGATCACAAAGATATACTTCAAAAAATCATTAATTACCGTATTGATCCGAATATAAGACGATATTTTTTCCCTTGAAAAATGCCTGAAAATGACGCCTCGTCTTATATTCGGGGTCTAACGAGTTAGCCATGTAAAACAATAGGTGCCGCCATATGAGCGCTTTTCTCTCCGTCAGTGTTTAGAGCAGTGTGACCCTAGCGTGATCCTGTAAACAAGTCAGCTGGAGTGGGTGTGTTAGCTTATATTTGCATAAGCTACTGAATGACAGAAAGATGCAGCCAGGGCACAGAGATCCACTTGAAAAAAGTGCTTCCAAAGTCGGTCAGGTGAATAAAAATCAGAGGAGAAGTTATGATGCGAATTTTAAACTTATGGTTGTAAACGAAGCTGAGAGAACGAACAACGTGAGGGCAGGAAAAAGATATGATGTGACAGAGTGCAACGTAATTATCGTAATTGGCAACCGAAGACACGGTTTCTCTCCATATGCGATCTAACAGCGATTAAATCATGGGCTAAATTCAGTACAGTTGGAACAAGAACAGAGTTGGGTTGCACAAAACTTCCGTTTAAAACAATTATTAGTCCTGACCTGTCCTCAGTCATTTTACTAATTAACAGAAGGTTCACTCCGAGAGCACTTAACAGGTGCTGCTTGTTCTCCCCAAAATAGGTAAGACGACAATCATTCATCTAGACGCGTATTTGCTGTATTTAAATCAACGTCATTCAAAATGAATGTGGAAAAAACTGTTCATGGTGTTTTTTTGGATGTTAATCCAAACACTGTTTTCATGGCATAGAACCGTGAAGTGCGTTCTGCGCTTTGCCTATTTGCGGGGCTATAGAGGATTTTATGATTTTTTTTTCCCCCATGATAAACACCAAAGATGTTGAAATGTGCAAGGAAAACAATGAAATGTTTTTTATGCAAATGAGATTTTGTTCAAATAAAAAGTATTTTTCCAAATAAGGGTCTTGAAAAAGAGGGGTCGTCTTATATTCAGAGTCGTCTTATATTCCGGCCAATACGGTAAATCCTTAAACCACAAAGGAAACATTTACCCCTTCCTTTGGTTGTGTTTGTGAACGTTAAGCGTTTGTTTCATATTTCTGAACAGAATGACAGTTGAATGACTTGGATACAGATCTCTGCATGTGAACTGGGCTGGTCACCTCAGAATTACAAGTTTGATTCCTGGCTTGAAATCAGATGTCAGACTATGGTACAGCGATATTTTTGATTGTGTACGGAAGCATTTTGTTGACAGACCGACTTGTGCAAAAAAATTCACTGCCTGATTACAGTAGCGCTGGGTGTTCAATTACCCAGACCCGTCCTGTCCTGCATCTCACCCTGGATTCCATCGTGGAGAATCTTGGCAAAGTAGCTTCCCTAAACCTCTCTCTTTCCAAAAAGCCCTTCTGACTGTGGGTGTTGAACCATGCACTTAACAGCTCATAAGGTTTAACAACTGCTATCAGCGAGACAGGGAGTTTGTCTGAGTGTCTGCATGATAAAATCTGTACTCTCTCTTTCTGCGTGTGTGAGAGAGAGAGTGAGAGAGAGAGTGAGAGTGTGCACATGTGTGTTTATTTGTTTGTGTGTGTGAAAGAGAGTATGTATTGTGTGTATGCGAGTGTTTTTTGTTTCAGTCTCTGAGATTCTGCAGCTGCACTGAGCTAGTAATGTCCGTTTGGCAGTGTTAGCCCTTGTAGTCATGGTTCTGGTGTCAGCCAGGGAGGGGGTTACAGGCTAGGGGGCTTCTGGATAAACATTAGAGCCAAAAGGGCAGATTCCTCCCGGGTTGCAGCAGTTGCTCTGTTCGGACACCGAAGCCCCTTGAAGGAGGGGCACATGGTTTTCCTAGAGTCAGTATCAGACTGTATTACACTGAGGTGAATATGTCAATCACTAATTCCAAAGCCTGCCAGAATACAGAATATCATTACAGATGCGAAGCGCTCTTCCAGGGACCAAATACTGGGATCTATAACATGCAAATCCAATGCCCAAACCAACAAACTACTGCTATACTATAGCGCTGTTCACGGGTTCCGATGATGATGATGATAATAATAATAATAATAATAATAATTTGTAAAATGATAAATTAATAAATGCAGAAACTTAGTCTATTTATGGTGGTCTACCAGTTTTCTTTAGATTATGGCAGGAGAAAATTAATAGCACCAGTCAAATGCTTTGAATTGCTCCGTTTTTACAGATGGTTGGAAAGTTTATCAGTATTTGAAGTCTGTTTATGTTTTTTTTTTTGTTTGTTGTTTATTTTTGTTATATTTTCGTGCTCATTATTGTAATTTCATCTATTAAGTTGATTTACATGTGATCATTTCCTCTCCTCGTTTCAGTTTACACATGCCATTGTTTCCTTTCACAGTCAACGACAGGGCACTTCAGCTCTGTGTCACCCTGCCGTCAAACTTCTATTTCTAGCATACTGCTTGCTGACCCACTGTTTCACAGTTTGAGGCATATGAATCTTGGCATTGTAATCCTGCAATATGACTATACCATCAGGGATTTATTAAAATCCATGGTTGGGATAGCCTGGTCATTCAGTACATATAGGTAGTCTGCTGACCTCATGTCATTGCTGCATAATGTTGCTGAACCTAGACCTGACTAACTGAAGCACCCTGGGGTCATAACATGCCTCTAGTGGCTTGTACAGGGGGCATCGCTTCATGGGCTTCCTTTCTTACCTCGTCCTGCCCATCACTCTGGAATAGAGCAAATCTGAACTCATTAGACTACATGACCTTTTTCTATTTCTCCAAAGTACAATCTTTGCAGTCTCTGGTAACTTTAAGTTTTGTTTTTTTTTTTTTTTTTGATTAATCTCACTAACAAGTGGCTTTCTAGTGGTCAAACAGCTGTTTAGTCAAAATCACGCAAGCACATATTGAATTGTGCTTGTGGAAGTGCTGTTACATTGACAATGAAACATAGCCATGAGTTACACTGTCGAATTTTTTACGATGAGACTTCATCAAGTAAAAACATCTGAGTTCTCAAAAACGCACACGCACCCCTTCGCCTATATGTGACCATGCAACAATAGGCTACACAAAAACTGTCGGACCAGTCGCATTCACAAAAAATCTTCACAGATGTACAGATGGATGGACAGTGTCATTCTATTACCCCAATTCTAAAAAAGTTGGGACGCTGTGTAGCGCTCCAGACTGCGACCAAAATGGTCGCATTTGCGACCAAGATTTACGTTTTGCGACTTACACTCTCACATCAACACTTCATGCACTGTGCACCTATTCTGGGCAGCGATTCACTCCCTAATTATCAGCCGCCCGGCGCGGTTGGCCCTTTCGTATACGGTCGTCATGTTCCCAAAAGGTCGTCATGCTCTCAGGGATATATATATAAAAAAAAAAAAACTAGAGTGGACAACGTCATTGGCTGGACCAAAGTGTACACGGCAGAATTGCTCTGCCATCTTGTGTATGTATAAATGTCCAATGAGGCACATGTAGCCTAAACAGTACACATGGGTGTTGACAAATTATTATTTTTTGGGTGGGGGACTTGCTTTCCATGTTGTTTTTTATCTTTTCACACTTAAAAAGGACACGAATAAAGAATTGTAAATCAACAATATTTACGCTCCATTATTTGGCAAGGCTAAAGAATAAGCTCTGCAATTGCCTTACCTTTATATTATCGCTCAGTTTCCTACATTTTCGTTTCGTTCAAAGAAAAAGCGATCGCGTTCAGCTGTGCCTGTGAGTCTGACTCAGGTCTATACCTGGAAGAAACTAGTCGTTATATGCATAAATGAATTTATGCTTTGTGTATTACGATCGGAACAACTTCATTCTGAAGTTTTCATAGCCTACCTTTTTGTTGTCTTCATTTAATCCTTCTTTGCCCAGACACAATGGATAATAGGATGATTTTGCGTGTTGCCCCAAGTGGGGTCAATGTAGAAGTCTCAAAACTAAAGTGTGTAAATGAAACCGCGCCAGTTTCAGTTTCCGCGAATACACTGTTAATAATAAACGAATAAACTGAAGCCTTTTTTGTCAGGTAATTTAACTGGCACCTTTTTGCCAGTTATTTTAACTGTAATTTTACAATAAGTTTACCACAAAGTTCAGTGTAGGAAAGCCGAACTTCATTTTGTTGCTCTGTTGCGACTGCGTATGTGCATGGTGCGAACCAGCTTGACTGGTATACACGAGTGCTTTTGAATGGAAATGCATTGTGATGGGACTGGACATTTTGTCCGATGTAAGCGAAAATCCGTCATATAAAATCCGATATATTCGATGTTTATTTAATGGAAAAACATTACAGAAATTTTTTTTTTTTTTTTTTTTAATTTATTTATCAGGGACAGTGTGGAAAAAACATTAAGCTCAGCAGAGTAGATAATATGGAGGACTAAATGTGCCTCATTGGACATTTATACATACACAAGATGGCAGAGCAATTCTGCCGTGTACACTTTGGTCCAGCCAATGACGTTGTCCACTCTAGTTTTTTTTTTTTTTATATATCTCTGAGAGCATGACGACCTTTTGGGAACATGACGACCGTATACGAAAGGGCGAACCGCGCCGCCGGCCGCGAATTTTTTTCTGCAGGTCGGTTGGTACCATGACGTACATCAGCCAATCACAGATCGGCTGGTGCCATCAGCCAATCACAGCTCGGCTGTACTCATGCATCGATGAGAATGGCAAAGCATTCGACCTTGGCACTGTCAGCTGAGTCGTGCGCGCGGCAAAATTGTAAAACCTGTCTGACAATAACTGACAATAACGATGCAAATACTCCACAGTACGCGAAATTACAAGTACACTAGCTGGTCTGCTGCAGAAGTCCAATAGTGTACGTAGTAGGTCTTGGCTTCGGTGACTAGTACTGCAGATCAGAGAGCAAATTTCATGATATCAGAAAGTGTATTATTACCGGTTTTTTATTTCGCTATTTAGATTTTGCGCATTTCTAAGGGTAATGGAAACGCACCTGGAGAGTGAGAACGATGTCCGACGTTATTAGCCCGAAAACACAGTCTGCTTCTTGACCGTAGACTGTTCGTGACACAGTTTTTAGTCTTGTTGATACCAGCTATGGGTGCTTGCGTCCAGTGGCGAATGGTTTTATTTAGCGTTTCAATATCAATCGCTAACCTTCTATCCTGATGGATTAGGTTGGATGCGCACTGCCACTCTGATCTGAAGTTCCGCATGTGCATGATTATTCACGCTGTATGTATGAAATCGGTGACTGGTTGGTCCGAGTGCAAGATTATTTATTTTCATTAGAGTACGATAAAGATGAGAAAAGCTGCGGTTCTTATAGATTTATAGTCCGTTTTCTTTGGGGTTCCGATAATTGGCCAGCTGTCAGAGGAATAGTATTTTGTCGATTACAGCTAATGTTCAAAACTGATTCAAAAACTAACTGGTGACGCCTGTCCAATGTACTCCAGCGACGACCATAGGCTTATCAGCGCAATGCCTCAAATATGAGTCTGTGTCACCAACAGTGTACGGTCACGAAGCAGACTGTTTTTTTGGGGCTAATAACGTCGGACATCGTCCTCACTCTCTGGGTGCGTTTCCGTTACCCTTAGAAATGTGCAAAATCTACATAGCGAAATAAAAAAACCGGTAAATAATAGTAATTATTATTATAATAAGCCGTCCTACTACATTGTTACCGGTGAAAGATTTTCTTGAAACTTTGTGCTAACCGAACTTGGCATACTGCACCTACTTTTTACCAAATATTTAGGGTGGATCACTTTGGGAACTATATTAATTTTAATGTTAAACTTTCAATTTGTGATGAAAAAATGTAGCCAAATTATGCTTTTTACGGCTTCAATTCCTCCCGGGTCTCATATTTTCAAAGCAATTAAGCCACGTTTGGTGTCAAATTGTTCCTTGGGATGGCAGCAACAATAACAGTTATAAATTTTAGAACTAGCACTGTGATCATTGGGAGTTATTCATTGATTTATCCCCATATGTTGGTTTTAAGGGGTGCTCATCTAAATTTGGCCATAATTTTTCTATGAATGATTCAGTTTATGTACTGGGGAGGGTTTGATGAAAAGTTGTCCCTTGGAGAAATGGAGACTTGTGCATACTTTTAGACTTGTATGATAACTCTCCAAAATGATAAGTGCATTTATACATTTTTCAAACATTCTTGTGAACATCAATATCTACTTTTCAGTTCACAAAGTGCTTTCTGATAATGTCTCTTAAATAAATGCAGCAACAACTGATAGTCTGTTCAGGTATCTTTATTTGGGTTTGTAAATTTTCAGAAAAGTATCATGGTACTTTGCATGACCACAGTTTTGGCCTGCGCGCCTAAATTTTGGCCTGCGAGCCCAACTTTTTCAGGTTGGGAGCACATGCGCTCCTAGGTCCAAAAGTTAGTCTGGAGGGTTGCTGTGTAAATTGTAAATAAGAACAGAATGCAATGATTTGTAAATCTCATAAACCCACATTTTATTCACAATAGAACATAGACAACATATCAGATGTTGAAAATGAGACATGCTACCATTTCATGAAAAATATTAGCTCATTTTGCATTTGATGGCAGCGGCATCAACACTTCTCAAAAAAGTTGGGAGGCCCATATTTTGCTTTTTTTTGTATCCCCAGATGAAGTTGGGGATACGATGGATTTAAGTTCCTTCCACTGTCATCCCCACCCTCGAAATGCAGGTCACAATTATGACCAGATTTTGCTCATAGTTGGCACAGGCCTTTGTATTGGTAAGGTCACACAGCCTATTAATTTTTGTTGGTGTTGAAAAACCAATAGAGTAATTAATTAGTTGTTGGTCAAGATGACACAAGCCCATATTTCAACGACTATCATGAATACCAGTTTGTGACCTTGGGCTTGAGCTTTGACCTACGATAAAGGCCAAATTCTGATCTTTCAGTGCTACCTTGGTGTCTGAGTGATACAAGCATCCAGAGATACATAAATTGGTCACGGGCGTCTGAAGTATCTGGCTCTAAGTATTCTCCTCATAGCAAAGAGCGAAAAACAAGTAGAGAGAATTTTTTGAGCTGTGTCATATTGGTTTTTTTTTCTCTGTTTATGTCCCACCCTCTCTCCCCAGCTGTCTGTCAATTCGCTCCAGAGCAGCAAGCTTCTCCAGGCTGCCAGCACGCATCACGAAAGCAGTCGTCTCGTCCTGCATCGGAACGGAAATTGTGGGATGCCAGATCCGGACCGTGTGGAGAGGGGGTTTTATCAGGTTCTCCAGGAAGCACTGAGAGAAATCGGGCTCCCCCTAACCCAGGACAGGTCACATGATGGACCAGCACCACGTAAGACAAAACACAACCCAGTCCCCTGCGGTTCCACTCCCGGCTGAACTGCATTAAACTAGAGATAACTGAGCGTAGACTTGGCTGAAGGTTCAAAGGACTGAATTCTTGATATATGCTGGCAATTGACGCCAAGTCATTCTCAGCACATATCACAACAGCATTGCTTTCTAGTCACAGAGTACGGCCTGCAGCCCCAACCTATCTCCCTTTGAAAACATGGTGGATTATGAGTGTTCTCAGTTCCAAAATGACCTCTCAGTGTAATGAAAAAGGGAGGCGATGTCACACCGTGGAGAACATGCATCTGTCCCAACTTCATTGGAAATGTTTCAGGCATCACATTTTGAAAATGGCTATTAGTTCAATAAAACTATAAACTTGATGAGTTTAAACATTACTTATTTTGTCTTTACACATTGTCCCAATTCCTCAGAAACTGTAGTTGCTAATTTAAAATGTGTTTTTCTTTCCTCTGTGAACAGGTGAATTCTACTCAGATCTGTGTCTCTGTGTGTTTGGATCGCCTCTTCCCCAACTTTCCATCCTGTTAGAGGGAGGTCGGGTCAGCCCAGGTAAATATCAATAAAAAAAACACCAAATAACTAATCCCGTTAAAGATCTAACAGATTACACCCACACGGACACACACTTACTGCTATGCAGTCGTCCATTGGGATGTACAGACACTTTTTCCCGCCAACCAAAACTCTATGAGACCTGACACAGTCCAGACCCTGCCAACACTCACAGTGGCCACTAGTGGTTGAGGTTTATGGCTGACAGAATTGTCCTTGTTACCTTGCAAAACAGCAATGTGTACCTTGTGGTGAATTTGTTGAGAGCAGTTTTCTTGAAATTAATAAAAAATTATTCTTGGCCACAATCACTGCACGACTCCACTGATGGCTCAAAATGACCACAGAAGAAATGGGAGAACAAGCTGGGTTCTCCTTTGGCAGGATCTGATTTCTTTTTAGAGCTAGTCGCTACATGATCCAAAAACACATTTGTTCAGTTAAATGGGTCACAAAAACATCTGGTAACACTTTACAATAATGTACAATAATTAACATTAGTTCATTAACCATCAGTTAATGAGCAGGTAACTAATGCATTAGCTAGCCATATAAGCATTATGCAACCATAATTGACCATTTATTAATTTTCTGTGTTTCCCTTATTGTGAAGTTGAAAAAAATCCCTTAAGTATCCCTTATGCGGCACTTCAAACTGTTAAACCATAATGTATAAATGAATACCTCAGTTGATGTGAACATCGTTTGTAAATGATTACCAGATGCATTAGTTGAGTGTTATTTAGTTGTTAGTAAATGCTTATTACTTCATTGATTAATGTTAATTAATGTACCCTATTGTAAAGTGTTACCAAAGATCTCTGCCACCAATTTGACCTCAGAAGGGGTGAACCCTGTTATAACCTTGGGGAGGTCAGATGAGAGCATGTTTCTCTTCCTCAAGGACATTTAGAGTAAAATTCCAGAGATGCTATCAACATAATTTCTGCAGATGCAAATATACTGGGATGTAGGAGCTAACTCAAGAGCATTTACACATATTTTAATCCAGTTGGTTTCACCATTCAACCAAAACAACGGAAATTGCACTATGAATGTGTGCTGTACTCCTTTTAATAACTGATTCCACTTGCTTCATTTACCTGTGTAAGGTATTATTTATAATAAAAAAGCTGCACTTTTTGTTTACTCATTGTCTTTGTAGCACATTAAAATTAGTAGGATGATCTGACACATTTAAATATGACAAATACGCAAAAATATTAGAAATCTGGAAAGGAACTTTGTCACAGCACTGTATGTGCAATCACGTGCAAATGGCAGTCAGGCCCTTCTGGCACCCTAAGAGGGGAAATGTGTATTGGTGACATTTGGATCTGGTTTTGACAAATTTCTGCCGTCGAAGTAGATGGAGGAAGAGAGCACATACACTACCGCTCAAAAGTTTTACAACACTAATGACTTTCATAGCAGTTTTAGTGAAATATCAGCACTTTTGCCTTATGAACATGACCTCAAATTGCTGAAGTTGGGAATTAAGACATCAAAAATAATCTCTTTGTGGTGTAACAAAAAACAAACAAATAAATAAATAAATAAATTACTGATTTTGACTTTAAATTTCTGACAAGGGAATTAAATTAAAACTATTATGAGACTTACTGCTGCACAACCGACCATCCTTGTAGAAAAATGTTGTGAATCTGCTTGCCAATTATTATGGCATGGGTGGCTATTTTGATTAAACTAATTTATTTCTTGTGAAATAAAAGGTGTTTATATATATATATATATATATATATATATATATTCTTTTTTTTTTTTTTAATCTCAGATCATTTTAAAATTGCACAATAGCCAAAACTTTTGGCCACTATTGCAGTTTGGCGACAGAAAGACAATATGGGATACAGCTAGACATAACATTGAGGTATCTGTTGTACCTGGTCATGCACACTTGATATAGAACTATCAGCTGACCAACCACATAGGCATAAGGCCAACCGCATGTCAGCACTTAACCTGTGGCTTTGTTGTTTTAAAACTTAGGCCGCAAAGAGAGAGTAATCGCTTCCAAAATATAATTACTCTGATGGTCGCTGTTGCTCAGAACCCAGCGGACTTGCCAAGAATAGGGCGACACGGTGGCTTAGTGGCCTTTCTGTGTGGAGTTTGCATGCTCTCCCCGTGTTCGCATGGGTTTCCTCTGGGTACTCCGGTTTCCCCCACCTACAAAAACATGCATCATAGGGACATTCCTACTAGTACCCCTGACTAAGGTACTGGCTTTAGAACCGGGCGCCGCTCTGTGGCTGCCCACTGCTCCTGACAATAGGATGGGTCAAATGCAGAGGACAAATTACCTCATGGGGTTCAATAAAGTGTATCTTCAGAATAGCTTTCCGCGGACCGCAGTGGACTTGCCAAGAATGTTTCTCACCAAGTCTGACTTTTCACTTTTTTTTTAAGGATGGCATTTTCCTTCCCTTCCTCCCTCCTCCATCTCATTATTTTTTTCTTTGCCAGATCACACAACGAAACCCCTGCTGTCAGTGCTCAACAGAGCCTGTGACTCGCTCATTTTGCGCATTGTACCTTTAACTCTCTGTCTCGCGCTTTCTCTTGCTCTCAAACTCTCTCTCCCTCTCCTTCTGTCTGTGTGTCTCTCCATCTCTCCAGGCGACTCTCTTCTATGTCTGTCTCCTTCGTGGATCTCTCGCGCCTCCACGTCACTCCTGGTCCACAAGGCTGTGACCTTTGACCTGGGGGGCCGCACTACCCTCCTCACCTTCAGTCCTCCTCGGCGGGTCACATATCTGCTGACCTGCGACCCGTGGGCCGGACATGAGGTTACGCGGGGGATTGACTGTCCAATGGGGGGATCTCTGGAATTGGAAAGGTTTTGGAGCGACAGGGTGACGGCCAGGGTCCTGCTGCAGCAGGCAAAAATTTTCTGCCCTCCGACCTTGGCCCTTCTCAAGCCACCTGGACAGAACGGTGTGGAGGAGGGCCGCACCGGGGCAGTTGAGGTGGTCCTGCTTCAGACGGACTGCGGTACCGACTCCATCCAAAATAAGCTGACAACGTTCCTTGAGTCTGACAGTCTGAGGCAAGCAAACAGGGTATGTGGCTGTGACCAGATCATAATTCGCCATCCTTATGCCACTTTAATTACGGATTCCCATGCTTTAAGCATTTAAAGTGCGCTTAGAATGATCAACTTCTGCTTTGGGGGACCCTGATTTAATTTTATTCTCCTAACATCTCTACTAAAGGCAACAATAGTGACCAATAAACACACATGCCTTCAAAAGCGTGGTTAATTTTGGGGATGTTCGATAAATTTTTTCAGCTATTCAAGACCACAAAATTGTACAAACTCAGTTTCAGAATTGGGACAATGTGTAAAATGCTAATAGAAACAGCAAGCAGTAATTTTCAAATCCCTTTTAAGCTGTATTCAATTGGAAAAGTACGAAGACAAAATTAATAATGTTTTTTCTCATCAACTGTATTGTTTTTTTTTTAAACAATACATATTTCAGCAATGTTATGTCTGCAATATGTTCTAATGAAGTTGAGGTAGGTGCATGTTCACTGCTTGTAACATCACCTCTTGTTTTAATAACTGCTATTAATACTATTATAATCATCAGTAATATTGGTATTTAGGACACTAATTGTTGGAGATTTGAAAGCACTATTTGTTTCCATTCTTACCTGATACGGGGCTCCAGTTAGTGAAGAGTTCGGGGTCACTATTGTTGTATTTTGTGCTTCATAATCTTCCAAAATTTTTCAACGCGAGGCAGGTCGTAGCTGCAGGCAGTACCAGCGCTCAGTGACTACAAAGCCACGCTGTTGTAATATGTCCAGAGTGTGGCTCGGCATTACCCTGCTGGAACAAGCAGGGGTGTCCCTGCAAAGGACGAAATCTGGAAGGCACTTGTTGTTCCAAAATACATGAGTACCCTTTTGTGTCAATTTTGCATTCACAGATGTGCAAGGTGCCCATGCCGAGTGCAATAATGCAGCCCCAGACCATGACAGATGTTGGCTTTTGATTATGTCCCTGATAAGTTGGGATGGTCCTCTCCTCTTTGGCCCTGAGAACACAACGTCCATTATTTCCAGAAACAGTTTGAAAGATGGACTCATGAGACCATGGCACTCCTTTCCGCTTCCCCATCAGTCTGTTTCAGATGAGCTCAAGCCCAGAGAAATTGGCAGTGCTTCTGGATGGTGGCACATTGAAGTCTTAACTTGCATTTGATAATGTCACCCACGAATGGCATCCACTGATACAGGTCCTCTGAAGTATTTACAAACCTATGTAGTTATGTCCATTACAGAAGCATCTCGTTTCTTAATGCAATGCCATCTTAAGGATCTAAGGTCACAATCACCTTATTTTTGTCTACACACTGATTGCTCAGGTTTCTCCGGATTCTCAGTGTATTTTAGATACATTATGGCCTGTCGACGGTGAGATCCCGAAATTTTGTGCAACTGCATGTAAAACATTGTTCTTAAACTAAATAATAGGATAAGCCAGTGGTGCCATATAAAGATAATCAAAAAATTACTTGCAGGTGAGTAAAATGGGCAATGCGCTCAATTTGCCAATGTCTGTAGTCTACTCCTAATCAAGTGGGTCAGGCAACCATTTTACTGGGAAACCACCTCAGAGGAAAGACAACATGTAATATACAAATATAAAGAATATACTCTCATCCTAGAGGTAGTAAATTTATGAATATTGCGAAGGGAAACGGCCTCAGGAGATAAATTGCATTATGCAAATGCAAAAGTAGAAACATATACTATCATTCTTGAAGTGTTGGATGCATAAATATACAATAAATAGAGAACACTCATAAAAAATCACAATGATAAAGATGTAATGAATACAACAGGCATGATGAATATCATGGTCAGCAATTTGACTGAGGGGCCTCCCTGTACAAAGGCATAAATTATTGCAAGTTGCTCAGATCCTGAAGCAGCAAAGCAGGCCCAGACCATCAATCTACCACCACTGCATTTGACTGTTGGTATGATATTCTTACTGTGGAATGCTGTGTTAGCTTTACAAAAGAAGTAATGGAGCCTATGTCTTCCAAAAAGTTGTACTTTTGACACATCAGTCCTCAGAATATTATCCCAAAAAATCTAGGGGACCTTCAAGATGTTTTCTGGCAAATGTGAGGCGAGCGTTTATGTTCTTTTTGATCAGTGGTGGTTTTCGCCTTGCAGCTCTCCTGTGGATGCCATTTTTGCTCAGTCTCTGTCTTATTGTGGAATTGTGAACAATGACTATATGGTTGCGGCTACGACTTACACCACTTTCATGTCCTGGGGGAGCGTTCGGAGATTCCCTCTGAATTGTGATGGACCAATCCAGAAAAAATAGGTAAGGGTCCAATGTGTGTGCCTGCAATGGCATTGCGATGACCAGTCTCTCCAGGGCAACAGGTGAAGCAACAACCAAATCTGTAAAATACAATCCCGGAAGGCCCAAGCAAAATGTCCCCATCAGCACCTGCGTTGATGTCTTTTAAGAACTTACTTGTGAGGTTTGTTTTTACCGGAGCCATCGACACATTTTTCTGCAACTGCACAGTCGTCCCCTCGTCACTACTAACCTTTTAAACACACTTCATCAGCTTTTAAATTCTTTTTTGCTTTATTGTTCATTCATTTAACATCAAAAGACAACAACTGCAATACATAGAAATGTGGAATTTATACATTCACGCAGGGCAGGTTTTATTGGAAAGCCTTATTGTTAAATAAAGGATAAATAAATAAATATACGTCAGTTTAATTGAAACTGGGTTGTCAATATAAGTTCATTAACTATCCATTGTGATTAAAAGTTGCTTTCTCTACTTTCTATGAAACTCACAGGTTGGCTATCACAGCTCCTTTGTAACGTTTTGGCGCCATTTTTGTTGCTTGCAGGTGGTTTTGAGGCGCTGTGGAGTTGGGCTTGATGACAAAATTCTCGACCTGCCCTGGGACAGGAGGGATGAGGTGTGGACAGAGGTGGCCCATATACTGCCCTTCCTATCACCCGGGGAGGCCATCCTGGTGGAAGCTAACTATCCTCCACTAAAGCCTTGGCCACGAGCTGAGGACCGCACTTGGGAGCAATACTCCAGTAAGTGCTGCCACTCAAAGAAAATGAGGCAGCATTTTGGTGTTATAATTCTCTGTTTCAGACTTTGGGCCTTATTTTGACGACCTGAACGCAGTCAGCAAACACTAGTGCTATCAGGTTAAAATTAGGCATGTCTGACTCTATTCTGGTAATTTTGTGATGAAAGTGCACACACAATTATGGCGGTATGTGTTTTTGTTTGCGAAGGCATGAAATTAGAGCCCTTAAAATCATCAACTTAGTATAAGGCAGTGCCAGCACCATTTCCAGTGTTTATTTCAGTATACTACCTGTTGCACGTATGTATATGGTGGGCCAGTGCCAGTATTCATCAGCATTATCGGCACCAGAATTCTACTGGGGAATTGACATTAACCAATGTCAGCTGGCAGACTGAGCATCTTTGATGTGTGTTAAACTGAATTAATTGTTGCCATACTCTTTATCCAGTGTCGCTGGCTTTCAAAATGCAATCCCAAAATTAAAAAAAATATATATCGGTTAGTTACAGTAGAATTAAAATTGGCAGGAGGCCAAGTCAGTTCCTGTCTTGACTTCACTCGGGATGGAATTTGGATCACTTGGATCACACCTGCTCAGATTTGCACAGCGGCCCCTCAAATTAACTATTGTTGTTAAGACTGCGAGGCAATCCCATATTGACACTGATTAAAATAAGCACACTTGGAGAATTTTCCCATAGGATTTTTGTGCAGAGACTGGATTGAAGAATTGTTTATCTTTGATTGAAAAATAATACATTGGGGGGCTCTCACGGGGCCTTCTGGCTGTTGGGGCTCTGGGCAGTTGCCTACCTTGCCTAATGAGCCAGTCCCCCTCTGCATGAAAACACCCCCTGAAATATAACTACCTCCTCGCTATTCAACTCCCTGCACAATCGTGTTTAGCCTTGGCAGAAGAATACCAGTTAGTCCTTGCGGCTGGAGGAAAATAGGAACAGGCCTAGTGATCGGTGTGTGCACGTCATGAAACTTAATTAGTTGATTTAGTAACTAAGAGGGCAATTAGTTTTTCACATCGTGGCAAGGTTGGATAGCTTTTTTTCCTCCAGTTAATTAAATCATTTAAAAACTGCATTTGATGTTTGGTCATCGTTGTCAAATATTAAAATTAGCCTGATGATCTGAAGCATATGTGAGACAAATATGCAAAAATAAAAGAAATCGGGAAGGGGGAAATTACTTCTTCACAACACCATGTGTGAATTTGGCTGGTCAGAAGAATATTTCAGCTGAGTGTGTTTCAGTCAAATAATTAGCGAAAAACAATTAAACTATCACATCCAGAACTGCAATAACCCTTGTGTGCACATGTGTGCTGAACTGATAGTCAGCTGTTTAAAAAAAAATAATAATACTCAAATTAGCCACTCATTTGCTTTTCTTCTATTGCAAGAAACTGAAAAATTCCACATAAGAGAATTTGGCTCACTCACATATTGGTATATTAGGTAGGAGAAGGAAACAAATACTGCTGCTCAGTAAACTGCAATAAATTTAACCAGAAGGTCTTCTACAAAGAAGCTTTTAAGTTATACATGTGTAGAAGCGAACTTTCTGTGAATCTGCTCCCATGGACATTATTCCCTAAAATGTTTTCATGGAGACTCTGGAAAAGGAAAACCGAGGCAATGATAGCTGCAAAGTCTTGGAGAAGCCTACATTCTCGCCTGTTAGTGGGGAGAGGCACTTCATTTATAGCTCCTGCTGGGACCTCTCAAATGGCATCAACCAGGAGGATCTGGATTCTTCATGCAGTGCTGATTATATGGCGAATTGGATTGCCTATTGCCTCTCATTGGGGTCCTACAGTGAGCACCTAGCAGCAGTGGAGTTGGCAGTCAAAGTACTGTATTAGCTTTGCTCATTTGCTCATCAGAGCTCTTATTGTTCCATTAATTGGCTCCATCCAGTCAGGTGTTTTTCCCATCCTTGTGCTTTGTTTGGGGAGCACGGCATGCTTGTACACTGGTGGTCCCCAACCAATCACAAAGGGAAAAAACTAGACCGCGCAAAGCCCCCTTTCTCGTGGTAAGTTGGCTTTAACCTCCGGTCATGGCAAAACAAAGCCTTTAACCAATTTGGATGCGTATGATTTATGTGTCAAAATAGTTATTTCCTGCTGTGTTGTTGGCTGTGAAAACCGAGCAGACCGTGCAGAAGTATGTTTTTTATTCTCCCTAAAATCATAGTTTTTCTGATATTTACAGATAAATAGTTGAGTTTTTTAACCATTAGTTTAGCTGGTTTTGATCATATTGGTTATATCCTGAAAGCTTTCACTTATAAGTATATCCCTATTTGAAAAAGTGCCCTATAGCAACCTTATTTTTTATTTTAGATTATTTATTTCTGAACAGGGATGTTAACTATGTTTTCTATGCACTGTTATAAATTGACTGAATTTAACAGTCAAATTAACGCATTGTCTCCTTGTTATTTAACTGTAACTGTGGTTTACAGTTAACATACACGGAACCTCTGTTATGAACTGATTGTTCATAACAGTGCATTTTGCCTCGACCGGCAGCTGGCACCTATTTGACCATGGCGGACTGCACCAAGAATAGGGAGTGTGCAGTCATTGGGGTCCTGCAGTGAACACTTAGTGGCAGTGGAGGTAGCAGTCAAAGAACTGTATTAGTGTTTGCCCATCAGAGCTCTTATTGTTCCATTAATTGGCTCCATCCAGTGGTCCCCAACCCTGTTCCTGGGGTGCTTTTCATTCTGCTAATTTATATTTCCTCACATCCTCTGTTTTTCCATGACCTGGAAATTGTTCCCACGCCGTCGTCATGGAGGACCTCCCTGTCCCTTGAATGCACCACAAGTGGATGCGAGGCAAGGAGATAGGAGGCTTCTCGAGGTGCTTGAAGTGAGAAAACACCGGTGTCTTTTATGGAGCGGCGTGGAGTTGAAATGACGTTCCTCTACTTGTGACGTTGCATAACCCCTTTGTGCAGATATAGATGCCGGCGTCCGCAAATTTCGATATTGAATTCATTAATAATTCTGACGTTGAATTTCCAAATGTCTTGCTTCAGTGGATTAATTTTCCACAGTCTCTGTGACACGAATACTGAGTTATAAAGCCTAAATAGGCTCATGCATAACAGGAAAAAATGGCAATATTTGTATTCTGCGCAAAGGGGTTAATGGAGCAAAGGATTTCTCATTTGGCGGCTTTTGGCTCCTCTGTGTTTGTGGCTCTTCCTCGCATCTCTCTCTAAGATACTCGCTGGGAGGAGCTAAAATGCGATGAAGAGACGCGAGCGAGAGAAGCGAGGCGACTCGTTCGCAAAATGAAAAACACCTCCGGAGGGCAACCATTCTCCTGATTTTCACTGCAGCCAAAGCAGAGCACACCTCACTCCGCAGTCAGTGATCTTGATGAGCTACGCCTAAGTTGAATCAGGAGTGATGAAATAGGGTTGGGCTGCATTTGAATAGTCAAAGGATATGTGCTATCGTTTATTTCCTAACCAATTTTCCTCAACCTCAATGGAAAACGACGAGGTTAATAAAAGGTGTGAAAGAGGATTTGTGAGGACATTGGGAAAGAAAACTGCGGTACTAGGAGATTCGGACTGCGCTCACACTAGGCGACGTAATCGTGCGTCCCTTGCCCGTCATGTTTGTTTGCTTTTGTGAATGGCAGGATGGATGATGAGTCATTTTAAATATTGCTGCCGCAAGGAATTTTCGGATGGCGTCACTTCTTTTCTTTTTGTGAAGGATGGCCAGTGTTCCCTATGCTAATGGAGATGCGCAAGTCGGGAAGGGGTATTGGTCGTTTGGACCCCATGCCAGTTAGACACTAACTGAATGGGCCCAGTACCCGTTGGACCCCAGACCATTTGGACCCAAACCAGTTGGGCCCCTGACCTCTTGGACCCCATACCAGTTGGATCCCAGACTCAACCCAGTTGAACCCCATGCTGTTTGGACCCCAAACCCTAACCCTAACCCAACTGGTCAGGGGTCCAACTGGTCTGGGGTCTAACTGGTCCAGGGTCCAACTTGCCTAGGGTCCAAATGGTATGGGGTCCAAACAGTTAAGGTCAGGGGGTCCGACTGGTCAGGGTGCAACTTGTATGGGTTTAACAGGTACAGGGTCCAAATTACCCATTCCTGTCAGGAAACACTGCAGCACCTTTCCTTAACATCTGGAGAATTCAAACAGCCTTATCATGGCTGCCACGTACGTAAATACATTGGGGTCATTTTCAAGGAGTTTGGAACTTTCAAGAGCCAAAACGACTAAGCGGACGCTGATTTGGAGGGAAAAAAAACCCACAGGATGGGTCGGAGAGCATTGTTGTACACTATCTCTCTCATCCCCGCCCCGCCCCTCTACCCCAATCCCACACCCCTGCCTCTACCTTCCTCCCCTGTCAGATTGCAGGGCCCAGGTTGCTGATCTGTCATTCAGGGTGTGCGCCACCGTCACTCGCTCCCCCCAAAACGTCCCTCTCTTGCACAAGGTGAGAGTGGTTTCAAATGGAGTGTAAGGTCTGATTGACCCAGGCCCTCATGCTTAACACAGCCATTAGCAGTTGCTCTCTGCAGTTACAATTTCAGCGAGCCCCAGAGCCTATTTGAACCATTTTCATTCCTCAACCTGTGTAGTTGACGGCACATGTAAAATGTATCCTGTATGTGTAATACTCAGGAAGGCAGTATAATATTTACATAATACTTTGGACTTTCCTCTGCTTGTTAGTTCCACTATTTGCTATAGTTTAGATTGTAATGGCAGCTGTGAATGTAAATCCTAGCTAGCAGTTGTGAGACAGATACAGCGGGGAAAATAAGTATTGAACTCGTCAACATCTTTCTCAGTACATTCATTTCTGATGGGGCTATTGACGGGAAATTTTCACCAATGTCGTCACCAAATGTTGTGCAGCAAACTTTAAACGAGCTTCAACGTGCTTTTTATTCAGCAATGGAGTCTTGCGCAGTGAGCGTGCATAGAGGCCATGGCGGTTGAGTGCATTTCTTTTTGTTTTCTTTGAAACAACTTTACCTGCTAATTTCAGGTCTTTCTGAAGCTCTCCGCGAATGGTCCTTAGCTCTTGGACAACTCTTCTGATTATTCTTTTGACTCCTCTGTCAGAAATTTTGCAAGGAGCACCTGGTCGTGGCCGGTTTATGGTGAAATGATGTTCTTTCCATTTCTGGATTATGGCCCCAACGGTGCTCACTGGAGCATTCAGAAGTTTAGGAATACGTCTGTAACCACTGTCATCAGTATGTTTTGCAACAATAATGTTGCAAAGGTCTTGAGAGAGCTCTTTGCCTTTACCCATCATGAGATGCTTCTTGTGTGACATCTTGGTAATGAGAAACCTTTTTATAAGCCATTAATTAGGACTAAACCTGCTGGTACTGTGTGAATTTTCACTGACAGGGGGCAGGATTGCTTTCTAAATACTGACAGATTTCAGCTGGTTTCTTGGCTTCACATTTTTGCACCTCCTTTTGTTCATGTGTTCAACACTTATTGCCTGTGTCATTCCACTTTATTACACATAATGTATGGACATATTTGTTTTGATTTCTTTGTATGTGTGGAATTATTTGGTTATTATCGATATCTGGTGAAAATTTCATGTCAATAGCCCCATTAGACATATATTTACTGAGAAAAATGTTGACGCGTTCAATACTTATTTTCCCCACTGTATATCAGGTAAAATTGTTTCTCTGCACTCATTTCTGTTCTCTCCCTCCGTCCGCAGTTGGAGTGTAAAGTCGGGCCTGTTGGCACCCTTCCCTCTGGGTATCACTCCATTGCCCAGTCCTTGGAAACAACCTTGTCCAACCTTGGCTACACTGACCCGGCTATGACCCGCTCTCTCTGGCGTCTGGCAAGGGACACCGCCGTGGCATGCCTGCAAGTTGTAATTGAGACCGAGTCCAGGATGTCGCCAGGGCAACGGGGCGGGATGTACGCGCAGAGTGATGTGTTAGGTGAGCTGGCTGCTCCTAGATTTGTCTCCCATCCCGCTGAGTCCCCCTACTCTCTTGGTCAAATGTCATCCTGGTCATTTTTAGCTGCGTCTCCAAACTCCGCATTTACACCCACTCCACCGTGGCACAGACTCACAGGTCTGACCACCCACCAGTAACTCCCAGATCTCATCAGGTGTCAGTGACATTTCTGTCATGTGCACGTGTAATCAAACTGGGGAAATTAATACCAGCATGACTGAATGACAGATGGATTACACAGGTGGCACCAAAAAAAAAAAAAAATCATTTTTTTTTTTTTCGTTTTAATTTAGTCTGGTTCAAGTGAGCAGTTCTTCATCTCTGATTGTGAGTGATGTGCAGGAGGGCTTTAGAGCTTATTCGGAGTGTCAGCTGGTTTTCCGCGGTCACTTAACACTGATTAATGGCTCCCTTGACCAAGCTAAATTTATTTCAGCTGTGCTCACATCATGGTAAATATCAACGCTCATTTTCAAAATGGTCAACGCACTGTGGAAAATGCTATTAAAATCAAAAAGAAGTGAATTGAAAAGAAATCTGTGGATACAGTAGCTAATGGTGTTGACAGACAAAGGTTTACCAAAATATTTCCAAGCCAATGTTTTGTTATCCATTACAGTTGCATGACATTTCCGCTAACACTGTCATCTGCTGGACTGGAGATAATTTTCTGCCTTGCCCTTTATACACTGAGCCTCTATTGGACTTATTCCTTCTTTTAATCATATCATGCACTAAAGAGGGTGAAATGCCCAAAACCCTATCAATTTGTGTTTGGGGAGTGTTTTCAAATATATGACACTATGTAGGCTGTGATCCTCAGCTACATGCTGTCAAACTCTCTCAAATTGTTAGCCTCATAGCATAATCGCCTCAGTCATTTTTTTGTCAAATTGAGAAATCGGCTCCCTGTTCTTTCATGTTGGCAAAAAAATGTTTTTTTCCTTTTTTCTCAAAACCTTAAAACAATAAATAAAATCCATCTCATAAATAATAAAATAAACGAGTAAGTAAATGAATAAATAACCCAAAAAAATGAAATGGGCAATTATGCTATGAGGCTAACGAAATATACAATCAAATTCTCTCATGCACTTACAAACTCTTTCACAAAAACTATTCAACTCTCTCACGCACTACCAAACTCTCTCTGATACACTATAGACGTAAGAGATGGCATGATATTTTGAGAGAGAGGCTTGATATTGCATGAGAGTTTGATAATGTGAATGAGTTTGATAGTACATGAGGCAGATTGATAGTGGGTGTGAGAGCTGGATGTCAGTAGTTTCTCATTCCTGATTTTCATTCATAAATCCCTAATCCCCTATATAAAATGTTTAAGTTGAAATGATTAACAATTTGAGGCATTATTAATTTATAATCCTATTTGCCAATTTTCATGAAAAATGCAGAATTCAGTTCATTGCATATCAGTTTAACTACAAAGTTACTAGTGGATGAGCAGGAAAAAAAAACTTTGTAAAGAATCTCTTTAAAGTTTGTCTTAAAAGTCATTAAGAATCACATTTGAGAATCTGCGAAAAAGAAGATGTCTCATTAATACTGGGAAAGGCATGGTAGACTTACCAATTGATTCCATGATGCGTTATCCAAAAATTTGCTCCTTAAGATTTGCTGTGTCTGGAGACCTCAGTCTTTGGGTCATTGCCTTAGTGTTTCCCCATTTCCCATTCATTGCCCTTAATTTTTGTTCTGTTTCTTTACTCCTTCTTGCTCCCTACAAAACATCATCCTCATCCCTTGCTTTATCCTCTCATTTTTTATCGTCTCCTAAGGTGTGGACCTCCTCTTCACTCTCTCGGATTCACTCATCTCCCCCATGGTTTTGGGGCTGCGCCCGTCTCCCCAGCTGAGCCCTTGCCTCCTCGAGGATGGCATCGGTGGCTGGGATGAGCAGGCTAGATGTATGGGGTGGAATGGGCAGAGCTATCCGGGCAGCTTGCTACATTCCCCCCTGGTTCGTTCACAGTGCTACCTGATGAAGGGGAAGACTGTGTTGGTCATCGGGGCAGGAGGGTACAGCAAGAAGTTTGTGTGGGAAGCTGCCAAACAGTATGGCTTAAAGGTACAACGCGAAGACCGCATCTTTATCGTGCTGAACCAAATATCGCTCACAGTGGCGTACCCAGAACTGAAAATCGGGTGGGCACAGAACATCCCTTTACAACTTTTATTAGTCCTGACGTGTTCACAGTCATCTTTCCTTATGAACGATACATTCATTCCGTTGCTAGCCCTCGTTGTGAAGGTAAGATGACAATCATTAGTTTGAAATCCAAAAAAAAAAAAAAAAGCGTGTTTCAATCAGCCTTACTCAAAATTGCGTAAAGGTTTCTCCAATCTTCATCTTTGATTTCATTTCAACAATTTATGTAATCGTGAAGAGTAGATTTGATCCCCTAATGTGCCAAAATTGTTGCGCAGAAGATCCACAGCAGTTTTGTAAAGCGTACGCCTAGGAGTAAGTTATTTTTCCGAATTGAGTTTTGCCTATTATTTTGTCACCCTTTGATCGCATTAAGAAAGATGCCATGTCAATAATTGCCAATAGTTTTAATTAAAATGTTTTCCAATTATAACAATAAAGCAAATGATTGAGATCAGGAGTAATAACTGTTCAAGCGTGTCCAAACGAATGATTGTCCTCTTACCTTCACGAGGAGAACTAGGGACACCTCATCGTGTGGAGTGTTGTCAGAGTGAATGTATTGTTCATTAGGAAAGGTGATTGCGAACAAGTCAGGACTAATAAAAGTTGTAAAGGGATGTTCTGCGCCCACCCGATTTTCAGTTATGGCTACGCCACTGATTGCTCAAAACCACCATGCATCACAAAAGCTTACATCATTGAATCACCCTAAATGTATAAAGACCCCACTCATTACCCAGGTAGAACACTTCTCTAAGGAGGTCGTCGGGGGAAATTATCTGAGATCAGTAGAAACGCTTTCGAGAGGATTTATGACAGCAAACCCCCTCTCTCCCCAAATCACCTCCTTCTCCCCTTGCTCAGTCTCGTTTCCCCATCTTTCATTCTCAGATTCTGCTGGTGGAGTCTGATGCGTCTCACTTTGCCTCCCGCCTGGTGGAACACTTCTTCCCCTTGCCAGACCTCCCCGATCATCGCCGAGATGACCAGCACGCCGCACGCATCTGCGAGTGGGTGGAGTCGGCCGGCCTCCGTCCGAATGGGTGCCTGTGTTTTTGGGATGACTGCGTGGTGCTGGCCTCCTTAGTCTGCCAGAGCCTGGGCCTCAGGAGTGCCACGCCCGAGGCTATCCACATCACCAAAGAAAAGAGCCGCACCCATCTGCACTTACTCAGTCTCCAGGAACGTCCCTCCGAGAACCGAGAGACCCATGAGGGTGACCAGCTGGTGGGGAGTGTCGCCATTGAGACCAGGTTCCAGATGCAGGAAGACAGCCGAGGGACTAAGATGGACTTGGCGGGCCTGACGGGTGAGGCCGCAGGAAACTACGGTAACGGCGACTCAGATGATGCCTCCTCCGCATCAGTTTCCTTCTGCCCATCGGTGCCCCACCTTTCGCCCCTGCCGGCCACCTACGGTGTGCACTGTGCCCACGTGGAGAATGCTCAGGACTTGAAGGATGCAGTGCAACATAACAGGGTGCGCTTTCCCGCTGTCATGAAGCTGGAGTACGGCGCCGGGGCGGTGGGAGTGAAGAAGGTGGATTCACTGAAGGAAGCAGTTGCTCACCTGGAAAAGATTGCGGGTGATCTGCGAGAAGAGACTGACTACCCAGGCATCGGGCTCGGCTGGGGGAATGCCATGACACTGATGGAGTTGTGGGCGGGACGGAGCATGACGTGGACTTGCTGCTCTTCGATGGCCGGCTAGAAGGCGCCTTCGTGTCGGACAACGGCCCCACCCGATCGCCTGCGTTCACCGAGACGGCCGCGCAGATGCCCACAGGTCTTCCCCCGGATAAGAAGGCACAGCTGATCCGCGCAGCCTACCATAGTTGCCTGGGCTGCGGATTGCGCGACGGCATCTTCAACGTGGAGTTGAAGATGACGCCCCTGGGGCCCCGCCTGCTGGAGATCAACGCCCGCATGGGTGGCTTCTACCTGCGCGACTGGATCCTCCAGCTCTACGGCGTCGACATCCTGCTGGCCGCGTTCATGGTGGCCTGCGGCCTGGCTCCCCGCCTGCCCTCAGCCACCTGCCTCCCATCGCAAGGCAACTACGCGGGCGTGATGTGTGTGGTGTCGCAGCACCGACAGGCGCTCAACACAACCGCACATCCCGAACGCCTGCGCCGGCTCCATCAGGAAGGGGTGCTGCGACTCAACGAGCTGGAGGATGAGGTCATCTCTGGCGAGTACGAGGAGCCCTACTGTAATGTGGGCGTGAGGGACACGCGGCCAGACGACGCCCGCCAACGCCTGCTGGCATTGTGTCAGGGACTTGGACTGCATTGTCCACCCCGATACGACCTGGGCTATTTCCTATCCCAGTTTAAGTAGAGAATTTGGTTCTCGTTTATCTTTAAATCAAGGCCTTAATTCCTAGTCCACTTGAAGAACATGTATCTTGTCTGGTCACACTTTACGCAAAGTTTTGCTCATAAAGGCTTTGTACAGCATGTATTATACCTTTATAAATGAGACATAATGTCTTCATAAATCATACATAAGCAAATGTCATGCTTTGTAAAGGTGAAATAGCAAACCCTTATTCAGCGTGTGATGCCAGATGTGACAGTGACAATGTCACCTTTTATAGCATTTAGCCACTAGCTAAGTGACATTGTCGGTTGTATCACATCTGACATCACATGCTGAATAAGGATGTGTTATTTCACCCTTTACAAAGCATGACATTTGCTTATGTATGATTTACAGAGACATGCCTTATTTATGAATGCATTATACATGCTGTATAAAGTCTTTATGAGCAACACTTCATCTAAAGTGTGACCTCTTGTCCTATTTTGATTAAAGGCTTTTACTCCCAATTTTTAGTACAGAACCTTTATGTCTTACTGTAAGTAAAGGGCATTCTTCATCTTCCACTGAAGGGGTATAATTCCTGCTTCAATTATAATAAAGGACCTACATTCTGCTTTATTTTAACAGCTTTCTTCCTGTTAACTGTGTGGTTGTTGTGAGAACACTTGTTATCTCCAATCGATAAAGCTAACTATAATTAGCCTATGCTCGCCTTGCGAAATTGGTGATGCAATAGCCAAGTGACTTGCATTTAAGCTGGTCCGTTCGTTTTCGTTGTCAGCATGGGGACTGCAACAGACGTATTTAGAAATATAATGGTCTTATGTCTATACAGAGATGACATGCACATGCATTTTACTGAACAAAATTGAACGCAGTGTCTCTCAAGCAGTTTCACAACTTCATGCTTTTTTTTTTTTTTGACGATTTCCTAAAACCCCATTCGTTCTCATTTATGCTTTGTTATGAAAACATAAATGTTACTAATGCAGAAAATGTCATTTTTCATGTTAATGCTAATAATTGACTGAGAGGGGAAGCTAAGTTGCAAATAATTTTAATTTTTTGTTCATTAATTTTGGCACTATTCTGTTTTCTGGTAACAGTATGAAGCAATAACCAATGTCTCCTCACATAATTTGCAGCATGAGTATGATCAATTAATGTTAAGTTCATACATATTGTGGAGATTACAAGTAGTTTTGGTGTTTTTTAATTTTTTGGCAACTTAATTCCAGACAATGAAGTGGCCCTAATCATTTGATCGCATATATTGACAAGAGTAGATGTTGACCAGTGGACAGGGGATTAATGTGATAAGTGACACATACAACAACTAGAGTGGGACTCGCGAGAGCCCATACCTCCGCCAGCGTAGTTGGATTTGAACTTTGGCCTATATCTCAGCTGTACTTTGGCCTTGATATGCCAAAATGTAATAACTTGTTCCTCTTGTCCTACTTTAACATCCTGCAAAGTTTGGTTAAACTCTTGCAACCATTTTTGAGATATCCCTGCCAACAGACAGACAAACAAATAAATAAATCACTCCTGCCTAGCTAGACCGTTGTCGAAATCGTCTGGTGTCTGACTGGAGACTAGGGTCAATTTCGTAACGTGGTCAACAGTTACTTAGTACTTTGACCTTTGCCTCAAAACTTTAAGGGCCGTACGCTTGAACGAGGTCTAACTTGTACTGGGTGTAAGCTTATACCGAGAATAGTTATTGCAGCCCCTGTGGTAGAAGAAAACTGGTATGCGCGAAACGTAGTTTAACTATTCGCTAAATAACCATTGTGCGAATAAGATATTCCGTAGTCGTAGGGTTATTCAATGATTTATTGCTGTCGTTTACCACAAATCTATTAATAGGCCTGCCCTCGCGCTTCATTACTCTGAATAGAAAGTAATTCGCAAGCTAGTACGTGAATGCCTATCCATTGTTCAACCCGCTGTTTTGTGGTCAACGCACAAAAGATGAACGTTCGCGTACACGTTTCGGGGGAGTTTGCGGAAACTCCCTAATCACAGTAGGGTTCCGTGTAGAACTGGCAACATGTCACTGCAGACGATGAGGTGGAGCCAAATTAACGTGTCGAGGACAATATGCAAGGGGTTGGAGTCAGGGCCAGGCTGATTGCCAATCATTTTGCCGGTTAAATGAATATGCACTGCAACCTTGAATGTTTGTTCAGGCATTCAGTTATACTTTTTTTTGGTAAAGAAAAGTATGAAATGAGTTGAAAATTTACATCTCCAAATGAGTGTCAATCTATAAAGGGTAATTTGAACATCATTTCACGCCAGTATCCTAAAAACAGAAGGTACAGTTTTGAGACATCTACTGAAAGCGGACTGCAAATTGTCTTATTCCTCTCCTTAAACCTACCCCTTGGTTGGTGTAAGTTACACCAGGAAATCTGCGGTATTTACGCGACAGATTAAGCTATTCCATATTTGTGTATACGACTCCCTATTCGAGGTTTAAAGTTATACCGCAGAGTAACTTATACCACCTTCATGCATAGCAACAGTGGTAAAACCATTGATTTATACCTGGTATTGGCTATTCTGTCCCAATTCCCTTTCATGCATACAGGCCTAAATGTGTGGCCTAGGACAAGTGGATAATATAATATTGCTTAAGGGCACTCAGTAGAGCGCATACCTCCGCCACGCCAAGGCAACTCTGTCCATTAGTTATTTTTGTTGGCTGATGTAGGGTATTGTTGCATTCTACTGCCAGGTGGCAGCAAAACCCAAAAGCACGCCGATTGGAAATCCAGCCCATTGGAAAGACTTCAAATCGCAGCATAACTGGATTTGTACTTTGGCCTATATCTCATCTGTACTTTGGCCTAGATATGCCTTAATTTAATCACTTGTTCCTCTTGTGCTACTGTAACATCCTGAAAAGTTTGGTTGAAATCTATGAAGCCATTTTTGAGATAGCCTGCTAACAAACAGACAGACGACTAACGGAACGAAGTGACATGGTTGTCGATTTTGTCAACCAACAAACGGAAGCAAAAACATAACCTCCTTGGCGGAGGTAATTAAACAGAATATGCCAGCTCAAAAAGACGAGTTTTGAGATGTGATTTGAACATCGAGAGAATATATGTTCTGGATGGTTACAAGACTCTTCGTCCCCAAATTTTTCGACCCCATGGACTTTTCTTCCCTGAGGACTATTTTAAGGGTTAAGGTTAGGGATAGTGTTATAATACAGGAAGAGGGGAAAGCATTATTGGGGATGAACCATCCAGGGACGAAGAGTCTGTGGACAAAAAGTTCATGGGGACGAAAATTCGGGGACGAAGAGTCTTAGAGCCGTTCCGGATGTCTGGTAAGGGGGCATTCAAAAGGTGGGGGGCGGAGCAGAGCACCAAACCCCATGGTGGTCGAGCGGGCGGGTGGCACAGTGAGGCGAATAGAAGAAGACCTGAGAGAGTGCGTCGATGTGCAGGAGTACAGAGGCACAGAGGAGCGAGATTATGGATGGCCTTAAAGGCAAAGGGCTGAATCTTAACCTCTCGCCTACCGCTGACCGTCAAAATCGGTCGGCAAAAAAAAAACACCTATATACCCTAGGGCAGAAAAATCGGTCGCAGCGTGTATTCGTTTCCACGAGCCATACTCGTGATCCGCAGGGGGTTGATTGTGACCAATAATCCAAACGAATAGTGAAGTCACCCGTTGTCATGGTAATGAAAGGCAAAAACGGATAAAATGGCCCAAATTTCAGTAACGGGGTGAGATGGTTCGGATCCCGCATGGCGGAAGACAAAGGCAGGCTCGTCTGGAACACGTTTTCCAGAGTGCGCGGGGATCCATCGTGCGGTTTGGGAGGAGATACATCGCAAAGGCTGGGCAAACTGAGAATTAAGATATAGATTAGGTACTTTGGGGCTCGTTGTGTACTGGTATATTGGCGCCAGACCATGTTCCGCTTACGTTCAGTTCCTCATTTAGCGTATGGATAATAATTCCTGCAAAAACCTTAAGGGGCCAGTGCACTGCATGTCATTCCTTCCCATATATGTAAATAACAATAAGCAAAGAAACACTCAACAGATTATGGAGACAAAAATGTTGGTTTAAGACATTTTTTTTATTAATTGCAAGTCGGCAATCAAAAAAGTCTACACCATATCAGTACGACAATAACCAGTGCCTTCAGTGTAAAACAGCTCGTAAATAAAAATGGGGGGAAAAGAACAATGCTGAAGAACATACAAAAATACAACACATTGAAATTGAAAGACAGACTGTCTGGCGGACAGCATGATACAGCTCTTCGCTGTTACCCCAGCATGCCCTGAAGAAGCTCCTTCTCATTGGCTCAGTCTCTCAGATGCTTGGACACAGATTTCAGGGCATGGTGATGTCATCTCTCCACAGCCAAGACATATGGCCAACAGCAAAATTATGCAATCGCAGACCCAAAAACCACAAAAAAAAACATCAGTCCCACCATCGTTTATGATGGTGAAGAGGTACCCAAGAAGTGAGCTGCCTGCCGTGGGCTATCCACCGCACGAGACAACCAGGCTTACCATCCCATCTGAAGGCTGATGACCTCAGGGTGGGTTTGGGGTAAAGGGAGTCAGGTTAGGGGCCCAAAGTACATCGCCCACTAATGACTGGGTCGAGTTACATACTTGATGGATGGGGGATCGTTCAGAAACACAGAATTTTAAATGAGGGAGAGAGAGTCAGCGAACACCTTTGCACAACGTACGAGTAAGTATAAACAAAATGACTTTGCCCGATTCATTACACTGACGCGATAAAAAAATAAATTAAAAAGTCCTAAGTGATGCGGGGAGCAGGATGGCGAGGTCAGTCTCGATCACAGAGTGAAACTGCTGGTAAAACAAGTAACGTCACATCTATCATACACAAGTCTACGTCGGCATTATCACTGGCGCCTTCTCCCTCGGATCGGATCCCCCAGCATGGTGCTGGGTGCCTATCCGATGTAAATGCGGTGAAAATCGTTGGCCCCGGCGGCAAGCGTTACGCCGGCACTTCCTCTGCCAGTCGTCGCAGCGTTTTACGCTTTTCGAAGCAGAAGACGTGGAAGCACTTTGTGAGGACCGCATCCTTCACCCGAGAATTGCAGCAAGGACAGGTGAGACGAGCCTGGGAGGGTGTGGGGGGACAGAGCCAAGATCACAAATATAATTACAGTCATTATACCGTAATAATAATATAACCGAAGACCCAAGCGCTTCAGTCTCAAAATATCCATGTTGAGAACAAATGGTCTGAGTATACGATTGATCTTTTAAATCTGATAATTGAAGACTCCTGGAGTGCTAAAACTACTGAAGTCACAAAATGTCAGTTTTGAGAAAACTGAGAAAAATCAATGCAGGTAACCATGAAAGACGGTTTCCCATCCTTACATTATGTTGTGTGAAAATGTGACTTAACCCTTTCACCCCCAACAGTGCCCAGTTCTCACTGCCATTTCTCCCCACGGCCTTTGTTGACATTCTAACTAAATTTCTATCTGTCTGTTCTTATTCCTGATTGTTAAAACAAACATAACAAAGAGCCATATGGCACTATTGGTAAAAAATGCCAGTCAAGCAAGAGTGCCATATGGCACTGCTGGGGGTGAAAGGGTTAAGTGCATTTAAGCACTGGGCTGTTCCATCACAAGATTAGCGGCAGAATGGAGAGAATGGAAAACATGGATGGAAGGAGGAATAAAAGGCTGCAGTTAAAGGTGTAGAGAGACAGGAAATGTCCCAACACGCTGTACACAGAGGGGCTCAGGAGTGCCGTCGCTACCTTATAGTCCTTAATTTCTTCGTTCAGAATCTCATCACAGTTGGGAATGTTCTCCGCAGGCTTCTTGGCTTTTTCCAGCTTCCTCCTCAACTTTGAAATGTCCTCCTATAAAAAAATAAACAAACAACAGATCCCTACCATATCAGTGCACTCGTATATGATAACGCATGTGAACCTTGTGACAATGGTGTGTGGAGTGAATATAAATTGACAAAAGCGTTCAAGTTATCGTGCGGAATACAAAATTCAAGATGGCGGCTGTGGCGGCCATACTAGACATCCGAGTGCCGTCCAATTCGATAGGCTTCTGTAAGTACACGAGACCAAGCAACAGAGAAAAAAATGGCATTGATTGACGGAGGCGTTTTTAAGTTATCGCGCGGAATACAGAAGTTTAAGGGACAGATGGATGGACGGCCATCACACGTGACGACAATACCCCTCTGCCTCTTAGTCGGGGCTGAGGGGCAAAAACCACTGAAATAAAGACAAACAAAATGGCCGTCACTGAGGGCTCATAATGTCCCAGTCAGGCTCCTTGCCCAAGGATGCCCAAGATATTTGCATGAAACATCTGCTTCGATTCCAAAGTGATGGGCATTTGAACTTTGTTTCTGGTATTCTATAGCAGCGCTCCCATGCGGCAAAGTTTAACGAAAATTGGTGGGTGCCCAATATTCCCCGCTGGCAGTAAAGTACACCAACTTTAGTGTTATTCCAGCCAAGCGCTGCTGACATATGGCTCATTTCCTGTTTCGGAAGCGAGACAGCGGAGCTCTTGGGTACAAGATGCGATTTTGTGTCAGTGTGTTTGCAGCAAACATTTCAGAGCAGCTTCTCAATACCAACCCGTCCACTTCATCCAGCCAAATAAAAGCTCTTATCCGCAAATGTTGGTAGCATAGGTCAAAGTGAATTAAAGTATGAATTGCGGCATATTTCCTCTTGGACACAGAGTTATGGGAAATCAAAACTATTTTTTCTTAACAGCAACCGTTGGCAACCTAAACTCAGCAGAAGGAAATGGCCCAAACTCCCTACTGTCTAAGACCGCCATCTTGCGAAATTGGACGTGTGCGAGAAATGTGCAGTGATTGCGGTGTGTGTGTGGGTGCGTGTGTGTGTGTGCGCTGGTTTTTTTGTGTGTGTTCGTCAGAGCATGTATGCAGCACAGTTTGTACAGCACGTGGTAAGTTATGCAGGTTTTTCTGTATGAGCGGTCTGTGCGTGTGCATACACACTGGGTGGCACAAGCGGCTGCACGCACACTAACCTGAGCCCTGCGAGCGTTGAAGGACTCTTTCTCTCGGGACAGGCTGTTCTCGATCACCTCCTCCCTCACGCCGTTCAGCTTCTGCTGCACCGACTCCAGCTGAGCGCGCACCTCCTCTGACAGCTGCAGAGAATCCTGCGCCTGTGGTGTTGGGGGCAGAATGTTACTGAGCTCCACCCAAGAGAGCCCATTACAGTAAAACACAAACTAACTAAAGATTACAGTGCTGTGAAAAAGTATTTTCCCCCTTCCAAATTTCTAACATTTCATTTATTTGTCGTATTTAAATGTTTCAGATCAATAAACTAGTTTTAATAAGACAAAAAAAACTTGATTAAACAAAAATGCAGCTTTTAAATGATTGTTTCAATTACTGAAGGTAAAGAGTTTTCAAAACCTATATCATCCAAGTAGCCAAGTGGAGCTGTGTTAGCTGCAGAACTGACCAAGCAGAACAGCAGCACTGCCTGCAGTACTGACCCATTGGAACAGCCCTGCCTGCAGTACTGACCCAGAGGAACAGCCCGTCCTGCAATACTGACCCAGTGAAACAGCCCTGCCTGCAGTACTGACCTGGTGGAACAGCCCTGCCTGCAGTACTAACCAAGCAGAACAGCAGCACTGCCTGCAGTACTGACCCAGTGGAACAGCCCTGCCTGCAGTACTGACCCAGAGGAACAGCCCTTCCTGCAGTACTGACCCAGTGAAACAGCCCTTCCTGCAGTACTGACCCGGTGGAACAGCCCTGCCTGCAGTACTGACCCGGTGGAACAGCCCTGCCTGCAGTACTAACCAAGCAGAACAGCAGCATTGCCTGCAGTACTGACCCAGTGGAACAGCCCTGCCTGCAGTACTGACCCAGTGAAACAGCCCTGCCTGCAGTACTGATCCAGTGGAACACTGCCTGCAGTACTGACGCAGTGGTACAGCACTGCCTGCAGTACTGACCCAGTGGTCCAGCACTGCCTGCAGTACTGACCTAGGGGTGCTGACCCAGTGGAAAAGCACTGCCTGCAGTACTGACGCAGTGGAACAGCAGCGCCTGCAGTACTGACCCAGTGGTACAGCACTGCCTGCAGTACTGACCCAGTGGTACAGCACTGCCTGCAGTACTGACCTAATGGAACAGCACTACCTGCAGTGCTGACTCAGTGGAAAAGCACTGCCTGCAGTACTGACCCAGTGGAAAAGCACCGCCTGCAGTACTGACGCAGTGGAACAGCAGCGCCTGCAGTACTGACGCAGTGGAACAGCAGCACCTGCAGTACTGACGCAGTGGAACAGCAGCGCCTGCAGTACTGACGCAGTGGTACAGCACTGCCTGCAGTACTGACCCAGTGGTACAGCACTGCCTGCAGTACTGACCTAATGGAACAGCACTACCTGCAGTGCTGACTCAGTGGAAAAGCACTGCCTGCAGTACTGACCCAGTGGAAAAGCACTGCCTGCAGTACTGACGCAGTGGAACAGCAGCGCCTGCAATACTGACGCAGTGGAACAGCAGCGCCTGCAGTACTGACGCAGTGGAACAGCAGCGCCTGCAGTACTGACGCAGTGGTACAGCAGCGCCTGCAGTACTGACGCAGTGGTACAGCAGCGCCTGCAGTACTGACGCAGTGGTACAGCAGGGCCTGCAGTACTGACGCAGTGGAACAGCAGTGCCAGCAGTAAGGGCTCATGAGAGCAGCAGTACCTTGCGTTTGTTCATGTCCAGAGCCTGAGTGCGCAGCGTCAGCTCCTTCTCCGCGGTGACGATGGTGTTCTGCAGGAGACGCTCCTTCTCCTCCAGCTTCCTCACCACCTGAAGCTGCGCGTCCACCTGAGGGAACGAGCCGCGCCATTAGCAGCCCTGCAGACGCACGTGCACGGGCGAGCACACATGCACACACGCACTCATGCACACGCAGGCATACACAAGAGCGCAAGCACTCATGCACACACACACGCATCAAACTGGTACAAGATGTCAAAAGTGAGAAATCAGGAGGTATCTGTCAGTTAACTGGATAGTGACCTTTATGTTTGGGGTTAAAATTTTATTTTTGGCAAAATAAACAGGTTAACTAAAGATTTCAATGTAATTCAATGTACACTGGCACAAATTGGACAGAAAAAAACAAGAAGCCGTCACAAGTCCAGAGCATCCTTGGGAACTTCCAGAACAGCAAACAAAGAATCCATGAATTTGATTAGCAGTTATTACAGCAAAAGGCTGCACTTTTATCATTGTGCGATTTAGACAGTATTAGTAAAGCAAAATGCACTTCAGTTTTCCATCTCTGACTGCTTGAAAAGTGTTGTGGAACTTTTGACTTAAAGTGTGCATGTCTAGCTGGGCCGAATCGCTGGTTCTAGCTGCTTTACGTTATCATTATGTTGTAAGTATGTTATGTCGTCATGACGTTACGTTGTCATATTATTTTATGTTGTTGTCATGTCGATGGCCTCATGCAAGAAGGGCGTTAAGTGACATTTTACTAATTTTACAGGAGAGCCAAAGAGCTGCCACAGCACCACCTGTTAAAAAATTTGTCTGCAGATACGACTTTTTAAAATGGCACTTCATCCCCTTTAGGATCAGAAATGAGACTCCGCACTTGGTCAGGAGACGGGCTAGTCTCAGTTATTCCAAAACAACCAAAACAGTCATTTTTGACCGAAGTGCCACTTACACCCTTCTTGCATGAGGCCATCGATGTGTCGTGACACATTACGCTATGAGCGCTCGTACTCTGGCGCACCTGTGTTTTGAGCGTGAGCAGCTGGTCGGCCAGTTCCTCCTTCTCCTCTTTCAGCAGTTTGTGGATCTGGTTGGACTTGATCCTCTCGCTCATGAGCTTGAAATTGGCGTCATCCTTCTCCCGGAGCTGCTGCATGAGCCGGATGTTCTGCTCCTGCATGTCCTCGAACGCCTGGCCCGTCACGTCCATCTCGCTCAGCAGGGCGTCCTCCTCCTGACGAGCACAGGGAGAGGGGCAATGCAGAACAGTTAGAACATCGGTAACGCCAGAAGTCCATCACTCCTAGAAGTGTGCAAGGACTCACTGAGTGTCGCAGACGGCATTTGTCCGTTGATATCGTATCAGGCGAGTTTGGGCACCTCTAGCGGTGAATCCGGAAACTGCCTGAGGAGGCGATCGTGTTCGAACCAAATCGCCACAGCTCTCCGCGAACGCAGTGCAGGCCGTCCACAAACCAGTCCAGCTATAAGGCGCATGGAATCGTGGGATTTTTTTCCCAAAATGTAAATAATTTCATCTAAAAGATGGCTAATAACACCTAACAAAGTGAGTGGACTTTAATAGATGAAAATATTGGGTAAAATTGCACATAACAGGCCATCATACTTGTATAAGCGAAGTCCATGTCTCTACAGTAATCTGATCCGAGTTTTTAAGTGATCCAGCATAAATCTATCTCCCACAATTCAGCGTGTTTCATGTTAATGAAGCCGTCGGGAATGACCTTCAATTAACGAATTTCTCCAACGGTGGGCCTCTCAGCACAAAGTGACGGATTTTGTGAATATACCGCGCAGATCGTGTGATCAGATGTCACATCATGTTTTGCTTGGCTGCAGGTCTCCATTGCCGTCAACCCAATCTAAGTTACCGTTGTTCACTTCTAGGAGTAATGGAGTTCTGGTAAAGCAGCTGCGCCAATAGTACACATGGTTCTCGATGCCAAAACCAAGTGGTGTAATTTATTGCTACGCCATCCGATATCCTCTATACAAACAGCAACTGGTGGAGCAGCGAGGTGAGTCTCATCGCTCCTTAACGTTCAAAAACAGCAGTTAGAAAGTGAAAAATTCAAATTTAGTCTTATAGTCTCCTACCAATACAAAGTGTCCCGCAAAAGTACAAACTCAAAAGGAATTTTATCGATGGACAATGGAATAATCCTTGCGGGTTAAAGTTTACATGAGCAAGAAGATAATTTCAAAATGTCTTGATTCGAAGTAGCATTACCTTTTCTGTGACATCATGTGTGAACTGGCGATAACAGGCGCACTTGACGTTGAGAATAGTTGTGTAGGCCGATGCAAAGCAAGCTGCTAGCGTACACAACAAAACTGAGAAGTCTTCAGGAAAGAAGCGATTTGCAAAATTCACTCAAGTATCATTTAAATTGCAACACGTTCCTCACATAAATAAAACCGAAAGGATGACTCTGCGTTTGCAGCTTTTGTTAAAATCAACGTTTTGTGAAAAACATTTCAAAATACCGAGGCAAATATAGGCACAGCTATGCTTACTGCACTGTTGCCATGGCAATACAGAATAGTAAACACACACACACACACACACACACAATGTTCAGACAAATGTACAGGGCGATTCCATGAGGTGTCGTATGGGACATTCGTAGTGGTTTTTGTCTTATTTAGCCAAGATTCTTTAAGAACATTGGGACTGAATATATTATAGAGATGTGGTAAGAGGTGAGTTATACAGGTACACCAACTCCTGGAATGTTCACCCTTTTATAGATTAGTAATTCAAAAAAATGTGTGGTGTCGTACGGGACACTAAAGTGGACACCACATTTGACACCACACTACTCATCTCAAAAAGTCTGTGAACTGGAAATATTAACTGACTTCAAGTGAACCTTAAAATATCAGCTATTATTTCCTCCAGCTAACTGTCAGTCACTTTTCCTTTTCTCTCTTAAAGTAGTTGAGCCAGGCCCAAAAATGTGTGGTGTCGTACGGGACAAGTATAAAGTGTCGTACGGGACACATTTGTCCATACCCCTAAATCAGCAAATCCTGCTTCCCAGCAGTACAACAGATGAAGTGTATGGGTACAGGTGAATAAAATTTTTATTGAGAACTTGAAACAGCAGAAAAATTTTTCTCAAATTCATGTACATGTAACAAGTTGACAGCAACAAACATTGAACAATGAACACTGGAACAGTATGAAGAGCATATGTTTTTCTCCCAAGATTTTCATCCTCAGTCAGTAAACGGAAACAGTGTGCTTCTCTGCCCATAGTAGAATAGAATAATCAAGAAATGTAGAATAGCAAAATAGTAATATTCATAACATGGCTACCTGAAGTCCTCTATTACACTTTCCACAGTAACCACAGTAACCGAAAGACATTGATTGGACAATAAGAATAGGATACAAACCTGTGCGTAAAAAAAGGTCGGTTGTATTCTCCTTATGTTGGGCATGGTTGCAAAGCTGAAAATGACACGATTTCAAAGAAAAAAAGACATCCAAAACCGGCCTGAAGTGTTCATATACATTTACGGGATTTAAATGAGGTACGGACATGGTCAATGGGAATTATTCCGAATGAAACAGGACTGGAGGGTTCCTTCTACCGAATACATCTGTCTCTGGAGGTGGGATTCAAAGAAAAAGGTTAACCTTCTACTCTGCTTGCATTTTACTCAATGTGGCTTTTTGCTTTAGAATTTACACCGTGTTCAACAAAATCGAATGCCGAGGTTTTCGTTTCTTCAAAATGCAAGCAGCTCACGCACTTCGGTAGACCCCCTGGTATGTTCATTGCACCATTCTGTTCAATTTGGGTAGAAAATAGCCTGATTATTCCTAATAATGGAATGTCTATTCTGTTAAAATAAGGTATATGTCAGATATTACTAAGTTAGTGAGTTATACTTGTTCCTTATAAGGTGTGGTAAGTGTTTATATAAGGTCGCGAGCTCAGAAGTGGGAACTGCTAGCTTTTCACTGTATGAAAAATGTGAATGTTCTTACCGTTAAATAAGCAGTTCATTTAGTATGTGTGCTAGCTAGTGGGACACTGAAGAAAAACTGACAAAATTCTCAACTTCATCAAGCAGAAAAGGCATGTTTTGTGTTTGGAGAGGTCACTGGTGACCATTGATGTCCAACTGCACCTATATTGGTAAACTCATGCTAAATTCAATGAGAAAATCATTACTTCATATTGAATTTCATGCGTCAAAAGTTGATTTGTGTTAAATATGATTATTTTATGATTTGACAGTGCGCCATTTTGAGGGATCTTTGACTTTGGGAAGCCACCTGGATAGTTGTCTTATTTGGGTTCTAGAGAGTAGGTAATTTAGAATTCAGCGATCAGATGACATACACTTGTGGTATGAAATGAAATTATGAAATTCCCAGAAATGTATAGTTTTAAGACCTAGCAATTTTTCAATTCTCTTCATTATTTTTTTTTTGTAATTTCAATGCTGAATTTTCATGAAGATTTTGTGTGTTTTCTGCCCTTTTTCTATACCAAAATCATGAAAATAAACTGAAATACAATGGAATTCTAAATGCTTTGAGTACCCTGACTCAATTGAGCCATTCCTTTCCTGTCAGTGAAGCTGCAATCTTGAATTATAAAGCCTTAAATAAGGTAACACATAAATAGCCAGTTTTGGCTTCTGCGCAAAGGGTTCAATTTGCCATACCATGTGCATTCTGCTTTAGTTTACCTTAAATTTGGTACTGTCTGCGATCTGAGACAGTACGCCACTTTAAAACTTGTCATAAGTGTGGATCTTCATGATCTGTGTGAATTTCAATCATTTCTAGCATGCCCAGCCGAAAATTCCATTCACGTGCTGCCCTCTCTTGTTTTATGCCTCCTTTTGCCAGCTGAGATAACTAAAAAAATGATTTATTGATTTTTACTGATTTTCTGCCTTGTACATACCTTGGGGTCTCTCAAAATACTGAAAACTGTATTGGTACGGGACAAATTGTCGTACGGGACAAGAAAATATCTGGTGTCTAGTCCTAACCAAGAGGGTGAATTTAATGAAATACGGCAAATATTGTTGCTTAGTATTAACTCTCAGAAAATAATAATTACCACTGTTGTAAAACGTTATAAACAAGTGGTACAAAAATAAATTAATAGTTCAGGTGTCGTACGTGACAATGGGGCTTGGTAAATTTCAAGCCAAATTACTGAAATGTGTAAAAGGCCCAAGTTCAATCTATGGGTGGTGGCAATGAAACCTTACTATCCACTACCCATTCACAGTAGAAGACAGTTGCTATAACTATACCAATGGGAGACAGCCTGTGTGAAAAATTATGCAAGATCAACCATGTGTTGTCCGAAATTAGGTACAAGGAGATAAAGGGTCAAAAAACAACTACACACGATTTTCTGATCAGAGATCTTTTTGTTCCTGAAAGAAGGGGTTATAGGCATATGAAAATTATCAACACAACTTAATTTGGAGCATTTTGAATTTTTATTGATCTTGTCCACACTTTCATGGAATCGCCCTACAGTTACACACAAGACCGTACCACAATGAAAGCATGCTTATGCGTGCACACGGACTGCAGCACACTTGGAAGGCCCCATAATATTTTGGAGAAACGTGTCTCATCATAAAGGTAACTTTTCTAGAAAACCACGACATTGGATCCAATTACGAGGCCCTTCACTTCCGCAGAACTGGAAGAAATCAACAACGTTCCAAAAAACCTTATTTCAGGGCGAACGGAGCGGTTTGTGCATTTCAGATAAATGTTTGTTCAGTATGAGGAAATAAGTTTCTTTCAGAAACGCGTTTCAAGCACAAATTCTGACAACAAAAATCAGCCCTACGTGAAGCTGTGTTACTCCTTAGCCAGGCAAATGTATTTGAACAAAATGTAAACCAAGAAAATAACATTCAAAATTCTTCTATATTTTAAAAAATTCAGAAAGTCATCATTTTGGTTAGCCTACTACAAATTTTCGGTGCAAACCAGAAATATATTGCGTTGTCTTGCGTATCACCAAAGGTGCTTTATGGAGCACCAGTGCTATGCGGATCACAGAGCTCGACAGAACCGCTGGGCTTCACAGATAAACACTTCAGCTGGCAAATGTGAAGGAGTTTCCTCAAAAGGTAGTTTTTCTATAGTACTTCCTAAGAGCTGATGCCAACCGTTTTGCTGACCAAGTCCTTCCACCTTTTCACAATATTATGGATTGTAAAGGGTAAAATGCCCAAAATCTTTCCAATGTGTCCTTGGGGAATGTTGTGCTCAGAGTGATGGACTATGAGCTCATGAATTCATTGGCGAATTGTTGAGCCTCGACCCATCTTTGCACATTAAGGACGAGACCTTTTTTTAGGAGACCAATACGTATCCTTCAGTCAATACTAAATAAAAACTGTAAAATTACACTCTAGAATTAGTATCCATTTTAAACTAGCAGAAAAAAAAATGGGCCAGTAATCAGATTTTACATGATCCACATATTTGATTCAATCATAATTTGACACATCTGCGCATCTTTTACTGAAAAATTTTGGAGCTCATTGCATAACTGCAAATACAAGCATGCAAACGCCCACAAACACACACACACAAACGCAAACATGTACATCTACACACGCATGTGCACAAGCACACGCGTACACACACTCGCGCGCACATGCATGCGCGCGCACACACGCACACTCATACACACATGCGCGCGCACACGCACGCACGCACGCACGCACGCACCTGCTTAGCGAGGGACAGCTTCTTGTTGAGCGTGTCGATCTGCTCCTCCACAGAGCGAATTTTCCTCAGCGCCTCCTCGTCGGCCATCTTCTTCCCCTCTCTCCTCTCTCTCTCCTCCAGGTCCCTCAGCCTCTGCCTCAGCTCCTCCGCCTGCAGGGGTGGGAGCCAACTGCCTCAGACTCCTAAAATATTCCTCCTTTAAGCCCGTTCACTCCGACTTTCCACTAAAAATTTCCCTTAAAGGGTCCTCTATTATGTCACCAGGTGCACAACTAATTAGTTATTACAAGCCATTTCAAAATCTTTCCCCTCTTGACATCACATGGGGAAGTAACCAACCAGAGGCAAGAAGAACTGATCACCTTCAGCAAAGCAGTCAATCAGATTTCATTATTCTGGATGGTCACTCCCCCTCGTGATGTAAGGAGGGGGAGATTTTGAACTGGCTCATAATGGCTAATTGGCTGTGCACCTGGTGGCATAATAGGGGACGTTTAAGATTTCCCTTACGTATATTCAAAGTCAGAAAAGGCATTTTTTTTTCATATTATGGGACAGGAGTGAGTAACTCCGGTCCTGGAGGGCCTGTGCGTGTGCAGGTTTATATTGCCATCCATCACCCTGACTAATTCAGCTCACCGGCTGTTCACACAAACATGGATTTGCTCGCACATTAGGGCAAAGAAAACTCATTTAAGGAGATGAGAACAGTCTTTGTTGGTCAAGCACAAGAACTAAAAAAAAATGCAGCAGAAAGATCAGATTTCATAAGTGGTTTGGCCATTTAAGAAAATTAACCAATTACAGGCCAGAAGTTTGTGTAAAGACCAGGGACAGATGCAGCCCTCGCTGCCCTCCACTGTTGTGGGACAAATTTTAATCTGTACATCCGTATGTACCTCCCCAACAAATTTCACATTGATCCCTTCAGCAGTTCGGCGAAAGATGATCAAAGTTAACGCAGACGCCGTTGGACAGCTAAAAATAACATAACATGAGTGGCCAGAACAGTCTGTTCAGCCCAACAAGGCTCACCATTTCCTAACAGCTATGGTGAATCTAATGCTTCAAATACTCAATGACTTAACAGTATCTAGCTTTAAGCCAAGCCTGCTCTAGAAAATTCCCAAGGTTTCCGCCTAAACAATATGATCAGGCAAGGCTATTCCACACTGAGATTACTCTCTGCGTGAAAAAATACTTCCCAATATCAGAGCAAAATTTACTCCTGGCCAACTTCCATTTGTGACCCCGAGTTCTACTAACAAATCTTGGCCTAAGTAATGCCATATAATTCACTTTGTTAATCGCTTTAACATATTTAAAGACCTCAATCAGATCTCATCCTAAGTCTAAGTTAGAGAGGGTGGAGGTGCGGCGAACTCCTTAAAACCCCCTACCTCTGATTTGGCTTTTTTTTCTGCCGCCATCAACTGCACTTTATCCCTCTGCTCCTTGGGGGCCGATCGGTACATGTCCAGTAACAGCTTCATCTCGCGCTGCGATTCCTGAGCCTTCCTGCAGGGGGCAGAGACAGAGAGAATCCACTGAAGACGTGGGCACTGTTGCCCAAACACAGCAGCTCACAGCATGAATGGAACGTGATCGGTCAGCACCTCGGGTGACCAGGTGTCCCGCTTTGCACAGTACTGCACAGAATTATTATACAACTATTGACTTCAGTTGAGGTGAATCCAATGATTTATCCACCTTTGACAAGCGATATTTATCGAGGCCATTTTTTTATGTGACCCGACTTGGAATACAAAATAAGAGAAAGGTGACAACTGTAATGTAAAGCTCCTCACAGGGACGTAGCGACACAAAATGCGGTCACTGTCAGGAGCTCCTGCGGGGAAGCCTAATCTATTTTTAGCTGGAGGTCATCGGATTGTTATATTCACCTCGTGCACTTTCGCACGGTGAATACCACTGTTTACAGACTGGCGGAACTCGCCTCCAATCAGGAGAAAACGAATCCTTACGTAATGTACTAATTTCCCGTATCCCATGTCCCGCATATTCAGACACAGTCCCACGTTTTTATAACCTCTGGATGCTGCTCTGAAATCAGGCGCTTATCCAGTAGTGCTGATTGTTTTAATGCCAGTCTGGATCTTAGGCATTATATGGCAAAAATACATTCAGTCAAATTACATTTCCTATTTGAACGTGTATATTACACACACAAAATGAAGCGAGATACACTGGTGATCGAAAGTGAAACGAGATTAAAAATAGCCCCGCAAAGCGGACGCTACCCCTCAGCCCCTGGATTATTTGGAATGAATATAAATTGATGAAGGCGTTTTCAAGTTCTCCTGTGGAATATAAAATTAAAGATGGCGGCTGCAGCAGCCATACCGAACATCCAAGCGCCGTCGAATTCGATAGGCTTCCGTAGGTACACAAGACCAAGCAACACAGCAAAAATGGCATTGACTGACGAAGGCGTTTTCAAGTTTTCGTGCGGAATGCCGAAGTTTATGGCACAGACAGACAGGCGGACAGACAGGCAGAGAGACAGACGGACGGACGGACAACGCACGTGATGACAAATCCCTTCTGCCCCTTAGTCGGGGCTAAGGGGTAAAAAGTAATAAATAAAAATCTGAATATTCATTAGTGTTTCAACCTCATGTTCATTTGAACAATACGGACAATATTCTGGGACTGACAGATAAGACTATGGCATTCATGTTCAAATTATGCCGTTCAGTTTCGTCACATTTTTTCTGCGTAAAGTTGCTCACATGCTGCTAAATGTGTTCAAATTAAACATGTTTCAGTCCTAATACCTAGAATCTACTGATTGATAATGGATCAACCGCAGAACAATGCATAGAAACGTTATAAACCGATAAACAGAGTCACAATGTTTATTTTAGACACCGAATCAGAATTTTAAGACTAACTTTCAGCATTGGTAACATGTCATTGCACCACACAAACAATGTTAGTCCCACATTCGGATTGAAAGCATCTGGTCCCACCCCCCAACAGTGCCCTACAGGAAGTCTTACTTCAACTCCGTTCTGACAATTTTCAGTTGCTCCACCTCCTTTCTTTTGGGTCCACCAATCACAGTGCAGCGATCTACTGCTGGCTCCTCCGGTTGGCTGCTGGTGCTGGCTCTCTCCCGCTCTTCCTTCACCGGAACCCCTCCCCCTGTGCCACGCCCCGCCTTCTCTCTCTCCCTCTCCTTCTCCCTCTCTTTCTCCCTCTCCTCCTCCTTCGCTGCTCCCTCCATCTCTGTCCCAGTCTCAGTTTTCACTGAGGTACCTGGAATGAGAGAGAGAGAGAGAGAGAGAGAGAGAGAGAGAGAGAGAGAGAGAGAGAGAGGGAGAGAGAAGCAGAGTAATGGACACATTCAACAGTGACACTCAATGACTCGTCATAGCTTTTGTTAAAGGCATATTGTGTAGGACTTTAATCCCTGCTTCAATCAGTTTTTTATCATGAAGGACTTCTCTCTCTTTCTCAACCTGCCACAAAAGCCCAAAGATGACATGGCTCACCCACCAATAAAATAGCTGCATATAGCCTACTGCTCAAAGTAAGCATGAAAAGCACAGTGATTTCTAAATTTACCTGGACTTGCATTTCACTGCAGACAGAGTGAAGATCAGGTATTTAATGTTCTGTCTTGTCAACTTCAATTTATTTGTGAAATTTAAACCCATTCCTGCTATTCAAGCCTGCAACACATTCCCAAAAAAGTTGGAATGGGGGAAACTAAGGACTAATACGGAGGTGAAAAATCTCAATAATAATATGACTGATGTCAGCAGGTGACTATTCATGATTTCGTACAAAACTGCATTCACAAAAGGCTTAGTCTATCACGAGCAAAGATGGGCCAAGATTTTCCAGTTTGCCCAGAAAATCATTAACCGGTTTAAAAACAATGTTACTAAAAAAAGATAAAAAAGTGTGACGTGTATATTTGACCCTATATGGTGCATGAAATCATCAACTAATTCAAGAAATGTGCAGAAATATTTGCGAATAAAAGCCAAGGGCAGAAGCCTTCAGCAGAAAACTCAGACATGTCTGAAGACTCCGCAGCCCTGCATCAACAACTGTCATTTATCAATAAATTAAAACATAACGCGTCGCTGAATACCCCTCGGCCCGGACAAGATTTCCTGCCTCAAGGTCACAGCGCTAAGGTCAAATCCAACAAAAAAGCTGACATTGCACATCTATGTGTCACAGTGAGTTACCATACCAAATTTGGTGAAGCTGCGATCAGTAGTTGCTGAGTACTGACCCATAGAAGATTTCCTGCCTCAAGGTCACAGCACGAAGGTCAAAGGTGAAATCAGCAAAAAACGTGACATTGCAGATATATGTGTGACAGTGAGTTACCACACCAAATTTGGTGAAGCTGCAAGAATTAGTTGCCGAGTACTGACCCGGACAAGATTTCCAGGGTCATAGTCACAGAGCTAAGGTCAAAGGTCAAATCAAGAAAAAAATCTGACGTTGCACATCTATGGGTCATAGTGAGTTCCAAATCAAATTTGGTGAAGCTGCGAGAATTATTTGCCGAGTACTGACCCGGACAAGATTTCCAGGGTCAAGGTGACAGAGCTAAGGTCAAAGGTCAAATCCAGCAAAAAAAAAACCTGGCGTTGCACATCTATGGGTCATAGTGAGTAACCAGACCAAATTTGGTGAAGCTGCAAGAATTAGTTGCCAGGTACTGACCCGGACAAGATTTCCAGGGTCAAGGTCACAGAGCTAAGGTGAAAGGTCAAATCCAGCAAAAACCCTGACATTGCACATCTATGGGTCATAATGAGTTACCATACCAAATTTGGTGAAGCTGCGAGAATTAGTTGGCGAGTACATACCCGGACAAGATTTCCAGGGTCAAGGTCACAGAGCTAAGGTCAAAGGTCAAATCCAGCAAAAACCCTGACATTGCACATCTATGGGTCATAATGAGTTACCATACCAAATTTGGTGAAGCTGCGAGAATTAGTTGGCGAGTAAATACCCGGACAAGATTTCCAGGGTCAAGGTCACAGAGCTAAGGTCAAAGGTCAAATCCAGCAAAAAACCTGACGTTGCACACCTATGGGTCATAGTGAGTTACCATACCAAATTTGGTGAAACTAAGAGAATTAGTTGCCGAGTACTGACCCAGATAAGATTTCCAGGGTCAAGGTCACAGAGCTAAGGTCAAAGGTCAAATCCCGCAAAAAACCTGACGTTGCACACCTATGGGTCACAGTGAGTTACCATACCAAATTTGGTGAAGCTGCGATGATTAATTGCCGAGTACTGACCCGGGCAAGATTTCCAGGGTCAAGGTCACAGCGCTAAGGTCAAAGGTCAAATCCAGCAAAAAATGTGATGTTGCTCATCTATGGGTCATAGTGAGTTACCATACCAAATTTGGTGAAGCTGCGAGAATTAGTTGCCGAGTACTGACCCAGACAAGATTTCCAGGGTCAAGGTCACAGAGCTAAGGTCAAAGGTCAAATCCGGCAAAAAACCTGACATTGCACATCTATGGGTCATAGCGAGTTACCATATCAAATTTGGTGAAGCTGCGATCATTAGTTGCTGAGTACTGGCCCGGAAAATGTCACCCAAACAAGATTTTCAGGGTGAAGGTCACAGCACTAAGGTGAAAGGTCAAATCCAGCAAAAAACCTAACGTTGTACATCTATGGGTCATACTGAGTTACCATACCAAATTTGGTGAAGCTGCGATAAATAGTTGGCCAGTACTGACCCGGACAAGATTTCCAGGCTCAAGGTCACAGCGCTAGGTAAAGGTCAAATCCAGCAAAAAACCTGACGTTGCACATCTATGGGTCATAGTGAGTTACCATACCAAATTTGGTGAAGCTGCGATCATTAGTTGCCGAGTACTGGCCCGGACAAAATCATGGACGGATGACGGACGACAGACAGACACGTAGGTGACGACAATACCCCTCCGGGCTGGAGTCTGCCGAGGGGTAATAACCACATGGGCCGAGGATTCCCTTGACAAACCTTTGTCAAGTACTGCAATATGCAGTGAAATTCACAAATGCCAGTTAAAACTTAGCCAAAAGGAAGCCTTATGTTAAGTGTCCAGAAGTGCTGTCAACATCTCTGGGCTCAGAGGCATCTACAATGTACCATCACACAGTGGAAATGCCTATTGTGGTGAAATGAATCAATATTTCTGGTCTTCTTTGGACGGAATGGATGCTGTGTCCTCAAGACCAAAGGACAAAAGGACCGTCCAGACAGTTACCGGCAACAAGCTGAAAAGTCACGGTATGGATGGAGTTGTGCCAGTGTCCTTGGAATGAGCAACTACAACCCCTATTCCAAAATAGTTGGGACAAAGTGCAAATTGTGAATAAAATCAAAATGCAATGACTTTCAAATCACACCAGCCAGTATTTTATTCACAATAGAAAAGAGATAACATAGCAAATGTTAAAACAGAAATTTTACAATTTTATCCACAAAATGAGCTTATTTAAAATTTGATGGCTGCTACAGGTCTCAAAAAAGTTGGGACAGAGGCCTGTTTACCATGGTGTAGCATCCCCTCTTCTTTTTAAACACAGAGTGGAGGCGTCTGGGCATTGAGGAGACAAGTTTCTTGAGTTTAGCCTTTGGAATTTGATCCCACTCTTGTTTAATACAGGCTTCCAGCTGCTGGAGAGTTTTGGGTCTCCTTTGATGGACTTTTCGTTTAATTATGCGGCAAATCTTCTCAATCGGTGAAAGATCAGGACTGCAAGCAGGCCAGTTCAGCACACGGACTCTTCTACTACAAAGCCATGCTGTTCTAATAGCTGCAGTATGTGGTTTTGCATTGTCCTGCTGAAATACACAAGGCCTTCCCTGGAATAGATGTTGTCTGGAGGGGAGCATATGTTGCTCTAAAACCCTTTACATACCTTTCAGCATTCATGGTGCTTTTTAAAACGTGCAAGTGTCCCACACCATATGCACTAATACATCCCCATACCATCAGAGATGCTGGCTTTTGAACTGAACGCTGATAACTGTAGGGGTGGTCTTTCTCCTCTTTAGCCCGGAGGACACGACGCCCATGATTTCCCAACAAGAATGTCAAATTTGGACTCGTCTGACCACAGGACACTTTGCCACTTTGCTACAGTCCATTTTAAATGAGCCTTGGCCCACAGAACACGGCAGCGCTTCTGGATCATGCTCAACAATAGCTTCCTTTTTGCATGATAGAGTTTTAGGCGGCATCTGTGGATGGCACGGCGGACTGGGTTTGCAAACAGTGGTTTCTTGAAGTATTCCTGGGTCCATTTAGTAATTTCAATGACAGAATCATGCCGGTGAGTGATGCAGTGGCGTCTGAGGGCCTGAAGATCACAGGCATCCAGTAGAGGTCTTCGGCCTTGTCCCTTACGCAGAGAAATTTTTCCAGTTTCTCTGAATCTTTTGATGATGTTACGCACTGTCGATGATGAGACCTTCAAAGCCTTTGCAATCTGACATTGAGGAACATTGTTTTGAAAGTATTCCACAATTTTTTTTATGCAAGCCTTCACAGATTGGAGAGCCTCTGGCCATCTTTACTTCTGAGAGACTCAGCCTCTCTAAGACATCCCTTTTATAGCCAATCATGTTTCACACCTGATGCCAGTTAACTTAATTACTTGCTAAATGTTCTTTCAGCTGATTCTCTTATATATTCATTGCTTTTTCAGCCCTTTTTTGCCTGTGTCCCAACTTTTTTGAGACCTGCTGCAGCCAGAATATTTGAAATAAGCTCATTTTGTGCATAAAAATGTAAAATGTCTCCGTGTCAACATTTGAAATGTTATCTATGTTCTATTGTAAATAACATATTGACTTATGTGATCTGAAAGTCATTGCATTTTGATTTTATTCACAATCTACACTTTGTCCCAACTATTTCGGAATTGGGCTTGTAGAATGTTTCTGAAGGTACCATTAATGCTGAAAAGTGCTCTGACATTTTGGTGCAACAGATGCTGCTGTCAAGGCAACATCTTTTCCAAGGATGCCCGTGTACATTTCGACAAGAAAACGCAAAAACACATTCAGCATGCGTTAAAAAGGCATGGTTGCACAAGAAGGGGGAGCGGGTGCTGGACTGGCCTGCCTTCAGTCCTGACTTGTCACCAATAGACAATGCAAAATGCGACCAAGACACTGTACCACACCTGCAGACTTGGTTACAGGAAGAATGGGAAAAAATTACATCTAAAACACTTAACTTGAAGTCTTCAGTCTCAAAATATTTACCAAATGCTGTGAAAATGAATGTCATTATAACAACAAGGTAAATGCCTGACTGTCCCAACTTTTGTGAAATACGTAGCAAGGATTAAAAGAGAGATAAGTGTTTATTTTGAAAAAGTAAAATTCATGTAGAGAAAGAACATGTAATGTGCTGTTGAATGGTTTCCCATGTAATACAGGTCAAAGAAAATGTACAAATCACTGCTTTAAGTTTAAATTTAACATACTGTCCAAACCTCTGTCATTTGGGGTTGAAAATAAAGCATAACAGTAACATTTATAAAGTAAATTATGGAGTCACCTGTACTGGAGGGCGTGGAAGAGCCGTTGTCAGGTTCCGTCTTGATTGTGATGTCACAAGGAGGGGCTGTAGTAGTTATTGGGGAGGCAGTCTCTTCCTTCACATCCAGTTCTGTGCTGGACTGTGATTGGAGCACAGAGCTGCCCTTCATAGCTCGTAACTATAGTCACGCACAGGGAAAGGGGACCTTCACATGTTACAGGTTAAAGGGTTTCATGGTGAAAGTTTACTGCTGTAACCATCCTTTGCCTTATCAAATTCTGGGATTAACAGATCGTATAGAAATGCACACTGTTTAACTCATAGTTATGAAGATTATACAAAACCCCAAAAAACACCCAGCACTGCAAATCCATAACTGCAGAATTACGTAACTCATGTGTTGGTCATCTGTTGATTGACATTACATATTCAGCCAGGCACAATGAAATAGGGAATCAAGAAATGGCTGTAGCTCCTCTCTTCCTTTTTCCTCGCCCCTCTCTCTATCAGTCAGTCCTATTCTACCAGCCTAACAAACCTCCTCCCTCCTTCTCCTGGGTCTCTCTCTCTCTCTCTCTCTCACCTGGTTCAGCTCGGCCTGGGCCTCTCTCAGTCTCAGTTTGTACTTCATCACCTCTCCTTTCATCTGCTGGTTGTGGGTCTGCAGGGTGCTGATCAGGTGTCTCATCTCCCTGTTGATCGGGCCTGAGTGACAGATGAGGTGAGAGAGAGGGAGGGAGGGAGAGGAGGAGGGGGGGAAGACACTGAATACGACAGTCACATCACATTTTGGATTCATGAAATAATTGATAGGCTACGATAAAGAGCCCTGAGATAGGGCTGTTAAACACACCACGATTGCTCTTGATCTCTTGGATAAGCTTGATAGGAGACTCTGGGGTACAGACTGTTCTGATGTAAACAACAAACTCAGTGATTTTTTTTTTTTTTCCACAAAAGAGGCAAAAACTACTGCAACCACACGGCCATCAGTTGATATTGCCACGAGTGAACACCGAAAGATTAAACAATGTTTAATTAATAGATGTCTTTAAATGTAGGTAGTTTTATTACTTGAATTTTTTTATCGTAGTTAGCGAGCATTTTTACAACTTCTTATTCATATTTCATGTAAATTTGAACATCTGTTTCAAATATCCTTGCCAATAAAGACATTTAATGCGGCCAGTTCATTGAAGCACAGTGAAAAGAACAGCGAACAGAGGAGAGCAGTGAGTGTGTAGAATGCACACCTATGGACTCGCTGCAAAGCGTGCTGACAGACAGGTGTGTAGTATAGCTGCAGTAGGCTGTAGATGGACTGCAACAGTCCCAAAGGTGCGCAGTACGTCTGAGGCAAGCAGAACCGCGGAGCGAGGTGCGAAGCGTCAGCGCGAATTACAGCTGGACGTACCTGCTTGCTCATTGGCTGCGAGGGTCTGCTCGAACTCGATCCTCAGCATCTCGTATTCCTTCCGCACCTGCGCTAGCGTGTCCTCCAGCTGGATGACCTCCGTACGAACCTTCCTCTGCAGAGACACCTCATCATTCTGCAGGGACCACACAAACATTCGCTTAATACCTGCACACACACGCACGCCATGCATGCACATGCAGATACACACACTTTTTAAGGTTTACTGAAAACAGACATGCCGTTAGCGGTTGAATAATCTAGGTTTCTCAAAAGCCGATGCACACACCAAAACCAGGGTGATCAATGGTCGATTTATTAAGGCGCAAGAGGGCTAAGCCTATTTTTGCTATTATTATTAAAAACTGTCTCGTTGATTTCTTTGGCATCCAGCCCTGGCAGCAACTTTTGTAGTTCCAGTCACTGAGAAGCCTGGCAGCAGAATTATGCCCACTGTCTTCACTGGGTGTGCTTTCCTTCCATTTTATTCATTTATTTCTTTTTTTAATTGGCCGCGTGGGGCAAATAAACTCATGGGCCAATCATCTCAAAATGTCACCAATCAGCCTTATCAATTGGCCAGCCACCACAGACCATACAGTCATACAAACAAGCTTCTTCTAGAACGCCAAAGGTAAACACACACACACACAGGAGCTTACCTCCATGTGGTCGAGCTGGCGGAGACGGGCAGTTCTGGTAGTGTTCAGCCGGGCTCGGGTCTCATCGAGCTGGGCCTTCAGCACCAGAGACTCGTTATAGAGCACGGAGAACTGCGACTGGAGGCAGCGGTACTCTGAGGTGTCCTTCACCACGTCCTCCGCTCGAGAGCACAACTCCACCTGAGTGGGAGACACCATTTTTACCAGAGAAAAGGACGAGAAGATGAATGCCTCAGACGGCTGAAGGGGAAAGCCTTCAATCACACAACAAACATTAACTGTCAGGTATCCATCGTTCAGATTACGGCCTTTGATGGAAACTGTATTAGGATAGTGCAAAATTGATCAGGGCCCATTAGGCATCAGAGCTGAGGGGCAATTCACACAAAATGGTTCCTAAAACTCCACCTTCGCTTATAATGGACCCAGGCGAAAAATCAAGATCCATCTCTTCTTTCAAAATCATCACATCCACGCAATTACAACTTCTGATCCTGCAGTGAACTACCAAACCACAGTAGACACATGTACTCATCGATTACCTTTTTTTTTTTTTTAATTGAGTGAGTAATTATAAAGCTTTCCTTATAATTTAGTGAGTAATGATTAGAACTTGCCACCTCTCAAAAACATATCAGTGCGCGTGCATTTCATCAGTAAATGCGGAAGAAACAAGACAAACAAATAATAATGAGTTGCAGTTCAGAATACAGCAGACATACATGGGCAACTGAGAGCTGTTGATCAGGTCACGGCTCCAGAAGGGGAGAGGTGCTGGGAGTTGTAGTTCAGGTCGCCTGCAGATGAGGAAAGGTGCTGGGAGTTGTAGTTCTTACCCTCATGTTGTTGTTCTCCTGGTTTACAGCTTGCAGGTCCTGCTGCAGCTTCTGCAGCTCGCCGAGTCGGTTCTCCGCCAGCTCCCTGTTCTCCTCGAGCTCACTGTTCATCTCCTCGAACTGCATGAGAGACGAGTCACACCCTCATCATCCTCGCCATCACTGAAATACAGCCATGAAGAACTGGCCCACGCCAGTCTTTTCAGCTGGTGGTTGTCCTACCTTCCTCTTGTTAATGGTGATGCTGCCACACACACTGCTAGCCTCCCCGCACACCTTGTATCCTTTACTGTTTACCTGGAGAGACCAGATGGCACAGCATTAGCGCAGGCAGGACAGGAACCATTACAGCAACCAGAGATGCTCAACTTCTAACAGAGAAATGTCTCCATCGCTAAAGCTGCACGCACACGCATGCACATACATGTCCACATACGCGCACACAAGCATACACACCCGCTGCCACATGCTAATACACACACGCGTGCATATCCACACAACACGCACACACATACACATGCGCGCACACCCACACACACACACCCACACACACATACACACACACATGCCCGCATGCACACACGCGCACACAGTGTTGTCTCACCCTCTCCAACACGTCTCCCAGGTGTGTGTTGAGTCGGTTCTCCCTGCGCCGGATCTTCTCCATGTCCCACTGAAGCTCCTCAATCAGAACCTGCAGCTCACCGACCCGGTTCTCCGCCCGCGTCATGGCCCGGCCCAAAGAGCGAGACTGCAGAGAGGACCGAAAACACTGTCACACACCAGCACTGTCACAACCACTGACATTAGAACCAGAGTCAGGAGCTCAAAAACCACACACAGAGAAATGTAAAACTTTAACCGAGCCAAGAAAAAAAACAAAAATTCAGGAAGGGTTGCTCTGCACTGAACTGTAAGCTTTTGCTGAGTCAAAATATTGCATATGAATTAGGCGTGGGGGAAATGATCCTTTTCTATGATGCATTGCGATGCTCTAGTGGAAGATTCTGCATTGACAATTATTTATCACAATTCTCAAAGGATAAGGTTTTTATTTTTCATTGTACTAAGTTATGTTATTTCAAATTCTGCCACCTTGAGAAGCTAGGCTGGGTGTAAGCGGCTTAAACAACAGAAGTTTGAGCTGGATTATACAAACAAGTAGAGAGGAAATTAAAACTAGAGTGCATTTTTACTTGTAAAAACAACCATCTCCCCGTCAGCTGAAACTTTTAATATTTTCACTCGTCGTTTGGTAACAACAGCATAGCCGCATCATTCATAGTTCATTGCAGAGGACAACACAGCAACTCTGATCGGCTACGTTTCGCAAGCCTCAAGACAAACATGTTCACTACAAAGTCTTATATTTGTATACTTACATGCTAGCATGTCTAATATTATGTCACTGAGGGGCGTATAGCCCCATGATTGTCATCAGGGAGCAGTCACCTCATTGGTCATGTGTATGTGCCTCTGCTGAAGCTCGTCGGTCATCTGACGCAATCTCTCATTTTCATTGGCCAGAAGGGTGTTCAGTTCGCCAATGACCTGCCAGACACCATTCTCTAAAAATGACAGCATGTTAGAGGAACAGCACACTGTAGTTTCGAGTTTTCAGTAGCATCTCGGTCTACCAGTCCCAAACCGTTGTCCTCACCTCTGCTAGGATCTATGTCCTTCTCTAGGTTGTCCACTGTCTCTCTCAAACTGTTGTAAATCGCAACCACCCGACTGGTCAGTTGCCGACTTGCCTCGACCCGATCCTGCAGTTCCGCCTCCATTTCCTCACTACTGCTACTGGCCAGGGTAGCGAGGAAGGACGTGGCCGTCTCCCCCTGGTGGCCTGGAAGACATATGATGCCAGAAAGAAGGCTACATAAAACATTTCCCACACAGAGTCATGCCCACACATACACCACACAAATGCACACAAAAGTAATCCACAATCTGGGATGTCTGGTCGCGGTTGCAACTGAGCCAGCAGTACAAGGAGCAGAAATCCATGAGGTTACAATGAAGCATGAGGTCTCCCAGAGGTTTAATTTGGGGGTTCACATTGGGTTAATAAACAGCTTTTTAGGGTACAGTTTTGTCAGCTTACCCAAAAGGTGACGAGCCGACCCAATGCATTCCACGCAGCCATGACGTCAACAGCGTGTGACGTCACAAGTAAAGAGAGTCTTTGACAACCACTCACTCACTCAGTCGCTTTCTCTCGTTCCTTCCTCACCTCTGTCTCGCACTCGCTCCTGGTTAGAGTCCCCATCGGGCTCCGGAGTCTCTGGCTTCAGGCTCCGCCCTTCCACAGGCAATGGGTCAGCAGCCTCACTTCCTGATTGGTCATATCGCCGGGCAATCAAGCGCATGTTCTCGTCAAACTAAGGAACAAGCAAAAAAGTGAGCACATCTCACAGATACCCCCAACCCTTGTGCACTGAAGAGATCATGTCATATTTTCATGTAAATTGGCGCTGCACCTCTGCAAGAAGTGTAGAATGCATGACTAGAAATTTCAAAACATTCCGAAAAGCAGTTTTTGGGAAATCGGTCCAGCAACATTTGCAGTGGTAAATCTTCTAAGTTCAAAATATGGAAAACAAAAGTAATTTTTTTAAAAATTAATCATGTTTTCATGAAACTTGACACTGCACCTCTCCATGAAGAGCAGAATGCATGACTGCAATTTGAAAACAATCTGATGAGCGGTTTTCAAGAAATAAGTCAGACAAAGTGGTGCGGACGGACGGACGGACAGATAGAAGGATGGACGGGCTGAATTCTTTGGTATATACAGTATCTGACAAAAGTGAGTACACCCCTCACATTTCGACAATTAATTTCTTATATCTCTTCAAGGGACAACATTACAGAAATGAAACTTGAATATATTCTAGAGTAGTCATTGTACAATATGTGTAGCAGTGTAGATTTACTGCACTGTCCAAATAACTGAACAAACAGTCATTATTTTCAAAATGGGTGCCAACAAAAATGAGTGCACACCCCAATTGGTAATGGCCAACCAAGCAATGAAATGTGTCTTATGCATTATGTTCATGCTTTTGTCTGTTCGACTGGGCCATATGAGGTTGTGTAACGTGTTGAAGGTTTAAACTGCGGTGCTTTGGGTGCAATGCTCTCATTCTGGTCACCGGATGGTGAACATGGCACCTCATGGGAAAAAACTCTTAGAGGATCTGAAAAAGAGAATTGTTGCTCTCCACAAAGATGGTCTAAGCTACAAGAAGATCTGTGAAACCATGAAACTGAGCTACAGCACGGTGGCCAAGGTTATCGAGCGGTTTTCCAAGACGGGTTCTACTCTGAACAGGCCTCGTCAGGGTCGACCGAAGAGGTTGAGTCCTCGTGCTCTGCGTCAGGTGCACAAGTTGGCTTCAGATAACAGACGCAGGAGTGCTAGCAGCATTGCTAATGAGGTTGCAGCAGTGGGAGAACAGCCTGTCAGTGCTCATATGCTGTGCACTGCACCAAGTCGGCCTGCACGGCCGTCGGCCAAGACGGAAGCCTCTTCTGAAGCTAGCCCACAAGAAAGCCCAAAAACAGTTTGCTGAAGATAACCAGTCCAAGAATATGTACTACTGGAACCATGTTCTGTGGTCCAACGAGACCAAGATAAACTTGTTCGGCTCAGACGGTGTCCAGCATGTGTGGTGGCGCCCTGGTGAGGAGTACCAATACAAGTGTGTCCTGCCTACAGTCAAACATGGTGGTGGCAGCATCATGATCTGGGGCTGCATGAGTGCTTCTGGTCCTGGGGAGCTGCGCTTCAGTGATGGAATAATGTACTGTGACATTCTGAAGCAGAACATGATGGCCTCCCTTCAGAAACTGGGCCGCATGGCAGTTTTCCAACATGATTACGACCTGAAACACACCTCCAAGATGACAACTGCCTTCCTGAAGAAGCTGAAGGTGAAGGTGATGGCGTGGCCAAGTATGTCTCCAGACCTGAATCCCATTGAGCACCTGTGGGGCATCCTCAAGAGGAAAGTGGAGGAGCAGCAGGTGTCAAACATCCACCAGCTCCGTGATGTTGTCATGGAGGAGTGGAGGAGGATCCCAGCAACAACCTGTGCAGCTCTGGTGAATTCCATGCCTAGGAGAAGCAAGGCAGTGCTGGACAACAATGATGGTCACGCTAAATATTGACACTATGGAAACAATTTGGCATGTTGACAGTAAGGACTCATTTTTGTTGCACCCATTTTGGAAATAATGACTGTTTGTTCAGTTATTTGGACCGTGCAGTAAATCTACACTGCTACACACATTGTGCAATGACTACTGTAGAATATATTCAGGTTTCATTTCTGTAATGTTGTCCCTAGAAAAGATATAACAAATTAATTGTCGAAATGTGAGGGGTGTACTCACTTTTGTGAGATACTGTACTATATACCCTCGCCCCTTATGGGTCGGGGGTATAAAAAAAATAGTCATACAATTTCAGAGGCACAGAATCCACAATTATCGGAATGGACGTGAATTTGCCGGCAGGATGCAGCACTGGTAAGACTCACCTGGTTCCAGTATCTGTTGAGGATCAGCAGACTGGCATCGTCAGTCGCTTGGCGAGTCTCCAGCTTCTCGGCCCTTTCCCTCAGCTCATCCTCAATCACCTGCGAAAACAGAGCAGCCCAATTTCACGTCTCCAATCCCACGCGAATCTGGAATGTCCAATCAGCAAACTACGTAAAAGCATGCTCGTGTACACGCTTATCATGCTGCCATGTTGGGACAGCGCAGCCAGTTCGCAGCTCTTGACCATGACATACGCCTGTCAGCCTCCCCTTACTTTTCACTCCGTTTTAAACCTTGCACACACAGAAGAAGGGTGGAGGAAATCCGTACAAGTGCTTGCTATGAATGCAACTGATGAGCGCCCGCATGGCCAGAAGGAGGCGCTTGAGCAATGAACTGTGCAAACCCAAACCAACTGCATCCCTCCCATATCCCTGAGCAGCACGACGCCACTTATGTCCTGCTCTCACAAGCCTGCTGGCCATAGTCAGCACTTGCATGTCTAGAGTTAATATGATGCAACAGTGGTCACTCTTGCTGAGGAGCTGGTGCATTTACTGAGTGAGCCAAACTAGCAGCCAATCACAGGGACAATTTACAGCAAAGTTCTCCAACTGTATCCACTATGCACAAAGCATTCTGTTATCTCTTTCGGTGAATGTTTCTGATTGTATTTATACACCAACAACATTCAGGCAAATAAAGAATATATTCAGGAGGGACAGAACAGACTGTCAGGTCCATAAATATCTGCACAGAAGTTAATCGTTATTTTAGCACCTAGTCTACCACAGCGTATTGGTGCTGAAAATGGTGAACATAAGTGTAAAGTGCAGATATTCTGTTTTACAAGTATACAGATACCACAATACATTTCTGGTGGGTCATAAGCGATGATTGAGAGGGATAATTTGTCTGGAGTCGAAACAATGTTTTTTTTGGTGAAAATCCTATTCAGTAAACCTCGAAACAAAGGAACAGAAGCAAAAAGAACTACTCAAATCTGCAAAATCCAGAACTGTTTTCAGTGAAGATCAACACACAAGTTGCTCTATCCAAGTCATTGTTCAAGTGCCCCATAGAAACGCAATTTAAATTCCTGTCCAAAATGCGGATTAATTTCACTAAGCTATTTTACCGCTTTTAAAATTTTTGATCTCATTTATTTTATTTTTTTTTGCCATTTTTGATTTTATTGTTACTATTTTAGAAATATTCACTTTTGTGCCAAAGTCCCACTGAGGACAAGAGTATCCCTTAAAAGCATTTCCCTGTTAAGTACATATGGACATGAGTGAAGTATATTAGTTACACACCTGTCTCTGGTCCAGGGCCTCCCCCAACTTCCTGTTCTTCACCTGAAGGGCTTTGACATCCTGCTCCTCCTGAGAGAAAAAGAGCAAAAGAGCAAATGAGAGAGATTAAACTTCAATTAATGTTAAGAGGTAAGACAGACACTGGGCAAAGCTATTAAAATCAGCATTCAGTTAACAGATCCAGCCATGAGTCAAGCAACTGGTGCTACTGACCGGCCCCACTGTCCTCCCACCTCACTTCTAATAAGATAAGATACACTTTATTGAACCCCGTGCAGTAATCTGTCCTCTGCATTTATCCCATCCTATAGTCAGGAGTAGTGGGCAGCCACTGAGCAGCGCCTGGGGACCAACTCCAGTTCTAAAGCCAGTTCCTTGGTCAGGGGTACTGGTAGGAGCATTCCAATAATACATGGTTTTCCAGGTGGGGGAACCGGAGTACCCGGAGAAAAACCACACAAACACGGGGAGAACATGCAAACTCCACACAGAAAGTTCCCAGGCCGGATTTGAACCCATGACCTTCTGACGACTTTGCATGTGCACACATCAACATCTCAGCAGGAGCTTGACTGAAGACAAATCACATGAAAAGATGATGTCCAAACACTGCATAAGGGGCCGTGCACACAGGAGACGTGTCCGTTTTTCAGCACGTAATCATCTAATTATATATACCAATAGTAACGCGCTAGGGGCATGGCTTTTAACCTCGCATTTCCATCCGCTAATGTGTTTAAATGCCAGATGCTCCTGTTTTTAAAAAGGCATCCAAAGTTAACATCTGTGAGAAGCCCAAATCATCAATGTCAGTTTCATTATATTTCCATTGCTTCACTTTCATCTACAGTGCAAGTGAAATTGTCACAATATTAAAACATAGTCAGCGGAGCGGTCACTTGTTGTCACAGCAACTTTTCAATGCTTCTCCTCTTCTCTTTGCTTCTATAAGACGTGCGTGTGTGGTTACGTGGGGCGTTTTTCACATGTAAGCACGTCTTCTCTGCGAACGGCCCATCAAGCCCTCACAGAAGAAAAGTATTCCACAACATCTCAGGACACAAAATGCCCAAGAGGCAGCATTTCAACACAACTGCGTTGAAGATGTCAGTGGATTCAGAGTCTCTGGTTTCTTTAGGTGCTTTATTTCATCGTTTTGTCTTCCAATTTTTATTTTCTTTTTCAAAGCAGTGAACATTCTCCTCTCTCGTGACATACAGATGTGACACTCACTGAATTGGACACTCCTCCCAGTTTAATGACCGTCTCCACAGCAGTGCTGCTTCCTCCTGTTCCAGCCCCTTCGCTGCCATCTTCACCTTCCCGCTCTCTCCTTTTCTCTAAGGGCGCGCAGGACGACGAGCTGCAGGGGTCAGCGGCGCGCTTCTGTCCCGACATGTTCAGATCTGAGACCAGGAGCTCTAGAAATGAGGAGAGAACATTAGTACACACTACTGACCTAGTGATGCTGGACAGTCAGCCATCCATCATGACTGATTCTGCTATCAATCCAGCACAAAAGACAAACTATAAGCCACATTCTACACATACAGAACAGATTTCAAGAGTAATATACATCAAAGTGGATACCTGGCCACCAAACTTCACCAGCTGGAAGATAATGAAGAATTATATGACAAATTAAATGATATTGGGGGAAACATGCATTGTGTTGAATTTGGAAAAAATAATGACGAATAAATCAACACCTATGCCAACCTAGTTAACTAGTTCAATTTGCCCATAAACCTCAATGATTCCATTGTTTACTCCTTTCATGCAATTGTTGGACATGCAGTGTAATAGTCTATAATGTGGACATATTGAAAATTAAGATGGAAAATTCCTCACAGTTAAAAAAAACGTTGGTCGCTTGCTTGAATAAAGTCGCTTTCACACCGGACGCGAAACGAATGTTTCGCACGACAGATTACATTCAAAGTCAATGCGAAGACGCGAATATTGCATTGACTTTGAATGTAATCTGTCGTGCGAAAAATTCGTTTCGCGTCCAGTGTGAAAGCGGCTCCAGAATTAAACGCAACCTCCATTTAGCCTCAGCAAAAAGTAACAGTTAATGATATAAAGTTAGCTGTCCAGTCACAATACATTCATTGATCACAAGCGATACGTTAGCTAACTAGCTACAGACAACCCCGTCCTGCGCGCACATCAGAGAAAATAATTACACTAGTTAGCCAGCTAAACGAGTGACCTGTCATCAATAACGGGATAACAACTTAGCTACCGCAAGTTAGCATCCTCGCCACCAGCAATTTTACTCAAGTTTGTTCGCTAGCGAGCAAACTTAGCTATTTGAAGTTAGCTAGCTGTATTTAACGTTAGCTAGGCTAGCTACCGGGCAATACACAGACCATAGCTAGGTTTTACATGGAACAAGACGTAAAGTGATGTTTACAGGCTAGTCAATCTTTAGAAAATGAAGCTCTCTAAAGAAAAAGTATCGGATATTGTGCTGATTAACTAAGGTTAATCACTTACCAGCCCGATTAGCAAGCTAGCTAGCTAAATTAGTTTGAATTGTTAGCGAGCTAGCTAACTAACAAGAATCGCTACGCTGTCATCACCAGACGTGAGTGTCCAGCCAAGCTGAAGTCGGGCATGCGCACTGTCGCTACCTCAACTGTGGCTGAGCTCGAGCGTGCAGTCCACAGAGATGCAGTCGTTGCAGCGATTTCACGAGATTCCCGAAAAATAACGCGAGAAGCTCAAAAGGACCTTGCAAAGAAGTCGCGGTAATTAACAGCTATTTAACTGTACAGGGCCTTCGTACTCATAATGGTTTTTTTTTTTTTTTTGAGAAATATCATGTTCCGGTCTCCCAAAGTGAGCATAGTACTGTAATCAATGCACTGTCAACTGGAATTACGTTGCAGTTCAAGTGTATGTGACACTGTTACTTAAGCCAATTACAGCATAACTGTTGAAATAATTTCCATGTCTGTCAAGAAATTCAACAACTCCTTCATCAGAAACTCACTTATTCCAAGGATAATAATGCCTATCAAATATAAATGGACGGACCAAACTCTTGATGGTACGACGTGGAATACCAAATTAACTCTTTCCCACAAATATGTTCTGTCAAAGAAAATGAAAGAATTGTTATTAAAATCATTCACAGGTATTACACATTAAATTGTACTATTTGTAAATATATTCCTGACATTTAGGGCAAATGCTCTTTTTGGAACAGTTTTGGAAACATTAGAACATCTATTCTTTCAGTATGAACGTATGAAACTTTTTGGTCTGATTTTCAGTTGAATTTTAAATCATCTTTTGGAAAGGAAACTGAGTTGTTGAGTAATAACATTTGTTGTTATTAATATTCAATAAACCTAATTTTTTCAGCAAAGAATGATTTGTCATTAATTTCCATATTATCTTAGCCAAATTTTCATTCATAAAATGAAGTTCATGAAGAAATGACCACCTTATTTTAAAAAACAGATCTAAGGATATCTTGAAACACTGCCACACATGTAAACCAGTGGTAAAAAAAAAAAAAAAACTGATCAAAACAATGTATTTATGAAAGCCCTTTAGAATTATGCCTGGTTAAGTAAATCTCTTAGGTGGAATCATTTGTGTGTCCACTTTTTTAAATTTAATGTCCTTTTACTTGTCAAAATCGCAAAATTTTGGCAAGTATATCAGTCGGTTGCATTAGCCGTCTGTTTGTCAGTTTGGTAGTTATGCACCCTTTTGCCATTTATCCTGCACCAATCTTAAAACTTGGAGACGTGAGCATAGGTATCTGCACAAACCTATACTTTTTAAAGTTTCTTTGTCAAAGGTCAAGGTCAAGGTCACACAAAAGGTCGAAAACACATTTTGATCCAAAACTTTGTTTCTAACTAAGCAAGAGACTTGAAACTAACGCCACTATTTTGGTCAATGCAATGCGGTTCTAGCGGTTAGCGGTTGTGATGACATCACTCTGACATATGTACGTGAAAATGATGCCACAATGTCCGCGGACTACATTGATGGCGTTCATCGGTTACGTCCTCGTTGGGGACACATCAGAACAGAATAGCATTTACAGTAACAAACATGTGGTCAGATACATCCCAGACCTCAAGTGGTTTGAGCGATCGAATCTTGATGCGTCTTGGTGCCCGTTTACACTTTACATATTTAAGACTGACCACTTGTGATCCGATCACCCAAAACGCATGTTAAAACTGAGGGTAAACGGGGCATCAATGATCGCCTTTCTCTAGAACAAGAGAAAGCTCTTCTTCTCAGGTGGTATATTCCAAAATGAACCAAAACATGATACAATCAAATACGTTTCAAGTCAGAAATGCAGACGTATCTTCATTTGGTAATTAGTAGATGATAAACTATTTAAAATGGATATTTATGGATTTGTTGTTTGCGAAATGAGATGTAAATTGGATGTCTCCCAATGGATATTTGTGGAGGAGTTAATTCCTTAATTCTAGGCTCATAGGGAGAGGGCAGGTAATTTGGGACACTTTTTGATAGATTTCCAAGAAAAGCAACTTAAAATCCTAGGACTACCTTAACCCTATAATGCCCCCTGTATCATATATGATACACCAAAATTGAAGGACCATGCCCACCTGGTAAGATGCAACACAACCACGACTGCTCACTGTATCATATCTGATACACAGTGCTGCCACCTGGAAGGAAGAAGTGAGATTACAGGAGTAGTCTCTCCCCTAGTCACTCACTTCAAGGTAGTAGCTCCCATGTGAATGGGAATTCATGAATTTCCTTGGACTTTGGCAGTGAAGTTCGACATTCCAAGGTAACTATTACACAAAAACTTATTCTTATACATGTCAAGGGATAGCTATAGATAGTAGAGAGCATATAAATAATTTGAAATTTCGAGTGTTGAGTTCTGGAGGGGTGCTGATTTTTGGCTGTATCAGATATGATACTCCTGAAATTAGAAGAAGTTCTGTTCAGCAATGTATATTTAGCTGTCACAAAACCTAATGATGAACAGTGGATCTGAATACTACCCTTCAATACTTCAAAAATATTACTGGGTCATATTTTTCCTATAATGATGTCTGTGTCTGGGCATTATAGGGTTAAGGGTTACTTAGAAAACTTACAGATCTTTGCTATATTTAAATACAGAAAATATGTCAGCAAGTTAAATACTTTTGAAACTATGGGCCTTCAAACACATCAAGACCCCAACCGCACTCCAATGACATGTTCATGTGAAATGGAACAGCTGGTAAGATGAAATGAGCCTGTCACTGACGATTAAAAAGGATGCCAAACAATCCAGCTGATTTGAAAAACAACGGTATTTCATGTTTCATTGTTTTTTAAATGGTTAGATGCATTATCAGTTCAACCACAAGCTAACTATAATGGATTATGTATATCTTTTTCAGCTGCCTTGGGTAGATAGGGCTTCCTATGGCAAGCATAGTCTTCTTATATCGTTTTATCACACCCGCCATTCTTTCCTCCCTCCACTGATTATAATTTCCTGCAACTTTTCTGCCATGCTTTTCCTGTTGTTTTGCTGCCCGTTTCCTTGGAGCCATGTTGTCTGCAGTGAATATTAAAAATGTTAATGCTTCCTTTCAAGCTGTACCCCCACCCCCCACCATGATGCATATGTGTGAGTGTGTCTGAGCGGGAGAGAGGGGGAGAGAGACTTGCAAGTGAGCATACTTGCACAATCACTTGCATTGTGTATGCATGGTATGCACAGACACATGCGTGTATGCTTGCATGGGTGGAGCAATGATGGCTGATTCAGCACTGTTGTCACTGACATGGACTCCTTGCATCATCTTCAATATTTTTATGCGGCTAAAATACAAAAAATGTTTGTAACATGACAGGGTGGCACACAATAGCATTGTAACTAATGACTTAATAGCACTTTGTGGCCTTGAAAAATGGAGGTTTCACTCCATAAAAATGTCCCATTTTACCCAATGCATATATATTACTCAAAATTTGATGGGGATCATAGGAATTTTTTTGTGAAATGACATGCAAATTTGGTAACTGCCACTGATGAACAATATATTGGAAAAATGACATGCAGTCAGACACAAAACACATTTGCAAGTGTATTTAATGACATTAAATGAGCGTGCAGCCTCACACTTTTGGCTTTCACAAACACTTCATGGTTTCACCTCTGACATGTAAAGTGAAAACAGACAGTGTTCGTTTGATGTTTCATTACCACAGTTAATGTCAATAACGGGTATGGCCTCCCTAGCTTGAATGACGGCTTGACAACGCGGGTCATACTGTCAATCAGAACCCGGATGCTTGCAATTAGAATGTTGTTCCATTCTTCAACAAGGGCATTTCTGAGCTCTTCTAGAGTTGTGGGTTGTGCCCTACGACCGGAAATGGCGACCTGCAGCATGTTCCACACATGCTGGATAGGGTTTAGGTCCGGCGAACGTGCGGGCCAGTCCATGCGGACAATTGTCTCCTGCTCTAGGAATTGATTCACCACCCTAGCACGATGGGGACGGGCGTTATCATCCATCAAGATGAAATCAGGGCCAACAGCACCAGCGTATGGTCTTATGTACACATTGAGGATCTCATCCCTGTACCGTACCCCTGTCATCTTCCCTCTCCCCATGACATGCAGGTCCATTCTGCCGTTCCTGCTTATTCCTCCCCTGACCATAATTGGTCCGCCACCATAATGGTCGTGTTCGTTGATGTAGGCATCATTAAATCGCTCATGTTGTCTTCGCCACACCCATTGCCTCCTGTCAGCATAGTCCAAGCAATATCGGGACTCATCAGTAAAGAGAACTGGAGCCCAATCGTTGTGTGTCCATGTGACGTGATCGTGAGCCCAATCCAAACGGTCACGCCTATGACGCACGGTCAGTGGGATTCGAACACATGGCCTTCTTGAGTTGAGGCCGGCAGTATGAAGACGATTCCGTATTGCCTGAGTGGATACCCTGACCCCCGAGGCGTTATGAAGGTCATTTCGTAGGGTGGTGGCTGTCCAGAAAGGATGATGTCGTGCCTGAAGTGTGAGAAAGTGGTCTTGTCGTTGTGTAGTCGATCTCTGACGACCACCCCCATGACGGTGTGCTGCTGTACCAAACATTTGATGCCGGTTCCACGCTCTGTTCACAACGCTTTGGCTGACGTTAAGTGCATTAGCAACGTGACGTTGTGAGAAGCCAGAGTCAAGCATTCCAATGCATCTTCCCAATTGCTCTGAAGTCAGTCGACGTCTAAGATGTTGAGGAGACATTGTTATTGCTAAATGTAATGCAAAAAATTTGGGAACTTCCAAATTTTCACCAGCAAGCAACACACAAGTCTGAGTTGAAATGGTGAAGTGTTAGTTAAAGCCAAAATGTGAGGCTGCACGCTCATTTAATGTCATGAAATGCACGTGCAAATGTGTTTTGTGTCTGACTGCATGTCATTTATCCAATATATTGTTCATCAGTGGCAGTTACCAAATTTGCATGTCATTTCACAAAAAAATTCCTATGATCCCTACCAAATTTTGAGTAGTATATATATATATATATATGTTTTTCAAATGAACTTTCTTACCATAACCTTATTTCAAGTGTCAAATTATGTACATATGTATCAATGAACACTTCCAGTACTGAGAATGCATGCTTTCCTTTTCTCAAAATCAGACCACTTTAATTCCAACTATACAGACAATTTGCTGCAGCTCCTATGAACTGCCATCAATGGTGCCCCTGAATTTTTGAAAATATTTTATTCACTTGTACATTGACGGGGTATTATTCTCAGTCCTGTTCATCTGTGTTTTCGCTTGCTTGTTTGCATTTATATGCATACAATATAAGGGAAAACAGAGCACAAGGAGTTCAATACACAAAACAATAATGACCAATTATAGTGAAGCAAAACATTTGGAAATTCAATTACAGAATTATTTAGAAATTAAATTTCGAAATTTACAGATGCCGGTGTCTATATCTGCGCAAAAGGGTTAACTAATTTGGATGCCATGAGTTGTCCCAAAATAGTGAGTTCCTGTTGCGCTGTTGGCTGTGAAAACCGTGCCACCAGGTGCACAGCTAATTAGCCGTTATGAACCAGTTGAAAATCTCCCCTTCCTGACATCACAAGGGGGAGTGACCACCCAGAATAGTTAAATCTGATTGCCTGCTTGGCTGACGTTGATCAGCTCTTCTTGCCTCTAGTTGGTTACTTCCCCATATGATGTCACGAGGGGAAAGATTTTAAAATGGCTTGCAATAACTAATTGGCTGTGCACCTGGTGACATAATAGGGGACCTGTAATTTTTTTTAGATTATTTCTGCACAGGCGTGCTCTCTATGTGTACTATGCATTTTGCCCATTAGTGTTGCCATGACCAGAAGCTAATATGACCATGGCAGAATGCACCAAGAATAGAGAGCGCCCAGTTTAGCTTTTTCTCTGTCATCAGTTCCTCCCAGCAAGGATCTGAGAGAGAGAGATGCAAGGATGGAGGAACCGAAAGCTGCCAAATAGGAAATCCTAGGTTCCATTCAGTGACGTCAACATGCCGCACTTCCACATGTGACATCACGCCACTGGATAGAAGGCTTCCATGCAGGATACACTTGTGATTCCTCACTTTAAGCTCCTCCCTCCTCATCCTGCATCTCCTTGTGGTGCATTTAAGTGATTGGTAGATCCTCCATGATGGTGGAGGCAGAACGATTTCAAGGTCATGCAAGTGGAGAGGATGCGAGGAAGCACAAGTTAGCATAATAAAAAGCACCCCAGGAGTTGAGCAAGACTCCCCGCTGTCTTTCTGAACGTTCCGCCACCAAATAGTCACATCTCTTTCCATGGGAGGGACTTGTCTGTAACTCTTTCCAGTGGCAGGTCTCAGGATGTCTCCGTTTGAGCCCTTCTGCAAGTGCTTTTTCAAGCTGAGGAGGGAGAAGCTGAGCAGAAGGGACCTCCACTCCTGGTTTCCCGTGCCTGGTAGGGTGGAAAAGACCTCACGCCCAACTGTTGAAACACAGCTCGGCCTTTCAGAGCCAGACTACCTCATCGTCATCTGGCTTTTATTTATCGGATTAGTCAAAAAGTGTGGTTGGCAACAAGAGACATTCCCCTGAGGGTGTAATCTAAGGAGCTTGCCCCTTGTTCGGCCTCTTCCCCATTTCCTAGATGTTGTCACCTTCAGCAGTTAGGCTCATCACCCCCAGTTTTTTTTGCCAGGATTTTTCTTCTCCATAAGCATAATTTTGGGATTACAGTGTCATAGGCCTGCATTTTATCTGGACCATCTCACGGGCATCCTCCATAGAACAGGAATTCTGAGAGTGGGAGTTCTCACCACCTGAACGCTCTAGCAGCGCTAATGCAGTGATGGCACTTGCGGAAGACGCGAATGCGACTGAACGAAAGATCCAGAATCTTTGACTGAACCACGTTTCTGTTCCAGTCATATACAGTAGTGTTCCCGGTGACCAGAATGAACCCAGAGGTATTACAAGTCATAATATTTTGAAAAGAAGAATGCGGGTCATTCCCCTTTAAGAAAAGCAGTGCGGACTCCGCCACTTCCTTAAAAGGTATGTTTACTTTTCTTACCCGAAGTTCTTCCTGGTGTAACTGTAGACCGTGAGGGGTCGAGCATATTATGAAATACTCTCCCTTAACTATTTACTGGAAAGGAATGCACAAAGCGTGGTAGGGCCACTGAAAATTTCAGTTTGAGGAGCTGGACGAGATCCTAGAAGAGGGCGAGAAGCACAGAAGAGGTTTCGGTGTAGGGAGGTTACCAGCTGGATTACTCGGAGCAAAAGAGCAACCACTGCTGCGTAAGTCTATGCATTTTGTACACCGACCTTTTAAAGCACTTCGCTACTGTAAGCGAGATGTAGTAGCATCGGTACAGCTTGCTTGCAAGCAAAACATTGGTCTCATCGAGCCATGCAGTTTGTAGGCAACATAACATTTATTTCCTGAAGCATTACGCTCGCTAACGCGGTCATAATTTTTTTCTAACCGGGAAAACGCCATTGCCTGGGCAGAGGTGCCTACAAAACCTTGAATTTGTATTCAGAACAATCGATCATTTCAAATCCGCGGATTCTTCTCAAGTAGCTGGTAACCAATTCTAAAGCCGCTTTCTTCGCATTGACTTTGAATGTAATCTGTCGTGCGAAAAATTCGTTTCGCGTCCGGTGTGAAAGCAGCTTAAAACGTTGTTCTCTTTTTCTGCTTAACGTGAAGAGCGCCCGACGTGCAAGCGTAGGTCTTTCACCTCGGCAGCACAATTACTTAATGTTATATCGAAAAACACACATTACAAAGACAGAACATTATTATGCTTGGAGTACCACCAATACCGGCGGCATCCTAACTGGGATTTGTTCCAACCACCATTGCAATCGCAGAATTTAAGCAAGCTGTTCACGTTTCTCATAGTTAATTCTCTTTTTGGAAGGATTATTTATCCTCGTTCACCACTACCTTATAATCGATATGCGTTCTATGGAGGATTAAAGCGGTGTACAAATTTTGTTAATTGTGCTATACTCCCAAGTAATTGCATCGCAGGAGACACCATTTTCCAAGACAGGGTTGAATCAATATGCGGCTAGTTTTCTGAACACTGGTGTTTAAGTTCTCGCGAAATGAATAAATAACGCAAAACAGGTGTGAGTAATTGTAGCTAATTAGCTTTGCCTTTGAATGCTTGAATTTCTAATAGATGTTTTGATGTAGAGACCATTAAGTTTAACAAATTGGAAGCCAGCAGATTCTTGCATTTAAATGGCACAACACCGGAAAATAAACCAATCTTAATGTGAAGGCCAAATGTAGCAAGAAAGTGGACCGGCCGGGGCACGAGATCGGTACGGAAAGCAAAGAACACCACGCGCGTTAACAAGCCTACGTACCTTACGGTACTTCTGTTCTACAGTGAATGTCACCAAGCGATAACTGGTGATTGACGTTTGAGTAAACTATGAAATGATAATGCTAAATATTTATTTCTACATATTTAAATAAATATAAAAACGACACTGCACCATATCAGTGAAATGAACAGAAGCATCTGCATTTGTCATGTTTGGTCATGCATTTCCAGGGTTTTTCGCCGCTTTAATTTGTCACCCGTTCGTATATGTTCTTTAATCTAGTGGCAGATGTCAGCAGTCACAGAATTATTGTGATTATTTTGGCTGTGCATGTTGTACTCGCTTGTAACACTAAAGCTGGCATTGGTGAGCAGCTGGTCGTGGAATCCGCGTGTAGTGGTGCGTAACTGAGTGTGTGACAGCGTAACTGGGAGCGTTATGCATTTCTTTTTATCCTCCTCCTTGTAAATACTGTGCAGATTTACTGTAAGATACAGCTACCTATTAGAACACAAAGTACCAGTGAAAATTTTGGGCACACTTTGCTAATGTCACAGCACTCTGTTTTTAGAAAAATTTTCATGGCTTCACTTCTCTATATAATCTCAAATGGAATCTTGTTAGTGGTGGACAGTCTGGTGTTGAAAAGGAATAATTTACTGGTTCGAATAGTGTCAAAAATTTTGGAATTTCAAAGAAGCCATATTTTGCAAAGTGAACAAACAAGTTCCTTCCATTTTCCAACGGCCGAATTAAAGTCGAGCTGTTTTGGGACATATTGGGCAAAAAGGTTGATGAAAAGCACACAACATGCAGCATATCTTTGGGAAGTTGGACAGCTGCTCAGCTCCAAACTTACTATAGCCATATGACTGCTCTTGTTAAAAAATGTGAGTATGCACCCCAAATATGACAACAAGTGCTGGTTAGTTTGATGCAATTAAGAATTAAATCTTTTCTGCAAAATAAAGAAGCTTATTTCTTTAACATGTATTGAGAAAAATGTGGGTATGTTCAAAGTTTTGAATGGTATTGTAGATGTAAAGTTTTCTGTGCAAAGATATAGACAATGGAAGCTTTGCAAATTCATGTTCATATTTTGTATTGTAAAGAAGTAGTATGGATCACATTTGTGCAAACAAATGTGGCCTAGATCTTCTTTTTTTTGTGTGCATTATTATGCGATTGTGTGTCAAGGTGAAATGTAATAGAAACCTATCAAGTTTGAGGCATCTCCTTCCTGGTTCAAAACAAGTAAAATTAAGAGGCAATTTTTTTTTCTACCCCAATTCCGAAATAGTTGGGACGAAGTGTAAATTGTGAATAAAATCAAAATGCAATGACTTTCAGATCACATGAGCCAATATGTTATTCACAATAGACCGTAGATAACATTTCAAATGTTGAAACTGAGACATTTTACATTTTTATCTACAAAATGAGCTTATTTAAAATTTTCTGGCCGCAACAGGTCTCAAAAAAGTTGGAACACAGGCAATAAAAGGGCAAAAAGGCAATTAATACAGAAGAGAATCAGCTGAGAGAATATTTAGCAAGTAATTAAGTTGACTGGCATCAGGTGTGTAACATGATTGGCTATAAAAGGGATGTCTTAGAGAGGCTGAGTCTCTCAGAAGTAAAGATGGCCAGAGGCTCTCCAACCTGTGAAGGCTTGCATAAAAAAAAAATGGAATACTTTAAAAACAATGTTCCTCAACGTCAAATTGCAAAGGCTTTGAAGGTCTCATCACCGACAGTGCATAACTTCATCAAAAGATTCAGAGAAACTGGAAAAATCTCTGTGCGTAAGGGACAAGGCCAAAGACCTTTACTGGATGCCTGTGATCTTCGGGCCTTCAGACGCCACTGCATCACTCACCAGCATGATTCTGTCATTGACATTACTAAATGGGCCCAGGAATACTTCAAGAGACCACTGTCTGTAAACACAGTCTGCCGTGCCATGCACAGATACCACCTAAAACTCTATCATGCAAAAAGGAAGCCATTGTTGAGCATGAACCAGAAGCGCTGCCGTGTTCCGTGGGCCAAGGCTCATTTAAAATGGACTGTAGCAAAGTGACAAAGTGTCCTGTGGTCAGACGAGTCCAAATTTGACATTCTTGTTGGAAATCATGGGTGTCGTGTCCTCCAGGCTAAAGAGGAGAAAGACCACCCCTCCTGTTATCAGCGTTCAGTTCTAAAGCCTGCATCTCTGATGGTATGGGAGTGCATTAGTGCATATGGTGTGGAACACTTGCATGTTTTTAAAAGCACCATGAATGCTGAAAGGTATATAAAGGTTTTGGAGCAACATATGCTCCCCTCCAGACGACATCTATTCCAGGGAGTGCAATTGTGTATTTCAGCAGGACAATGCAAAACCACATACTGCAGCTATTACAACAGCATGGCTTCGTAGTAGAAGAGTCTGTGTGCTGAACTGGCCTGCCTGCAGTCCTGATCTTTCACCGATTGAGAGCATTTGGCGCATAATTAAGCAAAAAGTCCATCAAAGGAGACCGAAAACTCTCCAGCAGCTGGAAGCCTGTATTAAACAAGAGTGGGATCAAATTCCAATGGCTAAACTCAAGAAACTTGTCTCCTCAGTGCCTAGATGCCTCCACTCTGTGTTAAAAAGAAGGGATGCTGCACCATGGTAAACAGGCCCCTGACCCAACTTTTTTGAGACCTGTAGCAGCCATAAAATTTGAAATGAGCTCAGTTTGTGGATAAAATTGTGAAATTTCTCAGTTTCAACATTTGCTATGTTATCTCTGTTCTATTGTGAATAAAATTTTGGCTGGTGTTATTTGAAAGTCATTGCGTTTTGATTTTATTCACAATTTACACTTTGTCTTAACTATTTCGGAATCGGAGCTGTAGATTAAGGCAGTCCGTGATATATTAGCATCTCAGATCTGCCCTATTTTTTTTTATTATATTACATTTTTTTTTTTTTTTTTTTGGTGGTAGGTCAGTGCATAGATGGAGAGAAAATCCTAAAATTCTAGCTCCCTGAACCAAACATTCCGTTTTCTTGGGCCTCAACAAGGGTAATTTTCTTGAGGGCCAAAATTGGACTTCTTAAAAAGTTTGCTGTTGAAGTTCAAGTATCTCAATGTGCCGATGACTGCTCAGCTTCATTTTTGATTGATGTAAATCTGCAATGGAAGGAGTTCCTGAAAACTCCAGCAGAAGTTTGCTGGTCAGTTGAGAGTGCCACCCGACCCATAGGGTGCACTGCAAAACGCTACTTTTTGCTGAATTGACACTTATATTTGAGCCATTTATGGGTGGTGCCCTCAATGTCCCAAACTAGTTTATGCATGATATGATTCCATTTGCAAGCCCAATGGGGTCATTCCATATGAACTCAACCAAAGTCCCACGATGACCAACTCAGATTTGGCTCAAAGAAATCCTGGGAGTACCTCTACATATATAATGAACCCATGCAAAGTTTGCAGCTTCAACTTCCAAGGGTTTCTGAGATATACCCCTCCATAACTTGAGGGGCCATACCGACTTTTTCATAAAGGTTAATTTTTGGGGGTTTTGGAGGCCAATATCTTGGAAATGAATCGGAGCTTTGGGCTGAAAATTGCTGCCCAGGATAATTGGGCTTTCACAGTTTGTCATCTAAATTTGTCTACCTCTTCAAATATTGGCCTCTCAAATATGAATCTCTTCATGAGCAGAAATTAAAAATTAGCCTTCCTCATAGCAACACCACTTGGCCAAACTTTACACCTTGAAAAATTCACTAACTTTGTTTTCATGGGAATCCTGTCATATCTGCTGTCAACATTGCTGGTGCATAGAGGAGGAACCGTATTTATTTGTATGGCTCCATTACTATTATTGTGGCGTCACCATTAGGTGAAGCTGCATTTCCAGATGCAACAAGTCTGACAGTTTGAGTGTGAATCAGATCAACTTTGCTATGAATTTCTGTCTGCATATGAGAACTTATTCTTTCGTCCTGGTGAAACTATGACCATTCTTATTGCATCACAATTTGGCCATACTTAAATATTTCAAAAATGCAATCAGTCAAACGGTTCTTACGGGTATTGGATAAAATTTGCGGTAAACATTCCTGGAGCCTGGATTGTTTCCCTTGCTGATTTTTCTGGACCCTGTTCCCTGTCCTGTAGTGCCACGATTTAGCCTAACTATGAATCTTGCCTACGAGGAGAATGCTAACGTTTCGGGGATAAACCTAGCTGTTGTCCACCGGTAACATGTATCTAGTTTTTTCGTCACTTTTTTAAGTCATTAGTTCAGCCACGAGTCAGTGGCTTTGTGGGAACTTCTGTCCAATGTAAAGAACTTTCACAGCAAGATGTAATGGACAGTATGAATGTGAATACAGCTGACAGTGCGGCTGGTTATTGTTGTGATTTTATTTCCAGTGGGTCGTTGTTTGCCTCGCTGTGCTGGATATCGTCCTTGGGGCGGGGCCGAGGGCCAGGGGTGCTCTTTCTCCATACGGCTGTGATTGGCTGTAGCTCCGAGGGAAGCGACGGTCATGGCTCTGTTGACACTCCACAGAGCCCCCTCCGTCATCTCACCGCCGGTAAGTCTTGAGCCCTTTTCTACATCACGCTCTGGCATTCGCTCTTTGTTAGTCGAGACAATGCAGGGCATGTACTGACAGGTACAGCTCTGTTACGCTGTTCACATGTTTCACTCGCACAATGGAGGCTGAGTAACCTGGCCCGGGTGGGGCGTTCTAGCAGTGGTGTTTTGCCCAGAATTTCGACTAGAATTTTAGGTCTTTCTGGACTCTTTTACTTGAGAGAACAATTTTATTGAGAGGTATGACTCCTGTGGATTTTTTAGTTCAATTCAATTGAATCATTGAGCTTCGAAAGCGCCCAACTCCAGTGAATTAGAGGTCTGCATATCCGATAACAAAAAGGGGAACTTTCTTGTAATTTCAGCCAAAAGTATCCCAATGACACTCTCTTGTAAAGAAATAAACTAAAAATGATATGGGTCATAACATATGGGCAAACAAATAAATCAAATTTTCCCTTTCTTGGAAATGAGTGTTCCTTGGAGTTGGGCCCTTTGGATACTCAAGGATTCAATTTTATTTGCATGGCAATTTTAACAAGAGGCTTCATCACAATGTGCCTTACCTGTGTCAGTCAGACCAACAACGAGCGAGCCCCCAAAGGGAAGCCAGAGGTGACAGTGGCATGGAAAACCACCCTTATAGGAGGAGGGAAAAAACTAATGTAGAGAGGGAGAGAGAGAAAAAAGCTCACTTCTCGGAGGAAGCAGATCCTGGCTCTGTAAGAGGGGAGCCCCTCTGCCTAAGGGGGGATCTAAAGGGGGGGGGGGGCGGGGGTGACGGCACAGAGAATAGGGACAGGACTTTTGTCTGAGAAATTCGGTCTGTTCTGGAATTTCCATGCAGACTACCCTGTTTTCAGTGTGTTATTGATGATAAAAAATGTGTACACACAATATAAGACCTCCCCAGAACAAGACTTAAATACAGATTCAAGAATTTTATTGGTCACCTTGTCACATGTTACAGCTTGCAGTGAAATGTAAAATGGTCACTTTCTAATGGACTGCAATAAAAATAGAAGAGTAGAGAATAGTTAAATAAAGCAGCAAAAGTATAAATGTATAAACATAGAAAGTGAGGTTGTGGTTATAGTATTAAAGTGAACAGTACCGTTGTATTCATTGTATACAGAATGATTTAGTCCTTAAAGTTTTAAGTGCAGCGTTAACTCTGGTGTCAACCGCAGATGTGTAGCGCTTGCTGACTTGTCCATGTTGAGGATTCTGATGGCAATTGAAAAAAGCATGTGAAATTTGTGTTATTTGAAACTTATTTGAAAGAGCTACTATACATGTCCTATATATGTACTATATATGCCCTTTGGCACATTCAACTTTGCAGTTGATTATTAGAATGGTCAACATATCAAAAGAAGTATTCTACGCAGCCTTATATATGGTTGGTCTTCAGTCTGGGGCAATTTTTTTATTTTTTGGACTTGGCCTCTAGTGCAACTGAATGCAATGGGTGCATCCCAATACTGGAAAATATGCATCTTCCTCTACCTCCCCCCTCTCTGAACCGGATCTGGTCCAAACCATGCCGTTGGTGAGGCTAGAATATTTGCATGATGAAAGATGATGCTTTAAAGGTGCAATATCTAGGATTTGGCTTGAGTTGCAGATTTAAACATTCAGGATTTAAATAAAATTAGCTACAAGAAAAAAAAAATTTTTTTTGACGTTCTGTTAAGACATTTACGCATTGTGTTGTTGATATATTTTCTGAAGTTGGCATCCTTACCAGTCTGTCTGGACCCGTCCTGTGGTTCATTGGTGAAATGCTCACCCTCTTTTATTTGTAGTAGGTTGTGGAATGTAGCCTATCTGCTTTGACATCAGCATGTTTCGGGTATTTGAATAGTCATTGCCGGCAAAGTACTTGGGGCTCGGAAGCAGTGAGACATGTCTGCCATTGCATGCCAGCAGAAAGCTTGAATAAAAATAATGAGCACTATTGACAGGAGAGATCAGGCTGCATGCTCAGACCTGCTGTGTTTGATTGCTGTATAAGTCATGCCACTTAGTAAAGCAGTTGGTCCTGCTGTTATTGAGAGGGAGGAGTTATAAGCTTTGCAAACACCTGTGCTCTCCTCCGATTGTATGGTGAACTCTGTCGATGCCGTTGTTTGCGCAAGTTCTTGGCTCTCGATGTCAGATCTATACGAGCAGCCATGTCCTGAGGGCATCACTAGCTTCTCCCTCTCAATGAAAGCAGCGTTATGTGGAAATGTTTTTGGAGAGCATGTTCGATGCCTTCATTAAACTTCAGTTGTCAGTTAAACTATTTTTGAGTACCTTTTACTCAAAAATACTGAGTTCTCCAATTTCCCCCTTAAGCTTTCATCCTTGATTGAAAAGTAATCGATGAAATTTAGATTTGCACGCTTTATCTCTGCGTAATTTTTGTAGGCTTCTCTGCCTCATCGCGAACAGTAGCTCGGCGAATGACGCAGAGCTTCGGTGGTGTTCTGTCGCTCGAAATTAAACCATATCCAATGTCAGTGTGGTTGCATTTACGAGGTGAAGATGCCGTCCTTCTGGTTCAAATTTCTTGTCCAATTCATCTGCTAATTGTTGGGATTTTCAGAAAAGCACTTGTAAAAATTTTTGCTCACGGAATGTCGGAATGTTCTAACTGGGAAGGTGCACGACCTGTCCGAAACTTGGCTGGCGCTTGAGCAGGGGTCACCATTATATGTCCAGGGTCCTATGTTCCCATTCCGTGGATTCTCTTAATGACACATTAGGGAACATGTCACAGTGGTCTATGTTCCCAGGATCTGATTCACCAGAGCTGAACACTGGGGCTCTGAGAACATGGAATCTTTTGACAAATTTGTATTGTGTTAAGAACTCAGATGGCTGTGAAACAAAGGGCCCTCGGAGGATAGATGCGCTCAGTTAACCAAAGAAATTCTGCAATTGCTCTATGATAATGTTGCCTTAGCAACGTGATTTGAATTTTCAGAATGGAGCTCTTTGAAGTCCCTTGAATCACAGCTGAATTTGGCTTATTATTCTCCACGATGTGTCGTGAAATTTTTTGGCTCTGTGCCACGTCCCATAGTTTGACAAAAGCTGAAGGAAATAACTGTCATCTGCAGATTTACGCTAAGGCAATATATTAAAGCTGTGGGCCTGACTGTCTGTATAAGGAACCCTGATGCCTACCGGGGTCCCAGCTGGCCTCCAGAAAATGACATCAGATACTGAGATCGCTGATTATGTCCTTTTAGTCCTGTGACATAGGGGAAAAAAAAAGTAAAAAAGTGAGCGTAGTAGTGAGTAGAGCACATGTTTAAGTCCGGAGACTTTTCTCAGCTTGAGCTCATTGTGATGGCCATTGCAGAACATTGATTTTGTCGTCCAGAAAATATTTGTGTGGATTTTTAAGTGTGTTTTGGTCATTTTCTTTCTGGAAAGTCCACCTACTACGCTGCCTGGCCTTTTGACTGAGCCCAAAATTTTGTGATGCCTGGGGGAATTATGTCCACCAAGTAGGGGGTGGGGGGTGGGGATGAGTCTCATCGTTTTTGGCTCGGTTCCCATCAGCTTCTGCATAGCTGTTCCACAAGCGTTTCTGGACCATAACCCAGAAACTGCTCATTTTTTTTTTTGCCAAATTTTATAGATGCATTGATTGGCAACTAAACTGGTGCCTGGGAGAGACATTTGTTTTTACAAGTAAAAATACTCTCTAGGTTATTATGTTTATTATTTTATCCAATACCCCTGGACCTGTGTTATTGTGTGTTTAGTTTTTTTTGTGTCACGTGCCGAAAATGTATCTGACCAAAACGTTACATTTTGGGCTTATCTGACCTCTGCACGTTTGTGCAATCATAATTTAAATGACCTTTGGCAAAAAGCATTGACTTGTGTCAGTGTCTTGCGTCACCGAAGGTTTTCCCCTCGCAACCCTTCCTCAGAACCTGTGGTTACGGGGGTGGGGTCTGGTGCTTTCTGAAAAATGGTTGCCTCAAGATGCCACCAATGCCTGTAATGAATTCACGGTGATTCTTGGGCATTTTTTTTGTGCTTCTCCTACCATCCTTCTGCCTGTACTAAAGACCTCATGCTCTTGCCTCCCCTGCATGCAGATTTTCAACCGCTTCACACTTCTTACATTTTTGAATTATTGGCCTGACAGTGTTGAGTGGTATATTTACTCTCCTTTTATTACCAGATTTATGAGGGTCTGTAATTATCTGTTTCATTTGAACTGGCAGTTATTTCTGTTCTTCATGGTGCTGGATGACAAAGGGATTTTGCATGAGTGTTACCTCACTTTATACTCGGGTGAAGGAGGAAGTGGTCCCATGTCACAATGTAGTTTCGTAAAACTCTGAACATAAGCTGAATTTCATTCTTGGGTTAAATTTTGGGGGATTTTATTTATATTAATCTTTACAGGAGCCATTTGATAGTAAAACCTTGGTTTGGAAAAAAATTGATTTTTTTAAATTCAGGTAATAAAACATTTTCATTGGTTTCCTTGACAAGTTAAGTTCAGTATTTTTTTCTGCTAACTTAGTCAGCCACTATGCTTTTGGGAAACACACCTCAGGGTAATTGTCTGGGGGAAGAGCCTCCTCGGGTATTGGTGCCATTTTCATTGCGATCATAAGAGTGAAGTTTTTTTTTTTTTTTGAATAGGGTTTTGCTGGTCAAAGGACATCTGAGATAATCTTAGCTGCCCTCTTCCTGCCTCCTAACATGTGCCTAGTCTTTTCTTTTCATTTTTTGGTCTCTGAACCAATAATTTTGACATGGAGGAGTTTGACTGGAAAGGTCTTTGTTTCCTGGTGTACATCTGCTCCGTCAGTGCATCGAGCTGTGTTCTTTATTTATTCCTCCGTCTTGCTTTCTTGTCTTGCCTCTGTTTTTTCCCTGTGTGCCGCATTCAAGTGTTTCACTGCTCTGTCCCGCCTGCGCTTTGATTCTGTCTGTCTGGGCATGTCTGTTGCATAACAGGGAATGTGACTGACTCCACTCTCATTCCATTCAAACCCTGATGATGTCATACTGCCTCTCTTTCTTTATCCTTCTGTCTCTGTCACTCTCTCTGGTATCTCTCTTCCATCCCAACTTTTATGCTACTCTTCCCTGGATTGTAATGTTTTGCATTTGTTTTTTTTTTTTTTTTTGGGTGGAATGCTTGCTTGCCTGTGACACACATGCGGACACACACGCACACACACATGCACACGCCTACACACACACACACACCCACTCAAGCAGGCATGCTTGCAACTGTAGAGATTGAGGCAAAAGGATGAACAACAAAAGGCAGAAATGAGAAGCAATGCTTGTACCTGCATTTTGTGAGCCTGTGCTCTGAATTAGACGTGTGCTGATAAACTGACTTAAGGGACCGTCTTAACGCTGCGTGACCAGCTGCATTCCACAGGAGCTGCGCAGGATGAGAGTGGGGTGTTAAGCCTGATTTATACTTCTGTGTAGAATCTACGCCGTGGCTGTGTGCCTTACGCTGTGGCCTGATGTGCACCACCGCAGAAATGTAACGTGCACGTCGCAGCAAGGCAGACTGCAACACTTGTGATTGGTTCACTCGGTGGCCTCGCATTAGCGTTTTGTTTGTGCAGTTGCAGATCAGAGCAGAAAACGAGCTCCCAAGCATAAATGCTCACTATGACAAAAGCCACTTGCATATGCAATTAGGCTCAGCTTAGATTAAATGCTGAAGTATAAATTTTGTCCTTCACAACTATTAAACAGTTTGTTGTAGAGAGTTGGGGATTGGGTCGGCTCAAAGAAGGATTACGTATGAATTGACAAAGCCCTGCACTCTTTCCTAATTGGCCGATATTTCATCTTTAAGTCTTTTGTCATGGAGAATATGGGGTTGGGTATTTGGACTCAGAGAGGGTGCACTTGTTAATCTTTAAGCCCCGCCTCCTTCCCTGATTGGCTCAGTTTTTCTCCTATGTAACGATTGATAGGCGTTTCAAGCAGAGTAAGGAGATGGGTTGGGCTCAGGAAGGGTCACATTAATTGGCAATGGCCCATCCTCTATGCAGTTGGACTTTGCTTCACTGCATCATGCCTTTATACACCTGAAGCTGCTTTCATATGCACGTGAGACTAAGGCAATGATATTTGCCCCTTGCAAAGTCAACGTTCCAGCTCTTCCTGCTAACACCCTGGATGGTGTTGCAGTTGAATTTGTTGATACTTATAAATATCTTGGACATGAGCTTTAACTTTAAAAAGCGATTCAAAATTCTTTTTAAAGAATGTTACGTCCATAATGGGCTTTTTATACTGGTTAAAGTCATGTTTTTGCATGTCTTCTTGTAAATGGTTGGTTGCACGTCTATTATTTGAGGGCGGCGGAGTAGTCTAGTGGTCGGTTGCTTGACTGGTACAAAGAGTTGCTAGTTTCTGGCCACGATGGGGCTTGGGATTCTGACTTGATTCGGAGAGATGAAGTTTGGAAGAACTCTGCCGTTGGGCCCTTGAGCGAGGCCGTTAAACCCGAAATGGCTCCAGGGCCTGTACCCCTGTATCTCTCTGTCCCTCCTCACCTGCAACTGTTCTCTCCAGAATTTCTCCCAGGGGGTCCTTGAAAAAGCGAAATATGCCGCAGTGGAATTTCCCCTGTAAAATAAAGGCTAAAAATTCCTGCCTCAACTAGATTACAGTGACATAATTTATCACTTTATCCATCAACATTGTCCAAACTTGATCCTGTTCATCAGGATGCTTCAAAATAAATTACAAATGCAGGCTATATGATGAATTATTGTAGCTTATATAATCTGTCATTCCTTGGTGTACGCTGGATGCAGCAATGGTATATTTTCATCTGTAGCACCTTTCTTGGAAAGTTACCTCAATATCTAAGCTCAAAGTTTTTATTAACACACTGTACATATAATTTAAGATGTAATATCAAACTTTATTTGAAGGTACCTATTGTATGGACAGAAGCTGGTAGGAGGAGTTGGTTTTATTATGGCTTTTGGTCCTGGAATGATCTCAAATTTGGCACACACATTTTGGCACACAACTTGACTGTTAATCAATTCATTAGTTAATTAAGATTTTGAAACCTTTTTCAAAAACTGTTAAATCCACCTGTTTTATTACTTAATCTTTAACATAATGTGTGCGTTTTTGGTCATTCTGTTGGTGTATGTTTTTTGTTTGCCTTTGCCGATTAGACGTGTCTGTTTTGTACTGTATTCTATTTTAATGTGCCATTAATTTTGTAATAGGGTCAATGACAAATAAGCCTTTTAAAAATGTTTTTTTTTTTTAATAAATCTTTAAAAATGTACAGAATACATTTATTTGAAGTTGGAAGAGTGTGTTTAAACAAGTCTTAATGCTTGCACAACATTTACAGGGTTTTAGTACAGTTTTAGACTGTATTTGCAATTTCACCAGCCAAAAAATGTCAGGTGGCGCAACCAAAAGTTTCTTGGAAAAAAAACACACTTCCCTCTTTTTTTTCTAAGTGATTTTTTTTTAGTAAGTATACCTGAGAGAGTCTACTCTGCCTAAAACATTACTTTTTTGTAGTTGAGCTGGGTTTCAAAAGTATCATATGGATTATTTATTGTAGGGGCGGGTATTTTGGTTTTCCAAACAATTTAAGAACAATTAAACTATTTAACTTTGTTTATTTGAAAGGTTTTCAATATAAAATTATGCCCCCATATTAATATTACATTAATTCATATTTTAAATTACATATTTAATACATTTCACAGTGTCAACTTGCTCGGACGGTTGCACCACCTGACATTTTGAAGGTTTGAGATGGCAAAACATAAAATAATTATCTTTTTTATGATAAACTGGAAATGTGTTCAAATTAAACAGGTTTTATAGAATAAAATGATGCTTAGTATGAATCATTTAAAATTATTTTAAACCAAAGTAGTGCACTCGGACAATGTCACGTCATTGACCCAATATATGTAGTTTTATTTATTTATATATTTTAATGGAGCTGCCCTCTTGGCCAGGTTTCCCTTGTAAAAGAGATTCTGTCTCAATTGGACTTTCCTAGTAAAATAAAGGAAATAAATATGTGAAATTTTACTCTTCTTATCTATTGAACTGTTTGTTGCAGTGTTGGGGGTTGGGTTTTTAGAAATTTTAGCATCATTCTAATCATAACAGTTTCACTTTGACAAGCTGATGTAGTTTGTTATCAGACTTAACATTTCAGTAGGTTTTGCTGGTTTTGCACTTGAGGCAACTGTCATCGCACTATGTGACAAAGCTCCCTCTCGTTCCTCTGTGATCCTCTGTAGAAATAATCTCTAAGTGAAGACAGCATATATCTCACTGGAAATTATTCTCTGCCATCATTGCGTCAAAATTGTGATTACTTTCATTTCACCAAAAATATGTTTCATACCTTTTATGAAAATTCTTTCAAAATTTTCACCACATATTTTATATTAGTCTGAAGAGACAGGAATGTAAACTGCGACTTCACTGATTGGCGGCAGCGTGTAACCACGAGGTGGTAGCTGAAGTTGTTAAATGTAGCGTATCGTGTATCATATGATGGATCCTGCTGTGGCTTGGGAGAATGAGCACTGAAAACTGCAATCCTCCACACCATGCCCCTGTCAAGCTCCTCTGTACACACTACTGTTTCCAGACACACATTCATCTTATGAGGGGATGACCGACGGGAGTTTCTCAATCACGAGCAATGCGTTTTCAGGCGCTACTCACTGTATCCCTCTCATGGTCTTGTGTAATGTGAAGCCAATTATACCATTTTAACGGATCTACCAGCCACATGTCAGCGCTCATATGGGTCACATTTATTCCATTTCTGGCCCCAGTGAGACTCCTTTGTTTTGGGGGTAGAACTGGGAAAAGTAGGCAAAGTGGGTTTACTGTCTTTTTTTTTTTTTTTTACTACTCTGTGTGTCATTCTGTTCAGATATTTCAAAATTATTTGTGGTTTCATACATGAATGAGATCTGGTCATTTTACGTTCCTTCATTTTTTTCCTGGTTTCTTGTAGGATGAAAGTATTCCAAGGAGAGGTAAACTGCAGAAAAGGTAGGTCACTGCAATATTACTGTTTTGGCTCTCTCTTAAGTTAGATAAATGAGTATCATTGTGGCCCTGACATGAGGAATGCTTACCAGTGTGGTGTAAGTGGTTCGGGCTGCGACAATGTTTGCATGGTAATGTTTTGAGTATTTTGTACTGGATATAGAGTGCTGTGGGTAGTCTGGTGCTTGTGTGTTAACAGCTGAGGATAATTCAGTTTATTACAGATGGCCACTGGCTCTCCTGCAGACGTGAGTGGGCTGTAGGGAGTATGAATGTCTGAATGTTTGACCATTAGGATGGAAAAATGATCAGTTACTCTCCTGCTGCAGTGAGATATTGGTTCTGGTCTCATTTATTGGGCATGAGGACTCATCCATTTTCATTTATTATTTATCATTAAACAAAACCTCAAGTAAGCCAGCAGTATACAAACAACACAGGCTACTTGAATACACATACAACAGTTTTTTTTTTTTATTGACTGTTTCATGCAAGGAAGGAAAAAAGTACCCAGAAAGAGTAAACTGTTGTGGTGGTAGTGCGACGGTGTGGGGGTGCTTCAGGGGCTGGGCTGCTTGCCATAATTGCTCAGAGAACCCGTGATGGAGAATGTCCGGTTCTTAATCCATGATTTGATATGCAGTTGGGGTCAACAGCCAGACATCAATCCTGTCCAGCTCTGAGTAGCTCAAAAGAAACAAAATTAATCCATTCAGGAAGAGTTATGCTAGAAACAGATTCCATTGTGTGGATCATTGGTCTACTGAGATCAAGTGCTACAGTATTCTTGTCATTCACAAAAGAGCACAAAGTGTAAATATCGTCCCATGAATAACAAAAGGTCACAAGTGACATTCCTGATGAAACCTGTTTTTCTGCACCACGTGGTGCAGAAAAACAGGTTTCATCAGGAATGTCACTTGCGACCTTTTGTTATTCGTGGGACGATATAACCACAAGCGGTGATTATCAGGGTCCAAGCAACATTAAGCAATTATCAATTTTGAAGCTGTAAATGCACGTTATATGAGTTTTGAAACGGTGTTCAGTTCCTGGCAAATAATTATACATGGAATTCCTGGCCCTGCTAGTTTCATGTTGAGTGGGTGTTGCTAAACCTGTCAAACAGCAATTGTTACTCGATTGGCTCACAGGAGCCATATTTTTAAAGATTTACTTTGCTCATTGGAAGGACTATTAGGAGCTTACTCAGAGGTACAGTATGCACAATTACAACTATTTGAGTCAAATGGATGAAATGATATGGGCAGTTTTACATTTTTGCTTCCTTCAGTGCCTCCTTTTGGCCAGTTGCTACCAAATCTTGTGTCCTTCTGCCTCTTGTGACAAAGATGTAAATTCCTGTTTTTTGATGATAGGACATTGCTTTCAGGAATTGTACCCCAATATATCAATGGAAGCCAAGCCCTCAATTTCCTTGTGCTCGCTGTGGCTAGGTGTTTTTTTTTTTTTTAATTTTTTAATTTTTTGCATCTTCAATCCCACCCGAATGTGGAATGCCCAATTGGTGAACTATGTACAAGGCTTGCTCGTATGCGACCCCTCGCTGCCAATTCAGGAGAGTGTAGACAGTTCGCGGCTCTCCTCCGAAGCACGCGCCTGTCAGCCACCGCTTCTTATACACTCATTGGTTGAATCTTCGCTAGTTCAGAACGATGGCGGAGGATACCCGAACATGAACAGAATTAGAATCTTCCTGACGAGCGCCCGTCTGGCCAACAGGAGGCGCTTGAGCAACGCACAAGGCAACTATTATTTTCCCTTCCCGGCAGTCCCTTCCCAATTTGCAACCCTGTTGCGCAATAGCCAATTGTGCGCTACTCTGAAAAAGCTGCCGACCACTGCCGGCTGGTACGAAGTGGGGATCGGACCCGCGACGTGATAGTCACTCCTGCTTCGCAACGCGATGCTTTACCGAGCGAGCTATCCGGCAGCCCCGTAGCTAGGCGATTTAGGATTTTGGTCTGAAGATGCTGCCTACCAAATATTTGCACATTGGTTGCGCTCTTTCAAGGAGATTGATTTTAAAGGTTTCACAAGTAATTCAAAATGTTGGAAAATCCCATTTAGGACATTATTTTGGTCTAAGAGTCTCTTTTCGCTCACTTGGAGGCAGGGAGATGGCTGAAAAAAAAAAGAATTTTGAATCTAGCCCAAACGGTACAATAGTTATTGCACAAAAATGAGTTTTTTGGCTTTTTGTAGTGCCACTATCTGGCCAATTAAAAGTAATGCTGATAGACATTGCTCTTGGACACATCCTTAACAATCTTAAGAGGATTCAAGATGATGGTTGATGGCTAAAGTGAGCATAAGGGCTACTGAAATTAGATTGGCTGATGTTGGCCATCTTGTTTGAGCAATCAGGTTGTAGTTAATGGTGTCCATAGCAGTCATGACCAACATACCACACGCTAAATTTCAAGTTGATCAGACAGTTGATTTAGGAGTTTTGACCATTTGTTTGTCATACCTAGTAGCCCATGGGGTGTAAAATGGTCACCGGCTCTTGTGAAACCCTGCGTAACTTGTTGGGGTCATGAAAATGGTTGGATTTTGTGAAGTGTTAGTTTGGCTCCTGTGTTTCATGACCATTTCTACAGGGAGAGCTTTGCCTTGGTGAAAGGTGTGGTGCTCTTATTGGAGGAGGGGGAACAGACGGGCGATGAACCCTCACCGACTCAGACCAAACCTCCCCCGCTGAAGGGGGCGCAGTCCACCGACCAGCACAGACAGCTCCAAGCCATGGTGTCCCTGTTACGGCCGGAGGACACTGTCAAAATGGTGAGAGGCCCGTCTATGGTCAGGGTTACACTTCTCTTTTCACTGCGACGTTTGAGATCGGATGCACCTGGACGGACCACCACACTTGACACTTCAGTGCAACTTGCCCGATTGGATATATTCCTGTGCGGATGTATTCCCATGCAATAGATGCCCCCTAAATGGTTTATAATTCAAGAAAGAGCCTCCCTCTTTTTATGTGAGTTACCCTCGTCCGTCTGTACGTCCTTCCGTTCACATGTACGGGATGTTGTCTATCCGCTTCTCCTCAAAAACTACCTGACAGAATTCAACAAGCTTTGGTAAATGCTTTCTAGATGGATCGAAGATGTGCACCTCATATTTTGTTTGAGACAGTTGAATAATTTCACAATTTTAGGAGCTTCACAAACTCTCATTAGCGGGGGCGTCTGTGTCCAAGGACACACATTTTCGAGGTTTAATTATTTGTTTGTTTAGTAATGACGGCAGGGTCGGTACGAGATGCGCTTTGTTGAAGAGAGAGCAGCGGAGGCGAGTGATTAACTCAGCTGATGTTTTCCTCAGTGCTGGAACATCGGCGATTTTTCTCAAATCGTGCCATATTTCTGTAACCGCTGTCAAGTGTAGCTAGTACATTGGCGTCAGACCACAGTGCTATAGGACTCCACTGTGCTCAGGCCTTGGTTTGCCTCCATCTTCTCCCATTTCTTTAGACATTCGGGAGAGGAATTCCCGTGTTGCTGGAAGGTGACATGAGCCCTACATTCGATAAATTGTCCAGATTGTGCCCACAACATGCTGTCCACACCTCACTGAGTCCAAAGTCAATGCGAGCTGGTGCCACTCAAGCATGAGGTCTGGCCGATCACATCCCAGTGCAAGTGAGATCCGATCTCAGAGTGTGCAGACTTGACAGTTAATGCGTTCTGGCATGATCGGGTGACAAAAGTCACAATGAAAAGACAAGTGTAACCACAGCCTACCGCTGAAGTTTCACTTTACTTCCAATTGAGGTTATTTTATGGTTTTTATGAATAACAGATCTTTCGAGTTCCCTGGCAGGCTGACCACGCTGCTCTAATAAGGTCTTTCCTGGTATTCTACTGTGTGGTCAATATGGTGTCATATGCCCAGGGCGCAAAATATATGTTTGGGGGTGGGTAATGACATCGCATCATAAAATATGAGTTTCTGTATTATCTCTCTCCCTCCTCTCTTCATCTGTACCCTTAGATTTTTTGCCCTTCCTTATTTTAACATTTATGTATTTATTTTTTTATTTTTTTGCAGGCTGTGCGTTTGGAGTCCGTGAGCCCAGTCAGGGTCCGTTACCTGTTGATCATTTCCACTCTGTGCAATAAATATGAGAGTGTCTTATTGGGTGTCGACTTCCCCAGCAAGGACAGGTTTGTTTTTGCTTAAACTCCACTGACTACCTCAGCAATAGAGTATTTGTGGATAATGTGTTGCACTGCAGCTTTGGGGTGGTGCTTAAACATAGCGGGTGCCATTTATTGGGCAGATCTGTAGATCTGTCATATATTGCGAAGTGCTGCAGATAAATGTTGTTAGTTTCTAGGTATTGCAAAATAAATCATGCCGGCATTTTGAAACAATTTAGGGTCAAAATCCGCGAAACAGGAATATTGTAATGATTAATTCATAGGATGACTACGTAGTTCAAAGACATTGTTACTGTGCCTACTCCGGGGCCCCTAGCAACCAATCCCCAACATGGCTGAGTAAATACTAAAATCTGATTGGTACAGTGAAACACACTTACCCCCCAAAAGGTCTTTTGCTGCGACTAGCAGTTGTGGCTGGAAACTTCCTCACGGCTATTGCAGCCGTTATGATTATTGTTATCGTGGCTATAGCCGTGACTAGCCCTTAAAGGATTAATATAGCATATAGACTTGGGATATGATCAAAAAAGAAAGTGAAACCTCACTTTCCGCAATATGGGACCTTTAAATTCAAAGTTAGATTATTTTAAACTTGGGAGGATTAGAGGCAGCCACGTTTTCTCAAAGCCTCCTTGGCTAATATTTACCAAGGATGCCAATGCTAGTGTTGGGCACGGAAGGCAGGAAATCTGGGCAATACAGTGTGGGGCATTAGGGTTTGCAACGCTTTCTTCTTTTAATGTTATTGAAATTGTTTCAATGCATCCCTTTTTCTTCTCTGTCTTCCTGACTTTCCCCCTCTCTGTTCATCTCTTAGTGATCAGTGCACCATTGGGCTGGTAGTTCCCATTTGGAGTGACACCCAGGTGTACTTGGATGGCGATGGGTAAGAGGGAGAGGGGGAGGGATGATAGAGGCAGACAGATGAGCTGAGTGAGGATGGATGGATGGATGGTTGGAGTGTGGTCATGAAGGACAGACTCAGAGACTCCGCTGGAGATCTGCACTGGAGGAGCTCGAAGCTATCACACGTTGCCTTACAAACTTGGAAATTTTATTGAAAAATATCTGCTCAATTTGAATTTGATGCCAGCAACACGTTTCAAAAAATGTGGGACAGGGGCAACAGAAGGACTGGAAAAGTTGCATGACGCAAAAAAAAAGACACCAGGTGGAACATCGCTCTGCTAATTAGGTTACCTGGCAACAGGTCAGTAACATGATTGGGTGTAAAAAGTCTCTCAGAAGTAGAGATGGCGGGGGCTTCGCCATGCTGTGAAAGGCTGCATTGGCAAATAGTTCAACAATTTAAGAATAGCGTTTCCCATGTAAAATCGTCAATAGCTTGGTTGGGTGACGCACTGTCAGCCTGTACGAGGCACTTAACAGTGTAGCCTCTCCGCGATCTTCACATCTGTGTGAATCCTGCTTGTTTACTCACACAACTGCCCATTCTTTTCCATTATAACTCGCTTCAATAAGATGGGAACTGAAATTCAACATTTTTAAAGGCATCTGTGAATGTGTACAGACATCAGTGCAAACATTTTATCTGATCCCTCCCTGCCCCCCCCCCTTCCAATACCTCTCTCTCCCCCTCCCTCCTCCTCTGTTTCCTCCATCAGTGGGTTCAGCGTTACCTCCGCAGAGGAGACGAGGATTTTTAAACCTGAGTCCATTCAGACAATGTGGTGAGTCCAGGCTGTGGGGTAAATATTCTGAGTCTCCTTGTTCTGGTTTGGAACGTACAGCCCCAGTTCTGAAGAAGCTGGCCCCTCATGGAAAATGCCGATAAAATCAAAAAATAATTCAAAGTGTCCTCCAGGACGGCATTTCGGCAGATTATGCAAAGAAAAAGATCCTGGCTTGAGAGAAATAGAGGGTCACCTGCTGGGCTTCAGCCCGAGCACGTCGTTTACATGCCGTGGCAAATCTCTTTATTTTGTATCATTTTTTTACCTGTATCTTCTGGAGTATGGTATTGATTGTGATTTTTTTTTCTTCATTGTTGTGCTGTAAAATTAAAGTTTTAGTGGCATTAAACTTTGGATATTCTCGTTTTGTGTCAGTTTGCTTGGTTATTGTTAGTTTGTCCTAATTGGTATTAGCTAATGTTTAGTTATTCTTGGTTATCCTTAATTCTTATTTATGAATCTTTTGTGCTGAAGTTAGTTTGTTGGTGTTGGTATTGTTTCATTTCCTGGCTGTATGCAGTGAGTGCCCCTGTCGTATGCTTTTGTTGATGAAAGTCAAATATTTTTTATGAAAATTGGGTAACCAATAAAAGCCTATTTTACTAATTTCACCTGCACATCATGAACAGGACCATGCCTACGAGTCATTTTGAGCTCGCTGGCTGTCTGTGAATGGTCCTTTTTGGATATAGCGTTGTGTAAACTAAGGACTGCCCCCTAAGGAATAAAGTTGCTCTGTCTCTAAAACACGGGTGCCCTACCAAGTGCCACGGAGGGCCGAGAGTATATAGGTTTACATCCCAGCCAGTGGCTACTCCTGCTGAATCCACTGATCGGCACACCTTCAAGCAGGGAGAGAGGAACTAATTGGTGCAATCAGCAGGTGTACTGATTGGTTGGAATGAAACGCTGCATATTTGGCGCCCTCTGTGGTACATGATTGCGCACCACCGTTCGAAATAAACTCTAAGGATTGTTTGTGAACTATCCAGCGCACTGAATGCTTCCTCACTGGTCATGCTGCTGCAGGTCCGTGTTGCAGGCCCTGCACGGGTGCTGCGAGAGGGCGCTGGAGGGCGCGATTATCCCTGGGTGCGGCCTGGACTGGCTGGAGAACTATTCTGCCCAGGTGGAGTCGGACCGGCAGTGCTTGAATGAGTGGCAGGCCATGACAGGCCTGGAGGCCGTGAGGGCAGACGATGTCCAGCAGAGGTAAACTGTCCTGTGATTGGCTCTTGTCTGCACAGCATCATAAACTCTTCCTGCAGTTTAAATTCATTAACCCATTAAACTCTGCTTTATCACTTCAGTTTTTACTTAAGTAGGTTCAAAGTCCAAAAAAGCATTTTTTTCATTTCGTAGGAGAATTTCACATTCGTACTCTGTACCTGCTGGTTGCAGCGCTTCACTGAAGCTACATCACCTTTATATTGAGAGAAATATTCAAACCCACAACGCCATGTTTTTATGGCCACAGCATCATATCAAATGGAAACTAGAGGCACTCGTAGAGTGCAAACCTCCGCCAAGGCAGCACAATCCAAATGTGCATGAGTGGGAGAAGAGTTGAGTTATCGCGTGTGATAGGATTTCAAGATGGCAGCCGTGGCGGCCATATTGTTTCAGTGATCACGGTCAAAATCAGTAGGGTCCATCCTTGATGTAATGGCAATCCACCCACAAAATTTCAGACAAATTTGTGCATTACTTTTTGAGTTATCGCGTGTGATAGGATTTCGACATGGCTGCCGTGGCGGCCATATTGTTTCAGTGATCGCGGTGAAAATCAATAGGGTCCATCCTTGATGTAATAGCAATCCACCCACAAAATTTCAGACAAATCCGTGCATTACTTTTTGAGTTATCGCGTGTGATAGGATTTCGACATGGCTGCCGTGGCGGCCATATTGTTTCAGTAGTCACGGTGAAAATCAATGGGGTCCATCCTTGATGTAATAGCAATCCACCCACAAAATTTCAGACAAATCCGTGCATTACTTTTTGAGTTATGTTGTTCACAGACAGACAAACAGACAATCAGACAAACAAACAAGGGCAAAAACATAACCTCCGCCCCAACTTCGTTGGCAGAGGTAAATATCTAGATTTTGTACACTATCTCACAAACAATTCACTGTAATTCAGCAGGACATATTTGGGATCGTTGGAAACCTTGGGATCTCCACCAGACTTAAAAACTAGGCCTGAAGCTGAACACGTTTGAATGCAGCCACTACAAACCCCAATTCCAATGAATTTGGGACGTTGTGTAAAAGGTGAATAAAAACAGAATACAGTGATTTGCAAATCCTTTTTTACCTACGTTCAATTGAATACACTACAAAGACAAGGTATTAAATGTTCAAACTGATGAACTTTAATGTGTTTTTGGAAATATTTGCTCATTTTGAATATGATGCCTGCAACACGTTCCAAAAAAGCAAAATTTTGTGTTGATAGTTTCGGTGCTGAGGAGGAACTGATTAAATTTTGGTGAAGATTCGACTCATATTCTTGATCCGCATGCCAGCCAAACTAATTTCTTTGTGCGTCCAGACGTCACCGTCCAGACTTGTTAAACACTCACGTTCAATAGGAATTCCTCTGTCAGCAAATTGCTACACGGAGGAGGTAATGCTTTCTTTGAGCGCCCTTCGGTTCATTTTTTTCACTCTCTCGATCTTTTCATTTCTCTGTTCTCCCCCCTCCTCTGTCTGCACAGCTCCGACAGAGTCGCAGTGGAGAAGAGGATTATCGCCAAACTGAGAGAGATCATGAGCCGCGAGGACCTGGACAACATCACCAGCAAACAGGTACAGTGCCGAGGGCATCACCTGCTTTCTGATACAGTGAAAGAGCGTTTACAGTGAACACCCGACTTTCCCTGTCGAAAGTTGATATCTAGAGATCACTGTATTCGCCGCGTCTGTGGAGATATTATTTTGACTGCTTTACTGGCCAAACATTTCAACAGATTTGTTTCATATTTGGTTCGGGCCTTATGTGTAGTAAGGTCACAAAGCCTATCAATTTTGGGAGTGATTGCTTTAGGGGGTCTGGGGATATGCATCGACCAGCGGGCAACCGACTGCGATTTTGTAAAATGCCAGCTATCATTTTCAAGTGCAAATGTGAAATTTATTGTGAAAAATGGAAAGGGAAAACCTCGCCGTTCAAGCTGTTGTTTTTTTTTTTTTTAATAAGGGGGTGGGGGGTTACTGGATTGATTTGTAGAATAATGACTAGGAAAATGATGAGATTCAGACTTAGCCTTCTGTATATTTTCATTTTGCTTGTCTGGTTTAGCAGCACTAAATTACTTGTATTGTTAGACCTAATATCAATTATCCGTATCGTAAACATTACACAAGATGGATACCATATCCCTCTGGGTTGTGTATAAAGAAGCCTTTGCCATAGCCATTGGTACTGTGACTATGTACTGTTTTCACAATCTTGATGTTGTGAAGGACAGAGCATGTCTTTTTTTTGTGCCCGAATTGGACTTAGCCATGCTAAAACACACTGAGAATTGTGGTCCGGGGCAGCGGCAACATTGGCTAATGTGACTTCAGTGAATTAATTTTGATAATATTATCTGGCTACAATTGTTTACAAATACATTAAGACTTGTTTCCGGAAAAATGGGACAAAATTACACCTGAAACACTGTGTCACCTTTTTTGGACTCTCTTGAGGTCAGCACATTGTACATTTTCAGTAAGCAAATTAAATGCTCATGTTCAGACTTGAAATGTGTTGTTGTTTTGTTTTCAATTTAGTTGAGGGTAAATGGACTTTTCACATCATTCTTTGTTGATTTTATTTGCATTTTCCACGATGTGCCAACTTTTCTGGAATTGGGGGTGTACGTTTGCTGCAGAAAGCTTTGCGAATCAATATGGATCATTTTACATTTGAAACTAACTTTGATGAAGTAGCGGAGTAGGATTTAGGGTGTGTGATGCTATTGGCATTCTGGGTTCATTCTGCACCTGCCATCTTCCCTAAGGCTTCTTCATGTTTACAGGTGCGGTTGGCACTGGAGGAGAGCTTTAACATGGACATGAAGGACTACAAAGAATTCATCGACAATGAGATGATGGTCGTCTTGGCCCAGATGGATAAACCTTCGAAAATATTTGACTACCTTTACCTGGTGAGTGGCCCACGAACACGGCTGTGAACAAGTATTCCCCCCCCCCCCGATTTCTTTGATTTTAGCACATTTGTCGCACTTCAATGTTTCAGATTATCAAAAAAATTTAATATTAGGAAAGATGGCCTGAATAAAAACAAGAACATAGTTTTTAAAAGATGATGTCATTTATTATGGGAAAAAAAGATATGCAACCCTACCTAGCCTTATGTGAGAAAGTAGCAACCCCCTTAATTTCTAAATCAACCAAACCAGTCAAACAAATTTAATTGATTGTTCAATTAAATTAAATTTCACTCGACACACCCAGGCATGATTATTGCCGGCCCTGTTGAATCTAAACATCACGTACGTGCAACCTGTCTGGCAATGTGAAGCAGGCAAACGGCAGCACATGATGCTGCGATCTAAAGAAATTCGAGAACCAATCAGAAAGAAAGTCGTTTGCATTTTTCTGGCTGGAAAGAGTTATAAAGCCATTTCTAAGGCTCTGGGATTTCTGCAATTCACGGTGAGAGCCATTATCCACTATTGGAGAAAATTTGGAACAGTGATGGACCTATCTGGGAGCAGCTGGCCTGCCAAAATTCCCGTAAAAAAAGAGACACATATTCAAGCTTTTTTTTGTTTATTGGTTGAATGAAATTGCAACAATTTTTGACAAGGCACAGTGTCATGAAATTTATTTCATTTCACTGGCAGTTGAAAATGAATAGAATCGAATGGCGTCTGAGTTGACTGAGCATAAACTGGTATTTACTTTGTCCATAAGTACAGTGAATATGAGAGTTCTGCTTGCCAGGCTATTTGGGTATCTAAAATAATGAGGTGTTGTTTGAGGTGCTCATTTTGTTTTAAAATTATCACAGTGAAATGCGTCAATTAGATTTGCTTCAGGTTTTGAATGGGCTCGCGCGTTTGATTCAGACTGAACTCAATCTCTTGTTTTTAGGGCTCTGGGTGGAATGCTGCCAATTTTGAAGAGCTTCAGAAGAACAAGTAATGCTTCCTGTTCAGACCTTGGTGTGCGCGGCTGTGTGTGAATGCTTGCGTCAGCACGCATTCTATTCGATGTCTACTGACATAACTGCATGTGCGAGTGTCGATTTTGCTGAGAAATGTGTTTTTGAGTGTGGCTTTTGCATGCGTGCGTGCTTGTTTGTGAGTTTTCGGCAGGGAATGCACTAAGCCGACTATCAGGGTAAAGCCTTTTTGGTGTAAACATGTTGTTGCCGGTAGTTAATGGGTGCTTATCAGTCCTGTGGGGAGGTCAATGCGGTGTTTACAGCGGTAGTCTTAAAACAGTGCGATCTGCTTGATAGTGATTAGTTAATATTATTTCTAAAAGACTAAGCATGAAACAAGTGGCAAACTGCTCAAGAGGCCTGTTCTTGCCTGGTTTGAGTCGGCCACTTCAAGTCCACGACAAGTATTGCACAGTAGAATGCATGTCAAACTCCTCATTTCAATGATGCAAAGAACTTTTTTGCATCACTTGACATCGTTGCTGTGAAAATAGCAAATATTTGGGCGCCTTTTATGGTTGCTTTAATTTGGAATTTAGGTGTGGCCGTAGTAATGCTTTTTTTTTTTTTTTTTTTTGCAAACATAGGGGTCGGAAGAATTGAGGCATGTCCTTCACTGACTGACTCATTTCCCTTGTAAACACTCATGCACCTTGCGAAACCTGCTTGCAAAATTAGTGATGCACCAGTTCATAGTAGTGATATACATTTTATTCCACAAAAAACCAGCTCATAATCAGAAAAGTTCCCCCTCACCACCTTCGAATTATTTGTTTTTTGTGCAAAAATGTATCTTATTTATTTATTTGCATCTCCTTTAGCCACGACTGAGGTAGTAACTACCCTTTGTGGGGTCTACACATATAAACATTACATCATTATACAAAACAATTCTGACAAGTCATTGTTCATATTTCAAATAAGAGTCGTCTTTCAGAAGTTGTTAAATTCTACACTCATGATGGGGTGTGATTCACAGATGAAATCTCTTGTTTCAGTTTATCCAACTTTATTGATGAAAAAAAATCATATGAATAATTTGCAATTTAATGTGGTTTTGTGAGAAATGAGTGGCCTTCATCAGTTTCGGTTGAGGGTTCGCTCCCTTATTTCATTTAAGAAGGTTCATTGAAATCATTTTCCAGTCTCTGACACTCAATCCTGGGTTCTAAAGCCTGTAATAGGGGTCATGCACACATAGGAAAGGATTGGCTCGATTTGGTAACTGCAGAATGGGGTTAAAGGTCAAAGTCTGCTGTTCACGCCATAGCCAACCATTGGGTGACTGTTAGCTTGGTGTTGTCCCTGCTTCAAAGGCAGTGATAATATGCATGTGCATTTGTGTGAGAATGCAAGCAAGTGTTGATTGTGTTAAGAACCTGTCAGTAATAGCATTCTGATAAAAAAAAAAATAAAATAATAATAATAATAATAATGTGCATATAACATGCTTTATGAACATGTTGTTGTTGTTTTTGTTTGGCAGCGTGGGATATATATTGAACATCACCATGGAGGTAGACAACTTCTTCCCAGATTCCTTCTCTTACATGAATATTCGCGTTTACGATGTGGAGGCCACTGACCTGCTGTCTCACTGGAACTCCACCTACAACTTCATCAGCACGGCCAGGTAAACCTGTACTCCCCACCTCCCACTCAGGGCTCCAGTCCCCCCCCATTACATACTTTAATATCGACCCCTTGATCAGGATGATGGATCAGGCCGTGGATCATACTGCTGTGAACTTTGCACAATAATAATATAACCAACCTCTCAAACTATGATGGTCATTTTCACTGAAACCATTCTTACCTGTTATTTTAAACTTATTGTGTGTAGTACTGTCTATCAAAGAGCAAATATATTTGGGGTCATTTGGTTCAAACCTTAGTGACCAGTCTGCATTAAATTTATTGTACTACTTGTAAAATATTAGAGCTAAGGAGTTTCTTACTGTATAGTTTTGTCTTTCATTGCATAATTCTTTCATGGAAGAATTGAATACAAATTACAAACCCAATTCCAAAAAGGCGCCACATCACGGACGGCGCAAATGTGGGGGGAAAAAAGGGCTGATTCTCTATTTACCCTCTGCTATACTGAAAAAAGTACAACAACACATTATTTGATATTTTAACTTGAATTTTGTTGCTTATTGAAAATATACAATGTCATGAATCCAAAAAAGATGGTCCAGTTTACTGCTTACCTCTGTATCATCACGTCTTTCAATCTCATTTATTCAGCGTTTGAGCGCTGAAGTCACTGTGGTCAAGTCTAATAAAGAGAATTTTCCCTATTCCTCCATGATGGCGGGTCTCGCTTTAAAACTGTGCAGGGCATTTGTTTCCATACGTTTGCTACATTCTCAGCTGGAGACGGATCAGGACTGCAGGCTGGCCAATCTGCCACCAGCACTCTCTCCTTACGTGGCCATTCAGTTGTAATTTGTTTAGAGTGTGGTTTGGCGTCGTCATGCTGGAAAATTCAGGGGCGTCCCTGGAACATGCCTTTGATGGCAGTATGTGTTGCTTTAAAATCTTTTCATATCATTCTACAACCCCAATTCTGAAATAGTTGGGACAAAGTGTAAATTGTGAATAAAATCAAAATGCAATGACTTTCAAATCACACCAGCCAGTAATTTATTCACAATAGAACAGAGATAACATAGCAGATGTTGAAACTGAGAAATTTTACTATTTTATCCACAGAATGAGCTTATTTCAAATTTGATGGCTGCTTCAGGTCTCAAAAAAGTTGGGACAGGGGCCTGTTTACCATGGTGTAGCATCCCCTCTTCTTTTTAACGCAGAGTGGAGGCGTCTGGGCATTGAGGAGACAAGTTTCTTGAGTTTAGCCATTGGAATTTGATCCCACTCTTGTTTAATACATGCTTCCAGCTGCTGGAGAGTTTTGGGTCTCCTTTGACGGACTTTTCATTTAATTTAATTATGCACCAAATGTTCTCAATCGGTAAAACATCAGGACTGCAGGCAGGCCAGTTCAGCACACGGACTCTTCTACTACGAAGCCATGCTGTTGTAATAGCTGCAGTATGTGGTATTGCATTGTCCTGCTGAAATACACAGGCATTCTTTGGAATAGATGTCGTCTGGAGGGGAGCATATGTTGCTCTAAAACCTTTATATAACTTTCAGCATTCATGGTGCTTTTTAAAACATGCAAGTGTCCCACACCATATGCACTAATGCATCCCCATACCATCAGAGATGCTGGCTTTTGAACTGAACGCTGATAACAGGAGGGGTGGTCTTTCTCCTCTTTAGCCTGGAGGACATGACACCCATGATTTCCAACAAGAATGTCAAATTTGGACTTGTCTGACCACAGGACACTGTGCCACTTTGCTACAGTCCATTTTAAATGAGCCTTGGCCCACAGAACACGGCGGAGCTTCTGGATCATGCTCAACAATGGCTTCCTTTTTGCATGATAAAGTTTTAGGTGGCATCTGTGGATGGCACAGCGGACTGTGTTTGCAGGCAGTGGTTTCTTGAAGTATTCCTGGGCCCATTAGTAATGTCAATGACAGAATCATGCCGGTGAGTGATGCAGTGGCGTCTGAGGGCCCGAAGATCACGGGCATCCAGTAAAGGTCTTCAGCCTTGTCCCTTACGCTCAGAGATTTTTCCAGTTTCTCTGAATCTTTTGATGATGTTATGCACTGTTGATGATGAGACCTTCAAAGCCTTTGCACTTTGATGTTGAGGAACATTGTTTTTAAAGTATTCCACAATTTTTTTACGCAAGCCTTCACGGGTTGGAGAGCCTCTGGCCATCTTTACCTCTGAGAGACTCAGCCTCTCTAAGACATCCCTTTTACAGCCAATCATGTTACACACCTGATGCCAGTTAACTTAATTACTTGCTAAATGTTTTTTCAGCTGATTCTCTTATATATTAATTGCTTTTTCAGCCCTTTTTTGCCTGTGTCCCAACTTTTTTTGAGGCCTATTGCAGCCAGAAATTTTGAAATAAGCTCATTTTGTGGATAAAAATGGAAAATGTCTCAGTTTCTATGTTCTATTGTAAATAACGTATTGGCTCATGAGATCTGTCATTGCCTTCTTATTTTATTCACAATTTACTTTTTGTCACAACTATTTCGGAATTGGAGTTGTACATTAATTGCGCCCTTACAGACTTCAGAAAGAAAAAATATATGGGCAAATTATTTGGAATGTCATTTGGCATCTCCTGTTAATCAAAGGGTCGGTCACAAGATGAGTTAAACACAAATGCCAGCTCTTCAACGATTTGAAGAAATTCATGAAATATTCCAGCAGTCTTTAGTGGTTCAGTTGTTTAAGTTCCACGCAAATTAATACTAATCCGATTTAGTTAGCGCTTAGGTAATTCCCCTGTAATTGATCTTAGAGCAACTTCAGCATTGGAGTAATCCTCCTACCTTTTAAACTTTTGGCTTTTAACAAGATTGTTTGTTTGTCTTTGTGCCTCAGTAAATAAACTACCATTGGTCTTGGTCTTCTGCCAACGCCACCAGCCAACATTTGACTAAGAATTTCTCTGAATTTCTACTCAATCTCAGCCCAGTTTTCACCACTTGACTTCAGAATGTCATCTTTTACAATGTTGTTTCATCTGGACTAGTTTTCTGAATACTCAGCTTTGGCCAACCAATGTTTGTGATCAGTTTGCCATGCATCAATCTTTGATTGGAGGGGTTTAATTGCGACGGTCAAGGATGTAAAAGTGACCTCCAGTTCATTCTCCTTATTTATGTGAATTCCAGGCTCATTTTCACCTTCAGCATGTTTAACAAAGGCTTAGTCAATCTGACCTGAATTCATTTGAGTTTGCATTGTACTTGCAGAAGGCAAACTGAGGGTAAAAAGACCCAAGAACAAGCAGGAACTGAAGGCTGCAACCGCGAAGGCCTAGCAGAGCATCACCTGGGACAAAACCCAGTGTCTGGTGATGTCTGTGGGTTCCAAACTTCAAGCTATCAAAGAATGGCAAGGATTTGCAACCAAGAATCAAAAATCACAATTTAGGCTGCTGGCTGGGCGCACTCAGTAAAGATGCAGGTTGTGATGCACGGGTGACTCCCACTGCCACAGTATGAACCTTTGGCCAGCAGCTTATGAGAGAGCAGTGGATAAGCTGCTGCTCAGGGATAGTGGAGGGATGCAGTTGGTTTGGGTAAGCTCCGCTTTTTTGCTCAAGCGCCATCTACTGGCCACCCAGGTACCCGATGGTCGCTGCTGAGCAAACGCGTTTGGGTCGTTCGGTGAATGCCTGGTCTGTGATCTGGAGTGAAAAGAAGTGGCGCGTGATAGGCGCATTTTGGAGGAGTGTGTGAAGTGTCTGTGCTCAGGCCAGCTGCATGAGGTGCATGTTCGCGTGCGGTTCTCTGATTGGACATGGCAGATTCAGGTGGCCTTGAAAGTGCCAAAAAAGTAAATGACGGTTTGATTTATAATTGTTAGTTTGTCTGATTATTTTTGAACCCCTAAATTGTGAGGTGTATGTATATAAACAGTTGTAATTTCTACATGGTGCACGCAACATTTTCATGGACTGGAACCAGCAAAGATCATAAAACATTTGTCCAAATGCTCATGGACCTGAGTCTTTGCGTATGGTTTTTATACTGTGCGTGTGTAGTTATACCAGTGTGTTTGCATGGTTTTGGTCATGGTTGAGGTTTCAGGGGTGTGTGTTCATGTTTTCGGCAATGCATGTGCAAGAGGTTTTTTTAATTGTGAGTGTTTAAGGTTTTTACTGATGTGTGTGTTTCCACTTGTGTGTGTGCAGGATTTCACTACTGTGTCACTATAGCATGTGCAAGATTTCACTGGAGAGGTAAAGTGTGGGATATATCCCATAAGGCAATGTGGTAAACCATTCCAGTGGTCATAGGTTAACCAATTTAAACCAGGACAGCATGTGCGCATTTTAAGAACGTGTCGTTGCCGACACAGATATGCGCGTAATTTTGAAAGTACCGTAATTACTGTAAGTTTTGGCGCAATAGAAAAAAAATTCAACTGTTCTTGAAAGCTGAGAAGCTGTGCTTCAGCCCAAATACAGGTTACTATGGTAAACATGGCAGCATGATTCTCTGCTGGGATTTTTGCATTAGGCCTTAAAGGGTTAAAACATGAGGTTTTTTTGGGCCATTTATACCTCTAATGGCCCATCACCACTTGTTATAGCTTTGGTATGTAATATGATCAGCACCTCTCCGGGAGTCAGTGCTGATGTTTGTTTTCTTTAGCATCTGATTTTTGATATTCCTAACCTGGCCGTGTTTGTGCTGTGGTGTTTCTGTAGGCAGAATGGACAGGCTGTGCTGGTACATTGTAAGATGGGCATTAGCCGTTCGGCATCCACGGTGGTGGCTTACGCCATGAAAGAGCACCAGTGGTCGCTGGACCACGCCCTCGCCTACGTCAAAGAGAGACGTCATGTGGTGAAGCCCAACGAAGGCTTCCTGAAGCAGCTACACACTTACAGTGGGATCCTGCAGGCCAGGTGAACGAGGGTGTGTGTGTGTGTGTGTGTGTGTGTGTGCTCACGTGGATGTGATTGCATGTGTTCTCTATATGAGTGTGTCTCTCTCCTAATGTCTAATAGTTCCCTCCTTCTTCTCAGTCAGCAGCGCCACAGCGCCCTCTGGAAGAGGAGGAAGTCGCGGGAATCAAGGAAGCAATCCCTGGAGATCAGCAAGGAGGAAGGAGAGAGTGAGGAAGAGGAAGAGGAGGAGGAGGAGAGCGAAGAGGAAGATGAGGAGGATCAGGAGGAGGAAGAAAAGGATGTAAGGAATTGCTGGTGCAACAGTGGTTTGAGTGAATAACAACAACAACAACAACATTAATAATTATAATGATAATAATAAACAGGGTCTAAGCTACATACTGTACCAGTCAAAACTTTGGACATACCCACATTTTTCTTACAATACATGTTAAATGAAGAAGTAAGCACCCTTTATTTTGCAAAAAAGATCTAATTATAGAATCCAGCAAACTGACAAGCATTTTTGTCATATTTGCTGAGCCTACTTTTTTTTTTTTTTTTTTACAAGGGCAGTTATATCGCTATAAGTTTGCAGCTGAGCGGCCGTCTAAGTTCCCAAAGATGTGCTGCACTTGTGGTTTGCTTCTCATTGACCTTTTTGCCCAAGAAGTCCCAATACAGCTTTACTTTAATTTAGCCGTTGGAAAAATGAATGGAGCTCATTTGTCTGTTTACTTTGCAAAATATGGCTTCTTTGAGAATTCCAAAACTTTGGACACTATTCAAACCAGAAAATTATCCTCTTTCAACTTCTGACTGTTTATCCCTTAAAAGGTTCCATTTGAGATTATATAGAGAAGTTAAGCAGTTAAAAGTTTCTCTAAAAACCGAGTGCTACGACACTAGCAAAGTTGTCCAAACTTTTGACTGGTACTGTACATATAGGTAGTTTTTTTTTTTTTTTTTTTTTGCCATTTAGAATTTTAATGAATACCTAATGTGCCATGAGCTTGAAATAGTTAAAAAAATTTGAACAATGTGCGTCTTTACTGCTTCAAAATTCATTAGTGTCTGATGTTGCTTGGACCCCGTTAATTATTGCATGCAGTTATACAGTACCAGTCAAAAGTTTGGACACACTTTGCTAATGTCACAGTGCTCTGTTTTTAGAGACATTTAAATGGCTTAACTTCTCTATATAGTCTCAAATTGAATCTGGTTGGAGGTAAACAGAAGTTAAAAGAGAATAATTTACTTGTTTGAATAGTGTCCAAAATTTTAGAATTCTCAAAGAAGCCATATTTTGCAAAGTAAGCAGATAAACACGCTCTTTCCATTTTCCAACAGCCAAATTAAAGACAAGCTGTTTTGGAATTTGTTGGGCAAAAAAGTTGATGAAAAGCAAACCACAAGTGCAGCACATCTTTGGGAACTTAGACGGTCACTCAGCTGCAAACTCATTATAGCCATATAACTGCTCTAGTTAAAAAAAAAAAAAAAAAAATGTGAGTATGCTCTGTAAATATGACTGAAATGCTGGTTAGTTTGATGGATTTAAGAATTAGATCTCTTTTTTTGCTAAATAAATGCTACCTATTTCTTTATTTAACATACCTTGTTAGAAAAATGTGGGTACATCCAAACTTTTGACTGGTACTGCAAAATGTATTATTATTATTATTATTTTTATTAACGTTCTGAATGGCGTGCCGCCACCCCTGCTATGCTACTAAACCACGCTGTTACCCTAAACTCTCCCTCACTTTGTAGGTGTTCCCTGAGGCTGGTGTGCCCTGCGTCCCTCGTCCCAGCTACCCCCTCACCCCTCTTCCCCGTCAGGACACTCCCCTCATCCACGTCCAGGACACAGACACGGTAGCAATCCACACCGCCACCGCGCAATAATCTCACTCCCCGCCTCTTTTTTTTACCGATGCGATGGTCCTGCAGTGGCTGTTTCCGAAATTATGCTAAGCGAGCACAGAAGAGCAACTTTGAGAAAGTGATAAATTACTTTAGAACAGTCCTCCGCCAGCAGGTTTATAACCACTAGCGCTTATAATCGGCTGCAGAATCTGGATCTGTGTCCATATTGGTCTTGAAATGTAATCTCCTCTTTCCATTCGTACGGTCCAATTTTCCGGAAAAATTTTGTGGTATTCCTGAGGATCGTTTTTGAGTAATCCTGCTCGCAATCGCACAAATGCAAGTGACCACAGTACCTCCTAGCGGAGGTAAGTATTTGAAAGGAACGCTATAGCTGTATGACACTTCCTCATCATATGTCCCCCCTTGCCCCCTTGCCCCCCCCACGGTTCTCAGATATTAAAGAGCCCCAGTCGGAGCCGGAGGATGACCCTATACTCCCTCATGCAGTCAATCTGTGAGCAAGACGAAGAGGAAGTCAGAGAGAGTGAGCAGGTAAGAAATAACGTGAAGTAGAGAACAGATAGTCATGCCATCTGGTTGGTCGATCCTGTTTCCAGGACGGTTTACTGCCTGGCTTGGCCATATTGAAGAGGCAGAAACTCTGGGAGCTTTCCGGAGCAGGCATGATGCAGTGCTTGATACCATCTAGTCCTATAAGCAACCAAAGCGTTGGGTTCACTTTAGCGATAGGAGAATTGCGAGCTAGTTAGGCTGAATGGTCTGTTCTCCCCACTCTTGCATATTATGGTCTGTTGAAAGCGCCACTAACTTCTCTGAGCTCAGAATCATCTGACATGGACAGCTACTCAGTAGACGTGTGTTTCGTGATCTGATGAGTCAACATATCAAGTGGTTTTTGAAAAAAAAAAAAGGCAGCCATTGCCTTCTACTAACTAAAGACAACAAGGGCTATCCAAGCCATTATCAGCATCAGTTCTGAAAGCCAGTGTCTGTCATGGAATGGACGATACACATGACATTGGGTCACTTCCGCGGGGCGTTATGAAGTGAAATCTAAGGCAATGAAAGGTGCCGCATGATTGGACCACTGGGGACCTTCATTGAGGAAAATGTGGAGAAAATTCCATTTTCTTGACTTGTCCTACTGGTGTCGTGTGCGCCCAAATGCTTAATGAGCGTGTATAAAAGATGCGGTGGTGATATACAGTGGTGAAAAGTCGACGGCTTGTTTAGACTGTTGCCGACATCTCATTGCATATTTACTGTGAGAAATTAAATTCACATGCTGGAACATCAAATAATGTGTTTTAGTGCTTTCCATGCAGTAGAGGGTGTCTCGACTTTTCAGATCAGTCCTTTCTTATTTTATTTGCATTTCTGATGACCTGCCAACTTGTTCAGAATTGGGGGTGTAAATTATACATATCGTTTTCCTTCTGCTGTGGAAAAAGTGAATGTTTTTCGCAGTGCTCATCCCATTCTCCCGTTTAACATCAACACTGCAGTTGGATGCCAGTCGGCGGAGGTCGCCAGGACAACGCAGGCGGGTCCCGAGCCAGGGTCGAAAGGGCCTCGTTCATCAAAGGGCCCATGTGGACGTGTCCCCTGAGCCACGTAGCCAATCGGCATCTGGGGGCGGGCCCGGGGGGCAGAGGCGGGCGGGCATTCCCAGCTAAGCTGTGTTGAGGAAACCGGAGAGAAGAAAGAAGGGGAAGAAGGCAATGGAGAGATGACAGAGGAGGGGAAGACTGGGTGAAGAGGAGATGAAATTGATGCCGGAAGAGGAGAGAGAGATGGAAAGGGAGAATACAGGAGAGAGAATGCACTCAGGTCCTCACACGTGCTCAAACCAGTGATATGTAGGCAAGAACTGTGCCGTATTGTGATCGCTTTTGAAATGCAAACGGTTTTTTGGCTAATGCCAAAGGTTTGTTTGACGCTTTGTGACTAGCAGTTGGTCCAAGTAGGTCAGGTAACATCAGAGATCAGGGGTGTCAGAACACATAAATCATATCCAAACATTCCTCCTGCGTTCAGACATTCATGAAGTATCTGCAGAAATACTTGTCAGCACCTTGGCCCAGTGCTAGCATAGTCTGTCTCAAGAACCTCAGCCGTTACTGTATTACATTGGGTCAAAGTGTTATAGGGAAAACCCCCCCTCAGCCCCACACTTTTAATACCAGCATGCAAAATGCTACCGTACTGAATTTATGATACACTATATAGTCTGCAGTTCAGTGTCTCCCAATTCTGTGTGCTCCAATGGTCCATATGCTGTATACAGCTCATCCCCATAAAGTTATCTAGAGCTTCACTATAGTTTGATTGTATCAGCTGATGAGCACTGATTGAGTTCTCCGTTACTGTACCATTTATATTTGCCCTCTTCCTGATTTCATCTTATTATTGTGTATTTGTCATTTTGAGTTGTTTCAAATCTTAAGGCAAAATGCCAAGGAATATGTATTTACAGAGCAAAGCCTTGTTGAATTATTGCATCATTTAATTTATGAAGGAAGTTGTTAAATGCCTTTTGAGTGCCATTGTCTTATATTATTTTTAATGATACAAGACATTCTTTTTTTGCTGGCTTTAAGCGCATTGGGAACCTTCTTTCTGAAACTGCACTACTTATCTAAACGCTTCCTGACTACAGCAGATATAATCCTGCCCTTCAGTTTCACATGATTTGTGTATGCATATGTGACCAGCTGCTTTCTGCTCCCCAGGAACTGCTGATTGCCATTTGAGTGAGAACGATGCGCAGACCAGATAGATAATGTCAAACTGATGATGATAATGAACTCTCTCTTTGCATTTTTTCTCAATCTCCCCCTCCTCTTTAGGAAGAACTATGCAATAACACTTTTTTTTTTTTTTTTTTAACTATCTTTATGAAAGTGATGTGAAATTATACTGGGAAAATTTTACTTATAGGGTCATATTTTTATTTTCATTACTGTATCCCCCCCTAATGTTCCTTCAAGAAACTGTTGCTGCAAACTGTCGCAGCAGTCCACCATCTTATGAGCACACACTGCCGCGTACATGTAGATTACACGCGGCGCTCCGAGGGACCAGCTCCCTGGTGTGGCATGCAGTTTGTGTGCAGTCCAGCTGATTATTGTATGACAGTATATATAATCTGGCCACCTCTACTGGTGTTTTAACCACTTAAACTCTAATTTTTCACTTTAGTTTTCCCTTAAGTTAAGCTCGAAGTCAGAAGGAGCAGATTTTTCATACTGCAGGACAATGTCACATATTCTGTATCTGCTGATGGCATCGCGTCACTGGGGCTACAGCACACTTTTACTGGGAGAAATACTCAAACACAAATGTTCTCATGGCCACAGCATTACATCAATGGATGCATCTAGATCTTGTGCATCATTTTAAACACATTGGAAACCGTGGGATAGGCACTAGAATTTTAAATAGGCGTCAAGTTTCAAAAGTTTGAATGCAGCAGCTGCATTTGACGGGCCCTTATATGGGTCTGTGGGTTTTATGGGATTGACAATAGTGGGATCAAAATTCATTTTGAAAGTATCAAATCATATTTTTTATGGTTGGGACACACCACTACGCCAAGCTTATCTGTACTGGTGCCTTGTATCTGGATCGTTGGGCCGGTGCTATAGAATTTCTCTGCCCTGTTCATAGATACTGTGTGGGGGCGTTTGCATATGTGGGGGTCTCTTTTGATGATTTAACACTTTCTTTTCCCAAGCTGTGCCTTAATGTATTCTGTTTTTCTTTGTGCCTGGATATTAGCATGTTTGTGTATGGTTTCTGAAAGAATTTAGCTAGTGGCAAGGTACCTGCACGCATTGGTATGCTTTGCTAGTGCATGAACGTGTGTGTGTGTGTGTGTTTGTGTGTGTGTCCACACGTGTGTATGATCTGTGAATTCTGCACGAGTTGATTAAAGTCCCTCTCCCATAGAAAAAAAACTTGGATTCTATCCCTCTGTACAGTTCATAGCAGGGCTTCAAAACTCTACGTTTAGAATAAACATCAAAATGACATGATACACGTCGAGAAAAATTTCTGAAATTACACTCATTGGACACTTTCTTGGGTACACCTTTCTAATACTGGGTCCCCCCTCATCTTTTCCCCAAAGTGGCCTGCATTCTTTGTGACATCGATTCCAGAAGGTACCGGAAACATTCTTTAGAGATGCTTGTCCATGTTGACATGATGGCAACAAGCAGTTTCTCTTGGATTTGTGTGCACAATCTTAACCCAATTAAATTAACCCATTTAAACCGGGACACAGATATGTGCAATTTTGAAAGAATTACTGTAAGTTTTGCGCCGAAAAAAATTCCAACTGTTCCTGAAAGCTGATATGTGCCTCAGCCCAAATACAGGTTTTGAAACATGGCAGCATGATTCTCTGCTGGGATTTTTGCATTAGGCCTTAAAGGGTTAATTCAGATCAGCCGTTTTCAAGATTCCAAAATCATCCCCTCTGGCGCCAACTATCTTTCCATCCTAAGCTGGATCGCATTTCCTGCCCAATCTCAAATTAAGAGTTACAGCTGACCCTCTTGAATATGTTGGCATGCATTCATACATTGAGTTGCTGCCGCATGATTGACGATAACATATTTGCATGAAGGAGCATTTGCATGGTATACCTGATAAAGTGACCACTGAGTGTATTTTAATACATTAGATACATGTATTATTGTGAGACATTGCAATTATTCAATTATTAGACAGTATAATGAATTTAAATTGTTACATTCAAATGTTGCAATATTTATCATTTTCCCCAAAGCGTAAATACCATGAAGCCGATATATTTCCAGTACATTGTACTGTATTACACTTAGTAAAAGGGTAAAAGCTCTGGGGCGAGGCCAGCGGCCCGGGGGTTTCTTGGCGCAGTTCTTTGGTCTGTGGGCTTGAGTGTGAGGTGTAATGTCCTGGTTATTTGGTTGAGCATGTTTGGGATTACCGGTTTGTATTTCACCATGCTGAAACGATATTCTGAAAAATTACCATGGTTCTAGTAAGGTGTTTTGGTCTTGTCTGCGCCATGGCTGTTAAAATGTGTGCATAAATAAATGGATATACATTGAAACTGTAAAGCCCGGCATGTGACCTTTTCCTTTACACACTTGGAATTCATGGCAGAACTTCATTTAACAGCACACACCATTTGCCAATTAGGCTTTTGTGATTGTCATACATTTCTCTTGCTGAAAAACTCATGAGATTTGGCAATATTGTTCATTACAGCTGCCAATATATTGCTATGGGTGATACATCGATGCTGGTGAATTTCTGACAGGTTGAGGGGTGTAGCATTTCAGACCACACCTCCACAGTCCAAAGTGTGTTCCTGACTCACTCGCATGGAGATGCATCTCAATGTTCTTGGCTTCGCTCATTTTTGAAATGTATTTGTGGAGTTTGAAATGGGTGCATCATTCAGATTTTTTGTGGTCATTTTCTCCCATGTGGTGCATGGATTCTTCTTAGAAGTTTACATTACATAATTCTGCAAGCCTGCTATAATTTAAATTCTGTGGCAGTCTGCTAAAAGAACGGCAAAATACATGTCAGGCATGATTTACCCTCGCCAAATGCATGTTAGCCATTTATAAGGATGCTTTCACAGTCAATAAATTCTCTAATGTGTTTTATTTGTGCTTCAAGTTAACTTGAACCCCAGGGCATTTGATTTTTCACATGAATTTTTAAACCTAAATCATAAACTTATTATAAACTATTATCCTGCTTGTGATATCGCCAAAACATTGGTTGCATTTCAGAAATGTCTCCTCAAATTAGTAGAAAATGGGATTTGTGGTCATGAACCTAAAAAAAGTTGGGATGGTATGTGGAATGCTCATTGGACGTCCCCCCCCCAGCATTTTGCACAAACTCTGGACTTTTGTTCATGAAAATCCCAGATTTGTCAGATTTACTTGAACCAGCCTGTCTGGCTCAAAAACCATATCATGGACAAAGTCAGATCACATTTTTCCCCATTCTGCTGTTCCATGTGATTACTGACAGAAGCTCCTGCCCAGTATCGGCATTAGCTTGTATAGTGTCCTGCTTCCACACAATAAAAAAATATTGCCCGTTTTACCATAATCTAAATAAAACATTCACTTAATCATTTATCAGATCCTCTTTTTTTTTTTTTTTTTTTTTTTTACAATATACCGAAACTGAAATTGTGTGTCAATTTTACAAAATTGATTTATTCATCTTTCAGCAAAGTTTACTTACCTTCAGGTGCCCCTGACCTGACTTTCAAAAGCCTATATTTAAACTGCGTTGTTCTCAGTGCGACCAGTGTAAACAAATTCTGATAAGAATGGAGGAAATGTAAATTATTTATTTTTTTGTCTTTCGTACATGGGATCATGACTCATCCGGTTGTTTACCATGTTTGCTTATTTTGAACAAAATTCAAAACATAGACCACCGCATGACTGTTTGCTGCAGAGTCTTATGTTCCCATATCCATTCAGAAAAATTTGACAAAATGCTTTGTTTCAGCTTTGCGACTTCATTCCAGTAATACTGTCCAGTAACTAATGCCATTTGACAAATGGTGATAACCAATTTCATTATTCTGATCGCCATATACATTTCACACATCAAATGAAACAAATTACTCCCACAGTGGGCAACAATAAGTAACAATTTATTTCGATCAATTTCCTTTCTTTGCATTAATCATGTTTAACAGACTGTGGAAGTCCAGGCGGGGAAGACAGGTGATTTCCATAAACATGTAAACAGATGCAGCTGTTTAAATGTACATTCATGCTCTCCTGCTGACAGTACGGGTCTCTCGTACCAGTGATAACACCATCACAAAAACATAGCCGAGTCAAAACTTAACACCTTCACCATAAACAAGTAAGTGCGCATGAGGGGGGCATTTCCCAAAATCAACTTTCATGGAAAAATGCCATTTCCTTTCAGTGGTTCATTTATTGCAAAAACTGTCACTGCAATTTCATCACAGCATTTGTCACCAAGTGTCTTTGTCCAAGTGCTTCAAATGACAAGAGCTTAAGGCTTAAAGGACTGTTGATCAGCCAATAGAAAACACCCAGGGCTCAGAGCAGCCAACAGCTGGCAGATTCCATCAACCCCTTCGGAGCAGGACTTCACACTGTGCCGACCCGTCCAGATTGCTCTCAAAGGTCCCCCATCATGCTGCCGGGTGCACAGCCAATAAGCATTTTCAAATCTGCCCTTTGTGACATCATACAGGGAGGGATCACCCGGAATAATGATCGACAGGTTGGCTGAGGCTGATCAATCGTTCTTGCCCCAGGGTGGTCACTTGCCCATATTATGCCACAAAGAAACAGATTTAGAAATTGTTTGTAATGACTAATTGGCTGTGCACCTGGTGACAGGATTGGGGACCTTTAATATGTAGGGCATAGACTGGGAGATAGGTCTGGTGTATGCATCACCCCATCCCCTGACATCCCCCTGCTGGTTCATGAAAGACTAGCACATATTTAAACAACAGGCTGCATCGCTACTCAAATGCGGCAGGGGTCACCCTCAATCAGGAAGGGTTCCAACATACAGTAGCGGGGAAAAAAAAAAAAAAGATTTAAAAAAAATGAAATACTGGGAACTGTTTGGAAATGTAAATGCCTTCGCTCACCCACACAGACCCATAAGCACACACTGAATAGAAATCACATTAATAAGGGGGAAATGGAATGATTTCTTGAGGCAGTTTCTGAAACATGTAAATGTGGGTTTAATTAATCTCCCAGTGTTTTTGCCATCTGAGGCAGTGATTCATACCTTAACCATGTGTAAAAAATAATGGGCTCAAATTACATTTGCACAATATGCATCATCATGTTTTGAAGTGTAATGGAAAAACAACGACCACAATGACGGTGTACAGGCCATCTCGCACCTTTTCTTTTATCGTCATCATGACGCAGTCGCAAACAAATGAGAGCTGAATGCCACTGGCTATGTAAAATGCTTTCAGAAAAAAAAATTATCAAAATTTATCAAATCGCAAGCAGGGCTGTACAACTTTGATCACCTTTTAGTGCAAGATTACCCACACCCAGTTTCTGTTCAGACCTCTTTACAAGAACAACAATCTCGCAGTTTATTTACTGATAAATAAAAACCACTGTATTATCTACAATGACGAAGAGGTGGTAACAGGAAACTGACTGGGCAGAGTGAGCTTCCATGTGAGGTTGTAAGAATGGTAAGAACCTGAATAATTAATGAAGGGGGAAAAAAATAACTTTCCCAGAATTCCATCTCCCATTGTAACATTTTTTTCAACAGAGATTCTGAAAGATTAATCGAATACTATGAGAAATTTATTTCAAGATGGTTTAAAAACATACATTTAATGTAGACAACTTCTCGATTAGCTAAACAGCAAATGTTTATTAAGCCTCGCAAACACATTCAGGCAAATCCCTGCTGTTTCATTAGATTTCGAAGTTCAAAACAAAAGGAAGAATTACTGCAATCCAAATATAAATTGGCCAGTCATAGGCTGTGTTCCCCCTGAAAACGCCTGCAGATTCTGATTTTAATATAAGGGCCTTATGCCCATTTATTCCCATGGACCGGGCATATATGGACCAGGCTGATTAGACCAGTCTTGGAATCCACAAACTTCCTCCAGTGGGAGCCCCAGAGGTCGAGCAAATCAAAATTTTTTTGATTGCCAATTACATAAAATACATAAGAACAGGCTTACAGTAATCACTCAACAGATTGACACTATTGTGACGACCCAAAGGCAATGTTAATTTGGTTTTTTTCCCCCCGAAAGCATTTCATATGGCCTCCGACGTTTGCCTTCCCTTTGTTTTCATCTGTATCAGAAATGTTTAAGATGAAGAAAAGGTGCAAGATCACGTGTACGATCCACGACGGCAGTTATTCTTATTACTTAACAAAACATATCGATGATGTACGTCGCACAGCCCAGTCAGAAATAATGCAAGAATTGTGGCCCCGACAAAAACAGGAAACAAACACCCTACAGTGTGCAGTCAGTACCACATTCACAAATGCAAAAAAAAAAAAAAAAAAAAAAAAAACAAACTTCGTTATTGGTCCTAACTTTTAATAAGAAAAACACTTAATTGGCTAAGGACGTGTTTACTAATGCTGAGAAGGAGAAGGGGCTGAATTTGTACCCCGCCCCACTGTAGAATTTGTTCTGAAACTCCACCCTGGAGAAAAAAAAAAAAAAAAACAGGAGAAAAAGAAATGTTTTGGATCATTTACAGGGAAACGAACAGAGGTGGACATTCCAGGGGTCTGAGAGTAAAAGTCCCGCCATGTTTTACTTCCACCTATCAACTCAACCAGCTGATTTTCTTGACGAGTCCAACCTCTGGTCCAAAGGGCTGTTTTATTTAGCAAATCCAGTTGGTTGGAACTAAATACTGGGGAGGACCTTCTACTCTCTGAACCTGGATTGTCCACCACTGGAAACGAATAACCAATAACTGTAACAAAATAACTAATTAATTGCATAAACTATGTTTAAAGTAGTCTTTGCATTTGTCACAAGCCTCAAAAGACGGGCAATCAATTTAATTAGCTCCAATGTGAACATGAACCTCTCCATCAAGGTCTATGAGGCAACCACGTGACCTGGAGTTATGAGTCGAAAATTAGATTCATTATACAACCCAGGAAAAGTTGGGAGGGTAAGGAAAATGCGCATGAAAACAGAAAACAGTGATTTCTCAATTTACTTTGACTTGCATTTCATTGCAGACAGTGTGAGGACAACATATTTAGTGTTTTGTCTGGTCAAGTTTATTTTCTTTGTAAATATACAGTACATCCACTCCTGCCGTTCAGGCCTGCAACGAATTCCAAAAAAATGGGGGCAATTTAGGACAAGTAATGAGGTGAAACATATGATTAATGATGCCATTTGAAACTGCTGATGTAAGCAGGTGGTTGTAATCGTGATTTGGTACAAAAGCAGCATTCTGGAAAGGCCAATATAGTCTTTAAGGTACAAAGATGGGCTGAAGATAACAATTTGCCCACAAATGCACAGGAAAGTCATGGAAAATTTAAAAACAATGTTCCTCAAAGAAAGATGGAGGGCATTAGGATATTTCACCCTCTACAGCACATAACAAAATTCAAAGGTTCAAGGAATCAATTTCTTCGCATAAAGGGCAAGGGCACAAGCCTAAGCTGAATACCTGTGACCTCCGATCCCTCCGAGGGCACTGCCCTATCAGAGCGCTGCCCTTTTTCGCCCTTATCCCTGATCATATACCTCTCCCAACAACCCTCAATCACAACCTTTTTTAGTTTGTGTCAGCAGTGAATAAGCGAAAACAAATGCGTCCATCTCCACGTGGAGGTAGACTAATGAGGAACACTGCATGCTCTGCTCAGTGAATCACATCACAGGACCAGTGAGCCGCAGTCAAATGACAAACCAAATTACCAGCCTCGCTTTGACTCATCGTAACCGTGGCAAGGAGACAGGGACTCACCAGTGCAGACGGAGCGCGTGCAGGAACGCAGAGAGGCCCTCCATCACCAGCAGGATGCCAATGGTGAGCAGCGCAAAGAATGAGAAGACGGCCGCCAGTATAACGGAGCCCACATAACCCTCCCAGTGCAGAGGGATCCTCATTACCATCACCCACAGCACCTCCGACAGCTCTGTAACACCCGATACACGCAAGTTACACACACTTTGCACAATCACCCACAGCACCTCCGACAGCTGTGTAACACCCGATACACGCAAGTTACACACGCTTTACTCAATCACCCACAGCACCTCCGACAGCTCTGTAACACCCGATACACGCAAGTTACACACACTTTACACAATCACCCACAGCACCTCCGACAGCTCTGTAACACCCGATTCACGCAAGTTACACAAACTTTACACAATCACCCACACCACCTCCGACAGCTCTGAAACACACCATACACGCAAGTTGCACACACTTTACACAATCACCCACAGCACCTCCGACAGCTCTGTAACAACATACACGCATTACACACACTTTACACAATCACCCACAGCACTTTGTAACACACCATACACGCAAGTTACACAAACTTTACACAATCACCCACAGCACCTCCGACAGCTCTGTAACACCAGATACACTCAGGTTGCACACACTTTACACAATCACCCACAGCATCTCCGACAGCTCTGTAACACACCATACACGCAAGTTACACACACTTTACACAATCACCCACAGCACCTCCGACAGCTCTGTAACACACGACACCATACACGCAAGTTACACACACTTTACACAATCACCCACAGCACCTCCGACAGCACTGTAACACACCATACACGCAAGTTACACACACTTTACACAATCACCCACAGCACCTCCGACAGCTCTGTAACACACCATACACGCAAGTTGCACACACTTTACACAATCACCCACAGCATCTCCGACAGCTCTGTAACACACCATACACGCAAGTTACACACACTTTACACAATCACCCACAACACCTCCGACAGCACTGAAACACACGATACACGCAAGTTACACACACTTTACACAATCACCCACAGCACCTCCGACAGCACTGCAGCACACGATACACGCAAGTTACACACACTTTACACAATCACCCACAGCACCTCCGACAGCTCTGTAACACCAGATACACTCAAGTTGCACACACTTTACACAATCACCCACAGCATCTCCGACAGCTCTGTAACACACCATACACGCAAGTTACACACACTTTACACAATCACCCACAACACCTCCGACAGCACTGAAACACACGATACACGCAAGTTACACACACTTTACACAATCACCCACAGCACCTCCGACAGCACTGCAGCACATGATACACGCAAGTTACACACACTTAACACAATCACCCACAGCACCTCCGACAGCTCTGTAACACACCATACACGCAAGTTACACACACTTTACACAATCACCCACAACACCTCCGACAGCACTGAAACACACGATACACGCAAGTTACACACACTTTACACAATCACCCACAGCACCTCCGACAGCACTGTAACACCCGATACACGCAAGTTACACAAACTTTACA